>BLSH010127324.1:1255172-1266075 GCA_018402905.1 Glandirana rugosa | reverse complement strand
ATCCCAGTGAATAATACACAGACCAAGTTACTGAGATACTGATTAGTTTGGATAACAAATACAGGATGTGTAATATAACCATATAAGCCATTTGAATAGTTACATTGTATAGTTATTATTTACATATAAATATTACCAAACTTACGGCTGTTAAAAATGCCTTTATTTGTTTTGAAAATATGATCATGTGCAGATTGAATTATGCAAATAAACGTGGTATTGCACAAAGCAGAACATTGATGCTGAACAATAAATCTGTGTTCTGCTGAAATGGATGTGATGCAGAAACACAAATGGTGCTCTTGTCTGCCTGTAGGTAGACATTAAGGTATAGAGCAGCAGCTTTGGAGCATGACATTTCACTATTCTAGGGAAACAATGAGCAACAGAAATTTGAATATGGGCTTCTTAGCTGCAGAATGCAGAACGTTGGCACGACAATGCTCTGAGCAGTTTCATTTTGAACTTTGGACACTTGGTTCCTGCACCTCTCTGTATTGTCATTTATGTGATGTCACATATTTCCTACCAGATCATCCATTGAGATCAAGCATGTCAAGAACAATAGTATAACCTATCAATCTTGGAAGCTACATGTATCCGATGGAGAAAGTCCATACCTAAATGAAGTAGGACCGATAGTTACTAGGCCACTGTGTATATTGTGCATGTATGTGCTCAATAGGTTTGTGTGGGTATTCTCCAGTATGCCATCTTTACCCCCAGACCACAAAAATGCTGTGGGCTAACGTGTGCCTAAAATGGAGCCAAGTCTGTACATTCACATCAGTCTTTGCCCTCAAGATGCTTATAATCTAAGGTCTCTATCTCACACATACTAGATTCAGTTTAGAAAGGAGCCAATTAATCTAAAAAAATGTATTTTGGAGTGTGAAAGGAAACCCACACAGGCACAGGGAGAACACCATGCAGGTAGTGCCCCAGTTGGGATGCAGGGACCCCAGTGTTGCATTAAAACTTTAAAACAAACACATATTGATTAGAGTTGAGCGGACACCTGGATGTTTGGGTTCATCTGGTTCGGCCGAACTTCACGGAAAAGTTTGGATTCGGTACCGAACTTGACCCGAACTTTACCCCGGACCCCGAACCCCATTGAAGTCAATGGGGACCTGAACTTTTGGGCACTAAAATGGCTGTAAAAAAGTCCTGGAAAGGGCTAGAGGGCTGCAAAAGGAAGCAAAATGGGGGTAAGGAGTAGGACAAGTGCCCTACAAACAAATGTGGATAGGGAAATAACTTAAAATAACAAAAAAAATGGGAGGAGGAGGTGGATGTGGAGTTGGAGCCTAGAGGTTGACTAGGCCGTGACCGTGGCAGTGTAGGTGGAAGTGGCGGTGGTGGAGGAGGAGGAGGAGGTAGCCAACACTGTTATTTGTTTGTTTGATTTTTTTTCTAATTGGGGTAGCCCCCAAAATATTGAGACATATTAAAAAAAAACATGTATACCAATGGCTGTGTGAGGCCGGTCTCCTCTCCCTAATGCAGTAGTAGATGGTTTTAGAACGATAATCTCTCCCTCAGAGCACCAACAGGAACCTCTCCCTAATGCAGTAGTAGATGGTTTTAGAACGATAAACTCTCCCTCAGAGCACCAACAGGAACCTCTCCCTAATGCAGAAGGAGATGGTTTTAGAACGATAAACGCTCCCTCAGAGCACCAACAGGAACCTCTCCTTAATGCAGTAGTAAATGGTTTTAGAACGATAAACTCTCCCTCAGAGCACCAACAGGAACCTCTCCCTAATGCAGTAGTAGATGGTTTTATAGCGATAAACTCTCCCTCAGAGCACCAACAGGAACCTCTCCCTAATCCAGTAGTAGATGGTTTTAGAATCATAATCTCTTCCTCAGAGCACCAACAGGAACCTGTCCCTAATGCAGTAGTAGATGGTTTTAGAATGATAATCTCCCCCTCAGAGCACCAACAGGAACGTCTCCCTAATGCAGTAGTAGATGGTTTTAGAATGATAAGCTCTCCCTCAGAGCACCAACAGTTACATCTCCCTAATGCACTATAAGATGGTTCTGAACGCTATTGTCTCCCTCACAGCACAGACAGGAACATCTCCCTAATGCACTATAAGATGGTTCTGAACGCTAATGTCTCCCTCACAGGACCGCAATGAAGGTCTCCCTAATGCAGTCTGGGATGGTTGTGAACGCTAATCTTTCCCTCACAGCACAGGCATGAAGCTCTCCCTACTCTAGTCTGAGACGATCTGACACGCGGCACTACGTGACTCCAGCCTCATATAGAGGCTGGGTCACATGATGTACTGGCCAATCACAGCCATGCCCTTAGTAAGCATGGCTGTGATGGCTTCTAAGGGCAAACTAGTGAAAAGCTTGTTGATTGGCTGCCCAGCAGCTATAGAAAAGGGGCAAAAAATACCCGAATACCGAACCCGATCCCGGACTTTCTTTTAATGTCCGGGATCAGGTTCGGGGCACGGATACCCCTAAGTCCAGTACGGACCCGAACTTTACAGTTGGGTTCGCTCAACTCTAATATTGATTACACAGGTTCTTTGGCTGATTAAGATGGTAATGAAATTCACTTGGTGCCTTATCTGCATTAAATTAGCCTCAGAACCTTTATAATTCATATGTGTTCGGGTTTAAAGGGATGAGGTGGCGCCAAAAGTGGGAACCATTAAGCCACTGTGCTTTCCTGCGTAAGTTCAGACCTGGTGCATATGCCATATTCTAATGTGTGCCAAGTGTATAGAAGGATAGGAACAATGTGCCAGCTCTGGACAGGCCATGCACTTGAAATATTTCTTTGAACAAACCCTTCTAGTTAGGAACCCTTCCAAAAGGAGAAGTTCTGCTTGATTGCATCCTCCCCCACACCCCTCCACTGCCACATTCAGCACTTTTTGGGGTCAGCGTGTACCTGGTTTTGACAGGTACCTGCTCCCAGCTCCAGTCAGATGCGCTGTGATGATCTGAGCCCCCCTTTCCCCCCTGCAGCCTTCTGGGACACATCACAGGTCCCAGAAGACTGCAGGACCATTTATAAAGCGCAGCGCTGTTCATGCAAGGCTTCACTGCCACTTTTCCTTACTTAAGATGCCGGCCCCTGCGCTCAAAGTCAATTGAAGAATTGGCTCGGGTGAGGACATCGCTGGATTCCTGAACAGGAAAGGGTCATATTGAAAGTCAGCAGCTACAGTATTATTTTTAGGAAACCTGATGCTCCTCTTTAAAGAATCTACTGCCACTAATTTACAAAGCTAGTTGTTTTATATACTGTTCTGTTGATCAGTATTGACCTTTTTTTGTAAAGGAATGCATTTTTTATACTCACATAGGCCTACATTGACTAAGCTAGCAAAGGACAGGAAAAAATGCAGAGGCAAGAGGTTATACTTACAAAGTTGGTTTATGTCCCAATATATAATGACAGAGCTAATGTGTTTTAAAACTACAGTCATTATTTAAAGCTCAGCTCTGGCCAAAAAATATGTTGGGAAATTTGCACTGTAAAAATAAATGACCACTCATAAAGTGTGTGACGTGTATGGTTGCTGCTGCCTTTGGGAAAACTTTTACTTTTATTTAGCTCATACAGTTCCAGAAGCAGACCCAGTACATAGATCAGAGTGGGTTGCTTGCTTTAAACCTTGACCATTGGGCTAGGTTCACACTGCTGCGACTGCGAATAGATTGCGTTGCGATAGATTAAATTCGCAAGTCATCTCCAATAACATTGTGTTCTACCAGTGCAGTTCACATCGATGCGTTGCGAATCTAATCCATGAAGAAAAAGGGTCCTGCGCGAGTTTGATCCGTGTGCGATGCTGTGCGTTGCGAATTCAGCTCCATAGACTACAATAGAACACGGATTGAAAACGCAATCTCCCATTCACATCACTGCGATAGCTTCCCCCTCCAACTCCAGCTACAGCTTTACAGTAGATTCACACCAACACATGTAGAAATCACACTTGTGTCTGTACTGAAAAAGCTCGCATCGCAATCGTATTCAATTCGCAGAAAATTTGCACCGCAGCAGTGTGAACCTAGCCTTAAAGTGGTAGTAAACTCTGTTACACCTGTTACAGCTGATAATAAGGCTTATCTGTAGGTACTGTGAATATCTCCTAAGCTTGTTTACAGTTTAGGAGATATTCAGAGTGCATGCAGCCAATGCCATCATTGGCGCATGCGCTCTGAAGGTCCAGCTTACAGTGCTGGACTTTCAGAGCCCTCGCTGGAAATGGCATCTCCAGCCAATGACATAGCTGGGGCTCGCAAACCTGGAAGACAGGCAGGGGGAAAATGTTAGCCCTCTGAGTGGTGACTTTACAGCGCTGGAGTGCTTCCTTCCTATGTGAGTATTTCATAATGTGCCAGTATGCGATGCATACTAGCACATTATGCCATTGCCTTGCAGGTTTTTATTTTTTTTTGAACATCTGTGGTTTACAACCGCTTTAGGAAAATGTGTTGCATGCTTTTCACAAAATGTAAGGCTTTATTGGAGGAGGAGAGATTGTGATTCTTCTCCTCGCCTACTCCAATCACAAAACAACTTGCATTCTGTGAATGCAAGACATTATCTTAAAGTGTTTGTTAAGCCACTCCTGAGTTCCTGAGGGTGGGGCTGAGGAGTCAATAAAATTTCAGCAAATTTTGGATGGTAACTTGATGCCATCTGTGAAAAAGCTGAAGTTAAAGAGAGGATGGCTTCTACAAATGGATAATGATCCTAAACACACCTCGAAATTCACGGGGGATTACATCAAGAGGCGTAAACTGAAGGTTTTGCCATGGCCTTCACAATCTCCTGACCTCAACATAATTGAAAATCTATGGATAGACCTTAAAAGAGCAGTGGGTGACAGACAGCCCAGAAATCTCAAAGAACTGGAAGACTTTTGTAAGGAAGAATGGGCAAAGATACCTCAAACAAGAATTGAAAGACTCTTGGCTGGCTACAAAAAGCGTTTACAAGCTGTGATACTTGCCAAAGGGGGCAGTACAAGATATTAACTCTGCAGGGTGCCCAAACTTTTGAAGATGCCATTTTTTTGTTTTCTGTAATTCTGAAAGTGTCAATGATGGAAATAAAATCTAACATTTGTTGAGATATTATAAGAATGTCTAATCTGTAATTTGATGCCTTTTGGAGATTTTTTCCATCTTTCCTTGGCTTCTTTATGCACATTAATACAAATTTTTACCTGGGGTGCCCAAACTTTCAATCCCCACTGTATGTCATTCTTTCTGCCTGGAAACTTGAGAACGTCCATGGCAACCAAAACGTTTTTTGACCAGCTAGTAAACAGCAATAGTAAATAAGAATCATTTGCAGAATTGAGCGATACTGATTTGTGGGGAAATTCGTCATCAGACACTGAAAGTGACAACAGCGACAATTCTGCAAATGAACAAATCTCAGTGTTTTTGATTTAATTACATCATTGAATACATTTTATTATTATTATAGTATTATTTTTGATAATTATTTTTAGTTATTTATTATATTATAATTTATGATTTCTTGGTTCAAACTTTATCATACCCGGGATGTCTACTAGACTCATGTTTGGACAGATTTAAGTGAGTTATTCCTAAGAATTACAAGCCTACAATATAAAACGCCAAATTTCTATGCAAAACAATGTACTGCTTTTAGACGCAAAAATCTGACATAATCATACCGCCAGGGAGGTTAAGGTATAAAGTAGTACATAGATCAAAATAGGACATCAGTGAGGTAACAGTAATCATGTTTGCAGAATATACATTAGAACATGTACATAAATTCAGAATGCTGCAACAGTATAGATAGGGGAACCAGCCTTAGGTTAAAAATGTGATCTCTTAGCTTAATATCGGAGCTAAATTACCAATCAATGGAGTTTATCCTATACCACTCAGTCCACGGCTTAGTTGCCCAATAATGAAGCAAATAGTATTTCATATGGGGCGTGTGTTGGTAACTTTTATAACTTCACTTAGGCCCGTTTCACACTGGGACCACCTGAGCATCAGTGGTAAACCACTGCTAATTTAGCGGTGGTTACACCCCTGTAATAGCAGCGCTATTGCTCCGCTATTCGGGCGACAGCAGGGCACTTTTAACCCCCCCCTCCCCCCGCAAGGGGTTAAACAGACTAAAAGTGTCGGCGCTTGGCGCTTCCGGAGCGGTGTACAGACGCTTCTGGAGCGCTGGCCATTCATTCCAATGGCAGGGGCATGGGGGAGAGGTGTATACACCGCTCCTTTCCTGACCCAAAAATCATGCTTGCAGGAGTTTGTTTTTTCTCCCACAAGCGCACCGCCCGAGCCGCCCCAGTGTGAAAAGACACACTAGGTTTAATGGGGAGACGCTTACAGGTGCTATTTTTAGCTAAATAGCGCCTGTAAAATGCCCCAGTGTGAAAATGAGCCATATGGTCTTTCTAATGCCATACCAGGAAGAGTCGGGCACTCAGTAGAATATGACTAACTATGGGGCAGCACAGTGGTGTTGTGGATAGCACTTTCGCCTAGCAGCAAAAGGGTTGCTGGTTTGAATCCCAACCACAACGCTACCTGCCTGGAGTTCACATGTTCTCCATGTTCCTGCGTGGATTTCCTCCAGGTACTCCGGTTTCCTCCCACACTCCAAAGACATGCTGGTAGGTTAGTATATGTATGAATGTGAGTTAGGGACCTTAGATTGTAAGCTCTTTGAGGGTAGGGACTGATGTGAATGTATATGTAAAGCACTGTGTAAATTTACTGCGCCTGAAATAAATAAATGTAATAAATAAATAAAATGTCTCATTGCTACCGGTTTCCACAGCCAAGGATAAAAAAAGCCATGCCTGGAGATAGCGGGATATTTATTCCTAATATTTGTGAGAATAATCGAAAGGTTGCTGTCCAGAAGGTGGATATATCTGGAGATGACCAAAATATGTGGAACGGCGTGCCTGTAGCTCCACAATTCCTCCAGCATAGAGAGGAAGCCTGGGGGGCAAATTTGGAAATTCTGAAAGATGTCATATACCATTGTAGCAGTATCTTTTGGGTTAGTTCCCACAGGTGAACATTCTTCGTTGCTTCATATGTGATACTAAGTGCTTTTTGCCAAAAATAGTTTTTTTTACTGGAGTTCAGCTGTAAAGTGTAAAGTGCAGTGGGACCAGGACTAATGCAAACAATTCAATGTGTCCTGAATTGTGTGACAAATGATGAAAACAAAATAAAGATGGCTATTTTTAAAAAAAACTGTGAGGTAAGATAAGGTAAAGCATAGTGAAGTAAATCTGTGTTTTTTTATTACTAGTACAATTACATTTGTAAATTATGTAGGAAAAAAAGCTACATCTTACCCTTTCTCCAGTGGGTTAACTGCTATAATTGTTGCTTACTACTTTGATAACACTGCTATTGTTAATTCAGTCTCTGCAAAATTATTTTTTGTCCAGTATTTATAAAATTTTAAAAACAGCTAATGTAAAATAGTGGAATACATTTAATTTGATCAACTGACTGTAATTAATTTGTTCTGTAGAAAAATAATGATATATCCAAATAATAAACTGGTATTTTGATTTTGATAGTATCTGCATGTTTCCATTACATGAAGTTATGTGTATTTTTTTTTTTGTTTCCTATATTTACATAGCAACAGCATATTCAGAATTTTACAGTGTGCATTCTCATTCACCTTTCCCTTCTAGAAGCTTACAGCTTATAGTATACAGTGGAAACTTGGATTACGAGCATAATCCGTTCCAGGAGAATGCTTGTAATCCAAATTACTTGTATATCAAAGCATGTTTCCCCATAAGAAACAATGGAAAGTCAGATAAATATACAGATAATGTATATGGCCAGAGGTCTGGGGGCGCTGTTGTATGCAATACCATGTGTGGCCAGAGGTGTGGGAGCACTGGTGAGGCTCGGAAACACTCGGGAACTGTTGACACTTTCGGTATTTCCAAGTATTTCCGACTATTTCCAGATGCTCCCGAGCGTCTCCTAGCCTCACCAGCGCCCCCGCACCTCTGGTCACATGCGGTATTGCATGCACAGAGGCTTAATTCTGCATGTTTTGCGAGACAACGCTCGCAGCCCGAGTCAAGATTTTTAATAAAAAACTGCTCATATTGCGAAACGCTCATCAACCGCATTACTGTTCGACTGTATACAGTATATAAGGTTCCACTGTATACAGTATATAAATGCTGTTCTAAGTCCTTAGTGGACCAAGGGCAATGATGGAAAGTCAGATAATTTGTTCCAGTCAGATAATTCGTACTGTATATGGCCAGAGGTCTGGGGGCGCTGGTGTATGCAATACCATGTGTGGCCAGAGGTGTGGGAGCGCTGGTGAGGCTTGCAAACGCTCGGGAACTGTTGACACTTTTGGTATTTCCAAGTATTTCAGACTATTTCCAGATGCTCCTGAGCGTCTCCTAGCCTCACCAGCGCCCCCGCACCTCTGGTCATATGCGGTATTGCATGCACAGATGCTTAATTCTGCATGTTTTGCGAGACAGCGCTCTCAGCCCAAGTCAAGATTTTTTATAAAAAACTGCTAGTATTGCGAAACGCTCGTCAACCGCATTACTGTTCCACTGTATACAGTATATAAGGTTCCACTGTATACAGTATATAAATGCTGTTCTAGGTCCTTAGTGGTCCAAGGGCAATGATCTTACAAATAGGTCACTTTCCATATTCACAATTTGTTTAAAGGAGAAGTAGAGTCAAAGTTTTTTAGACCCCATGCCTCCTGTGGGTCACTGGAGTTCACTTAGTTCACTCCTATGACCCAGATTCAGCCAACAGCAGGGTAAAGTCCACTGTGGGCTGATGTCACCTAGTCAGTCCAGGCTCTGGAGGGATCTCAACTTTAATGTCCGGATCCACCCAGATGCCAGGCCTGCAGCTGGCTCAGCTTCTCAGCGTGCCTCTGAGAGCCTGAACCAGCTGCTCCCGCCTCTCCACAGCCCAGTGCTCCACTGACAGTTACCAGCTCTCTGCTCACTGAAGACTGAGAACTGAGTGATCAGTGGTATCTGATTGCTCAGTTCTCGGTGTAGAGGCAGCAGAGAACAGCTGCAGCATCGGACCGATGCTGCATCCACCTAGATGAGTTTGTATGTTTGTTATTTTAAAATTCCACACTTCTTTTTAATTTTAGGTACCACTGGCAAGCCACAAAATATCAAAAATCATTTGGGTTTTACTTTGGTATAATGTCCACCTTTTTAAGAAGTGGAGAATGTCAACCATCATACACTGATAACACCTGCCTTCTGTTTGATCTTCTTGGCTAGACTACAAAGTCCCTTTGCTGTATCCTTATTCAGCAACTTGCCCATGGCAGGCTGGGGCATGCACCCCACCCCAGCTTGCGTTTATAAACCACAACATGAAGGCTGGGCCATTGTTGTTAATCTTAGTTAATCTTGGTGTTTAATAGGCAGTAATGCAGACCAACCCAGCAGGGTTGTGTAAAATATTTGATAGTACCAGTGCTTTGCCTTCTCTGGACTAGTTGGGCTAAAACATCATATTTATGTGCCTGTGTGCTTAAGGTTGTCCTGGTTTATAGGTAGGTAAATTAGATCCTGTCTAAATTGGCCCTAGTATATGTTTGAATGTGAGTTAGGGACCTTAGATTGTAAGCTCCTTGAGGGCAGGGACTGATGTGAATGTACAATGTATATGTAAAGCGCTGCGTAAATTGACGGCGCTATATAAGTACCTGAAATAAATAAAATAAAAAAATAAATATCTTACATTTTACTGACACATTTTTTTTTTTTTTACAGTTTAATCAAAATAATACTTTTTTGGGCTAAGGAAGACAGTGACCTGAGTTGTGATTCAGAATCTGACTTTTTGCTGCAAGACAAGCATACTAACCTCAAAACTACATGCACAATGCAGTTCAATGTTCTCCCTCAGAACAGCAATACTTAAACGACTATTTGTACACATAAGAATAGATAGGAATTTTCCTACATGAGCATATTAAAATGTGATAGTGAAAGCATACTTATGAGAAACAGTAAGCAACATACTCTATCCATTTTAGGAAAACTGTAGTAAAGCTGAATAAGATAAGCAGATGCTGCTTGCCCGTTGATCAAATGGACAGTCATAAAAACCTTGTTTTTCACTGTTGTTTCTCATAGGATAATCCAAGACCATTGGAATGCTGTAACTAATATGATAATAGGTGTATTGCGCTTGGGATAAAGGTTGCTCGACTGCTGCCCTCCAGTATTCCCTCCCGTGGGTGGGATTGGTGTAAAGTGAATGAGGTTTGGGTGTGGCGCTGTCTGAGCTTTGGGTATAAGGGAAAATAGTGTATGTCAGTGCAAAAAACGCTAATAAAATGCAATAGTTTCAGTGTAGATTTCCGTGTTAGTCCATAAATGTGCAGAGGGTGCTTGAAAAATGATGTATATGTTGTGTTTGTAGTGCTACAATTAGACACATAAACATTGTAAGGCAACGTCACTAACAAAAAATAAATATAAATAAAACGCACAACTTAAATAATAAAAAACTTTTCTAGAAATTGTAACCAAATATTTAAGAGTATTTCAAAAAATAATAAATTCAACACGCAAAATAAATATAAATAAAAAACAATCACTGCAACGGAATGTTACAAATACACAGATTAACATCGTGATGTTTGTGTTGTATATGTAGTAAAAAGTTCGTGGGAGACGTGTAAATACCTGATTGTGCCTTTAGATGTGACTTTGATAACGTAAAATAATCGCAAAAAACGTGACTGTATGTGATAAAAGGGAATATGGGTTTCGAGTCTGTCGCGGTGTGGGTTTGGAGTAAGTGAAATGTGGTTAGGGTGGGTGCCCTCCCTTATGACCTCCCGTCGTCAGCTCGTTGG
>BLSH010127324.1:1216813-1254602 GCA_018402905.1 Glandirana rugosa | reverse complement strand
TACAACAAAAGGATTTCCTAATTTGTTTGTTTTTTGGTTTATGGACACATTTGTTGTTTTTCTGAGGAAAGCAGCACGCACATACCAGACCCTAATCTTGGACTGTACATATACTCTTAAATATTTGGTTACAATTTCTAGAAAAGTTTTTTATTATTTAAGTTGTGCGTTTTATTTATATTTATTTTTTGTTAGTGACGTTGCCTTACAATTTTTATGTGTCTAATTGTAGCACTACAAACACAACATATACATCATTTTTCAAGCACCCTCTGCACATTTATGGACTAACACGGAAATCTACACTGAAACTATTGCATTTTATTAGCGTTTTTTGCACTGACATACACTATTTTCCCTTATACCCAAAGCTCAGACAGCGCCACACCCAAACCTCATTCACATTGGAATGCTGTGCCTGCTTATTCCCAATCTTCCTTCCTCAACTTGCAAACACATACAAGGTCATGTTCAGCAAAAGGTCAAGCAGCTTAAGTATCTTTTTATGCCTGAAACTGGACAAAAACACCTCTTTTCTAATCATTAGGTCATGCATGCAGTTATCTGAGCCAGCATGGGAGAAAACCTCTTAGGACAGAAATATGATTAACTTTCCCTCCTGTGTTGTCTTTGAAGGTGCAGATTTTGGGACTGCAAATCTAGTCCTGCATTTGCTATTTAATTAATTGCTCCCCTGGAACAAGCATCTACGGTTTCTATTTGCTCTTTGCTTGACACACTAAGAAATGAGGCAAGGATACAGCTTTACAGTTTACACCTGCCTATACAAGTGAGTACTGGCAGTTCCCATCATTTTAATCTCACATATCTCTAAACATGAATGACTACCCACAGAGCACAGTGGTGGGTGCACTATGAAGATATCTCTGGCACTGGCTAGCCAAAGGGAAAACAGGTGCAACTGCATAAAGTCTTCTAACCTAGCCAATTTGTGTTTCATCAACTGAGCCTTAGCCAACTCTGTCTGCAGTTACTGCAAAAACATAATATTGTCAGACTGTCATCCAATGTCCAGAGGAAGCTTAAAGTGGATGTAAACCCACCACCCACCCAGTATAAATGAATGGCACAGTATTAATGTATATGTACATGCAAGCCTCCTGCATGTATCCCTACTTTGCAAATGTCACCCCCTTCAGCAGTAGCGGCCTTGCAAAACACTGGAATCAGTGGGTGTCTTTCTTTGCTGAATCTCAGTGGGTGGAGTTGTGATGTCACAAGATTAGTGAGAGCTGGAGGAGATGGGAGGGGGGAGTGTAAAGCTTTGTATGCTCCATGCAGGAGATAAGAAAATGATCTGTCACTCACAAAGCAAGGGGTGAAATGACTTTCTCTTACTGAAAAAGTTAAGAGCATGGCTCAGAGCTGGATTAACTCATTTTGGCAAGACTGGGCACAGATGCCATGATATCCTCTCCTGTACAAGGTAGAGGTGTCAGTAATTTTTTTTTCCGGATTTACATCCACTTTAATACACAGGTCTTCCTAATAAAAACCTGGGTGATGTATAATTAGGTTTGTCACCCATTGCCCTCAGTCACAATATCTCTGTGAACATTTATAGCCATGGGTAGCCCTTTTTTTTGGATTTACTACAGCTTTCTTAAATTAGCCTAAAGTGATATGAAGCAAAACACTTTCGGTTTTGTTTAATTGTCTTTGGAGCAGGTGAGTCTTCCTGAAAAATACTGAAATTCTGAGTATATAGCATATGGGGTTTTTCTGAGATGGCCTTTTTTGAATGAAGGTGTTAGAAATAATGGCATTACTAATAAATATGAAGAGCTGATGGTTACACTTTACCACAGAGTGCCTTATAACTAGGGAAAATGGAAAAATTCAGAACATTTCTACGTGACGTTACTACTTTGGCATAATTCATTGGGGTTTTTAGTGAAGGTGTTTGGTGGTTATTGTAGATGCAGTGGGCTTTAAATTGCTCTTGGTGGTCAGGGGAACTCCTTTTGCTATTTTGGGCCTATTTTTTCCATCAAAAAATGACTTCATGTTATTTTAAAGTGGTAGTAAACCCATCCATTTAACAGTTTAAAAACCAGTTACATTTCCGGCACGTGCCGGAAATGTAACACTCCCGTTGGTTGTGCTCTAAACCAAATTGTCTCAAACCATCCAATGGCTGGTGTCATAGCTGATCACATGTGCAGCATCATGGCAGTTGTAGATTAAACAGAGGCCAAGATGGCAGCTTCCTTGGCTGAAAATGATAGGAGAGTTTAACACCACTTACAAAAGTAAAACCAACAGTACACAAATAATGGTCATATACAAAAATACAAAAAAACACTAAATGAAAAAAAAAAAGAAAAAGGGAGCTGCCCTAAATACATCTTCAAAATTGGGAGTTTCTGTTGAGGCAAAATTTTGCTGATGGTGAAAACAGTAATTTTAGCTTATGAGCAGGGCTGGGACAAAGTCCTTCAGCGCCCAAAATGCTTCCTTCTCTCAGGTCAGTTACAGGCTCTTCAATGCAATGAAAATGAAGCAGGTGTAACACACTATATTCTCTGTATCCTTCCACACATCCCTGTAAAGGACAAGTAACCATTATGATTCCTAAATCTATGACAAGTTTATGGAATATGATCTTATTGATGATAATGTTAATATGCAAAAGCCTACACACACAGATTTGAAAAGCAAGATAAATAGGAGGGGGTGAAAATACATTTCGGGGAATGTGATGCGCCAGAGCAGCATGGTAAACAAGGGTAATCGCCAACTGCGTTTAACTAATTGTCTGTGTGGAACAAGTGCCAATTTTAAATTGCAAATAGCATATCTGGCAAGTGGAAATGGCAAAAGAGCTGAGAAAAGCAGCTTACTTTCTTAATGCGTTTGCCTGAAATGTGCATAGTAGGTGTATTGTATCATTTTTCTGTTTTCCTTGGTTATGTGCAGAGCAGCAACCTTATTCTAACACTAGAATCTAACAAGAGAATATAGATATAATTACTCTCTACTGAAGACTTTTTCATTTAAATTTCTATAGAGCACAGTGCTAAAAGCTCCGCTATATTAATCATTCAAGGAAGGTCTTGATTGAAAGCAGAACCTAATTGACAACACTTGCTATGTTTCAGTGGGCAGATTTCCAATAATTTAGACTTGCTAGGATAAATGACTATAGTCCGCATGTCTGTAAGTATGTTATTATAAATTATTAGCTTTAGCAGTGTATACATACAGTATGTCTAATGTACCCTGTGTTTTTCAGAAAAATGTTAATTAAAGTGGCTGTAAACACTAAATGGTTTACCTAAATGAATATTGTAATACATTGTAATTGATATGTCTCAAAATACAAAAACTTCTGTATTTCTGCTTTTTTTTGGGGTTGAAGTATGCCACGTCACATGACCACAATCTCCCTGCTTTGTGAAACAAAGGATGGCCGTTGGGTGTGTACATTAAGCGCTATGAGCATCACCTTCAGGAGACTGTTCCCTGTCAGAGGTAGCTCATGAATGAGTATTAGAAAGCTATGGTATAGACCAACACTGTATCTTGGCCTAGGCCAACAAGGCCCAGGCCTAGGGCGGCACTTTGCAGGGGGGCAGCACGAAAAGAGTCACCGCCGGCTTGCACTACACATTTAGTCTTATGGGGTGGACTGGGCTGGGAGACAAACCGGTCTGGCACCCCCATAAAGCGGCTGCACTTGCTGCCAGTATGATAATACCGGCAGGACCCCATCAGAGGGGGACAGCCCATACATATGTAGGGGACCCAGGTGTCCCAAGGGGCCCAAGTGGCGGGCCACAGCCAATGAGTTGTTGTGCTGCCCCATAGCAAAACAGGATGTGTGAGGAAATCTCTTAAGGAAATCTATTCCAATCCCCCCAAGGCCCTCAGAACTAGTGTCCCCACTAGAAAATTTCAGGGCGGGTCTTAAAATGGAAGGGGTGTGGCCTTGACAGGAAAGGGTGGCTCATATTTAAATTAGGGGGTGCATGAGTTTAGTCAGGCCTAGGACAGCACAAAACCTAAATACACTACTGGTATAGACATGTCATGAATGGAGCAGACAGGACAGATGGGACTGGACAGAATGGGACTGGCTAGCAGCGAAGAACAGAGACTGACAACACTACTAGGAAGTATCAGTGAGCAGCCACATTCAGCTGCACAGATCAAACGCTGTCGGTCACATTGAGGAGGGTTGCTGAATGGCTTGATAATACAGATGTGTATGTTGTTTACAAAAAAAATGAAGGGCAGATTTTGACTGGAATTCCACTTTAAATATTTCAGAGTGTAATATTTGAAATCATTCAATCAACAAGCAGAATATGATAGTTAAGAAAAGAAATGTTTATTGGAGAATATTATGCTTTGCTATGGAAAATTCTATAAAACAGACATTTACTGAATATCATAGGATTTATAGTGATTGTAAATTAATTTGGCTCAGGCTGTTTAGGTACTTCACCCCTGGAAGGATTTCCCACATTAGGACCAGAGCACTTTTTGCGATTCGGCACGGCATCACGTTAACTGACAATTGCGCGGTCGTGCGACGCTGTGCCCAAACAAAATTTGCGTCCTTTTTTCCCACAAATAGAGCTTTCTTTTGGTGGTATTTGATCACCTCTGCGTCATTTCTGATCGCCGCTATAAACAAAAAAAGAGTGATGATTTTGAAAAAAAAAAAAACCTGTTTTTCTTACTTAAAATACAAATCAAAAAAATATATAAAAAAACATTTTTTTTCATCAGTTTTGGCCGATTTATATTCTTCCTCATAGTTTTGGTAAAAAAAAATTGCAATCGGCGTTTATTGATTGGTTTGCGCAAGAGATTCTGCGTTTATGAATGATGAGAATTGATTTCTGGGGTTTTTATTTTTTTATTGTTTTTACTAGTAATGACAGCGATTTACGATTTTTAGCAGTACTGCGATATTGCAGCGGACATGTCGGACCATTTTGACACTTTTTTGGGACCAATGATATTTATACAGCGATCAGAAATGTAAATGTCCACCGATTACTGTATAAATGTCACTGGCAGTGAAGGGGTTAACCTGCAGGGGGAGATCTAGGGGTTAACTGTGTTCCCTAGGTGTGTTCTAGCTGTGAGGGGGCTGGGCTGCTATGGACATAACAGATCTAACTGATCCCAGTGACAGGGATCAGTAGATCTCCTATGCCCGCACTGACAGAGCGGGGAACTGCCGTGTTTACATCGGCGGTTCCCCGTTCTTTTACTGTGGCAGCTCATCGCAGCTCGCCAGCGGACATCAGGTCCGCCCGAGCTGTGGGCACACTCCTCCGGAGTACGGCGGGTGCGAGCGCACGCCCCCTAGCTGCCACTCCGCAAATCGCCATTTATTTACTGCGATTCGCAGGACATGTCCACACCGCCGCAGTAAATATACTGTGTGGTGTGGAAGGGCTTAAATTATCCTATATGAATATCCATTGGTTAACATATGCTTTTACTTCCTATTACTTGTGGTTGCGTACGTAAAAGAAATGCAGCCTTTGGCTTGCTTTGCACAGATCCTTACCTAGTTAAATTCAGACAAGAAAACCAAAGAATATATGTACAATTTGTTGTTAAGGCACTCACTTCTTACACCAGCTGAGAATTACCATAGTTTGATTTAATGCACTTGACCTGGGCAAAAAAATAGTCTACATAATATTCCAAATTCAGTCCGCTCCAGTGAAAGATCTCCAATTGGTCCTGATACGCCTATGTCTATGGGCAATAGTACCCAAGTGGCATCTGGTGTGAGACACATATATCCTACTTTTTAGCCATTTGAGCTCCTCTTAAAGTATAACTAAAGACAAAACATTTTTTTTTAGTTTTGGATAGAGTGGAGAGGGATTAGAACCCCTGTCAGTTTTTATTGCTGTATGTGCCCCCGTTAAGGAGATTTACCCTCCCTATTTGTCCTGTTTACCATTATCGATGATAGTGAAAGTAAAAAGAAAACCCCAGAAAAGTAATAGATGAGAGATCTTCCAATGGGATCACTAGTTCTGGAGAGCTGGGGGTCCCCAAAAAATTCCTTTAATTTGCAGAGATTTCCTCTCACTTCCTGTTTGGCTATGGCACAGGAAGTGAAGGGAAATCTCCGCAATGGGACAGAGATGGCGGGAAAAAAATCTGACAGTGGTTATAACCCTCCCTTACTCTATCCAAAAGGAAAAAAAGTTTTGCCCATAGTTCTACTTTAAGTTACTCCACTATGTTGCCATGCTTGCTTTTTCTTGAATGACAGGATACAAACTTTGCACTCTCCCCGTCAAAATGAATTGCTGGAGCAGTTGAATGTTGCATATCCTGTCCATCAAGACTGTGTGCATGCTTGCTGCTTTTTTAAAAAAAAGTTTTTTTCAAAAAAGACAGAAGGAAGTGCATAAATGCAAAAAAAAAGAGGGAAAAGCAAGACTTACAGGGGTTGTCTTACTACAGGCCAATAGACTTTTTACTTAGCTTGGTGAATGTGGCAAAAATTCACTTTTCAGAGTATAACCAAACTATGTGAAGTGCTTCCCCCTGGTGGAGCTGTTGGTATGTTTGGATCAACCTACCCTGCTCCAGGGATGACCTGTCCTGTATCTGAATTCAAAGGACACAGACGCGCCTAAAACGCTTAGAATGAGCTTTATTAATGGCCAAATTCAAAAACATTTTAAAAAATCAGCACAAAGTTTGTTATTTACATTTAATTTGAAATGTCCCTCATGCTAGTGCTGGCTAAAATAGTGGAAATCTGAGGTCCACTGCTATCCTCTCATAACCTGCAGCTGTAATCTTCCTGTGCTGTAAAGGTTAATATCAGCACTGCACCTGTGACAGACACTCATCAAGAGTACTGACTATGCCTCCCCTTTCTGCCCATGCATTATAGCTTCTCTGAATTAAAAATTATCTTAATGGAGGATGGGCAGATGAATGAAAGGTCACTCTTGCAGTACACTTGATCTCACTGCAGGGGTAGCATTTATCTAACTCCTGGAGTTGGCCTTTAAACTGTAGTACTTTTGTGTCTTTTTTATGTTTAAGTGGTCTATTTACATATATAGTCAGATAAAAAGTAACATTCTATACCCAGAGTTAATCGAGGCAGAGAAAAAAAAGCATGGTCCAATTTGCACCAAGGCAGTAAGGGTGCACATCTCCACATTTGATTTGATTTGATTCTTCGACAGTGATGTGTGTGGATAATGATGGGTGTGGGTGAAGCTGGGTTTAGAGGGGTGTGGGTGGTGGTGGTGGGTGTAGATGGGTGTCAGTGAGTGATGATGGGTGTAGAGGAGTGTGGGTGATGCTTGTTGGTGGTGATGGGTGTGGGTAGTGGTGGTGGCCAGGTGTTAAAATACCTGTCTTGAATCCCCTGTTACTGTGCAAAGTGCCCCACTGTAGTGTACAACATGCTTCATAATATGTAGCAACATACCGCATGGTGCCTCTTGGCACTCATGTGACCGCCCGGCCCGCCTCCCTCCTCTCTCGTCCCCGGTTGACGTCAGCGGTGGATTCTCAGCCCCGCCTGCTGACTGTAGCTGACAGATTCACATTCACGCCTAGCGATCCAACTTGCAGGGCAACTCGCCCCACTCGAGGCGACTTCAGGGCGACTTGCAGGCGACTTCTGTAATAGAAGCCAATGCAAGTCACCTGAAGTCACCTCAAAAGTAGTACAGGAACCTTTTTCTAAGTTGGAGCGACTTGAACCACTCCTATTTAGAACAGTTCCATTGCAATGCATGGAGGCGACTTAAGCCACCTGCAGGTCGCCTATGGGCTAGTCGGATGACGTCACCCGGCATCGACTATGGCCAGTCGCTGCATCAATGCTGCATCGGCGACGGCCGAATCGCGATACATCGATTAATTTCAGCACCACTAGTAGGCAGTACCATTGATGTCAATTGGGAAGCAGCAGCTGCGCAGACACACCAATTTGAAATCTTTGCTGGTGCATGCAGGTCTCCAAATGCAAACCTTCAGCGTTCGAGGACCCACACCCACACAGTTGTCAAAATGGGAGCAGCATCTGTGCCTGTGCAGCCACTGCGTCCTAACTGACATATGCAGGCAGACGTAACCCTTGCACGGGCTTATGCTTGAGTACTCCTATGTGAATGAGGCCTTACTCTTTTTGTTTTTAATTTTTGTGATCTTGATTTTCTTTTTACATATTTTGTTATACAGTATTTGTCATGAATGTGTTCCTTCACTTTTAGATTTAGAAGTGCAATTTTCTTTTTATTTATGGCTTTTTAAACATTGGACATGAGGCACATAGGTTTAACTTTTAGCCTTTTGAACATATTGCCCATAGGAATATATTGTATTGTGTAATGTGTTTGCATACAGGCACTTTGCTATCTTTAAATTAAGTGTTGTTATCTTTCCTTTATATGCTCATTGATTACAATGAAATCATGTTATGGTCACTGCTACTCAGATGTTCTTTTATATGAATATTGTTGTAGATCAACAGGTTCAGAGATTATCATTTCTAAATGGAGTTTCTATAAACTGTACCATAAAATTGTCTTGTAATAGCTTTACACATTTCCGTCCTTTTACTTTTCCAGCAGTGCCATTACAGTCAATTTCAGTTAATCTCATGGTAGTTAAAATTACCCATCCTTACCACTATCCAAGACTTTGCAACCCTTTTTATATGTGTAAGGAACTAAGGGGTGGATTTATTTAAAGCGGATTTCCACCCAGTTGAAAGTCAGCAGCTACAAAAAGTGTAGCGGCTGACTTTTAACAATCGGACACTCACCTGTCCCTGGCTCCAGCGATGCGGTTACCCGAAGGCTCACTCTTCTCCCCCTTCCCTTGGCGGCACCGGCATCACAAGTGTGGGCACTTGGCTTTGGCTTCTGTGACGTGTCCCAGAAGATAGCCGAGAGGGAGGGGGAGGAAGGTGGACTTCCTTCTGGAGCCGCGGCTCTAGGAGAGGAAGTGGACCTGGGATCCTGTGTAAACAGGGTCCCCGGGCCCCCCCCAAAAAAATGACATGTCAATTGTGGCATGTCAGGGCAGTTGCTCTCTGCAAATGCAGTTGCCCCAGAGGTTAGTAAATGAGGGAAAGCTCTGCCGACTTCCATCTTCCTATCATGTGCAAGCAAAAATGCTGTTTTTTTATCTTCCTTGCATGTGATTGGGTATTCTTTGAAAGTGAAGCATCATCTTATTTACTAAGTTCTGGAGCAACTGCACTTGAAGAATGCAGTCTATTTGTCTTTAGTAAATCCACCCCTAAATCTCCAACTCCTCATTAACAGTGGCGGGCCTGTAACAAACTACAACAATTAACTTAACAGTATGCACACCCACATAACTCCACCCATCTGCACCATCACCATCTCTAAAACAAGGTTTTCTTTTACACTGACTTTAAGATAATTTCTAAAACAGAGACAGACACTGCTACCTTTTTCTGTTACATTTCTATCTCTCCTAATGAGATCATAGCCAGGAATATTAATAGCCCAATTGTATGAAGAATGAAGCCAAGATTCAGCAATACCAATTAAATCATAGTGCTCTTTATGCATCAAAGCTTCCAACTCTCTTATTTTGCTTGGCAGATATCTGGCATTGGTGAGCAAATACTATAATACATTGTTGCATTTTGCACTTGTCTTTATTAGATATTTTTTGTAGTATAAATAGTACTGTAATTGTCAATGTTTGTTTGTCACATGGGATCTTCTTATTGTCTGCAATAACCCTCCCCCATCTTCCCCCATTCCACCTCTCATTACTGTCTGACTCTTGTCTGAAATATCTGCCCCATTATGTTTTAAAACGGTAGTAATCTCATCGAAAAAAAAAAAAAATTCCTGGCAATTTCATAATGTGCTAGTATGCACAGAATATTAGCACATTATGAGAAATGTACCTTGAAACAAAGCCCTCTAGTGGCACGCTGTCACCACTGGTGGGGCTTCCATCTTCCCTCGCTTTCTGTCCGGGTTCGCAGGCTGCCGTGGCTTGAGTGGCTGAGCTGCGATGACGTCTCGGGCATGGAACACAGCTCTGAAGGAACGGCATGGGTATGCAATTCCTTCAGAGTGCATGCACCAGTGATGTCACTGTCTCCTGCTCACTAGAATATCTCCTAAACAGTGCATGTTTAGGAGACATTCATTTTAACTACAGGTACATATTATTATAAGCTTACCTGTAGGTAAAAATAAATAAAGAGCGTTTCTTACCTCTTTAACTTTCCTTCACCCTTCAATTCTAGTTTAACTACCCTTCCACTCTATCAATAAACCTCTCCCCCTCAGCACAGCGGACTCTCTTTCATTTAGGTGTAAAATATATTTAGCTTATAGGTTGTACCCATAGGTGGGCTCTGGGGGTGTGCCATGTGTGCCTGGGCACACCCTAATCACTCTGTGCGATGCCGATTCCCCTTACTGCCTGGACCCCCCCGTGTTGCTTCCACCCCCTGCAGTGCTGCTGGCTTCCCTTTTCTCCTCTCCCACAGTGAACACAGTGAACACACTCACTCACTGTGTTCATTCATAATAACTAAAGCATAGCAAACTGTGTTTGTGAATGAACAGGAAGCCTCCCAGCATGGAGCACTATCCCGTTCATTCACTTTCCAGTGCAGCTAAGGCTGCAGAGAAAGGCATGTGCCTTTGATCTTTGGGGTGCACACCCTAATGCCAAAGGTTGCGCACACCTATGGTTGTACCCCAATGAAATGTCATCCGAGTGCTCTAGAAACCCAAATCCTTACCTCTTACACCAGGTCTTTATCCATGCATTTAGCTTTCTAAGCTTCTGTTGTCTTTCCTTGGTCATGGTGCAGACTATGTTTCAGAGAATATAACCTTGTAGGTCCTACCCTTTTCCTTACATCTTAATTCTCTGAATTGATACCTAAAGCAGAGTTCCATTCGTTTTTACGTTTATTAAAAGCCAGCAGCTACAAAAGGTGTAGCTGCTGTCTTTTTATATACAGACACTCACCTGTCCCATGGCCCAGCAATGTGGCTGCCCGAAGCCTCACACCTCTCCCCCTCCTCTCTGCGGTGCCGGCATTGCAAGTGTGGGCACCCGGCTGTGACAGCTTGCAACTTCACAGCCGGTTGTGCACTGCGCATGCACCTTTTCAGTGGCCGGGCAATCTTCTGGGACCTGTGATGTGTCCCCGGAGATTGCAGGGAGGGAGGGAGAGAGGAGGAGTCACCTAGGCGGCCGAGCAGAAGTGGGAGCTGGGTACCTGTCAAAACTAGGTACCTGCCCCCCCCCAAAAAAAAGCCTGCAATCTGGCTGTGCTGTGAAATTATGGATTTTGATCCCTATGTGAACAGGAATTGGCTGCAAAGAGCCCACAGAAAACCAGCAATACTGAGTTTCTTTTTTTTAGTGAGCTAATAAGAAAATATTGCATATGAATATTGACGATTTTCACAGGAAGCTTACAGGTGGAGCTGATGGCTATTTTTTTAAATTCATCTGTTTCCCTTTACCCCTTGTTGTAAAAAGTCTGTTCACAAAACTCAATAGTGCAAGCTGATATGTATACATTTAGAACAGTGATTTGCACCGTATCCCACAGTTCCATCAAAGGTTTCGGCGAGAGATATCAAGCCTCAGAATGAAGTACTTGTACTATGCCGTCTCTTCACATACTCCATAGTGCTCTGGGAATCCTATATCCATGTTTATTTGTAAAACAAATTTGTCATTGTACTGTATGTATGTGTGTAATATAAATACAGATATACATTAGATATAAAACATTACTGTAAAACTTTAGGGGTTTGTTTATAAATATTTTCACACTATTTTCACTCAGCATTCACATTTTAACATGTGAAAAAGAATTGATGTTATTTTGAAGGCAAAGGGTGGTCACGCCAAATATTGATTGGATTTGGATTTCTCTTCTATTCATTTACTTTCCATGTTGTCAATTGATAGAAATTATTTGTATACTTTATTAACATATCTATTTCTGAAAGCATTCTTAATTTACAGCATTTATATATACTACTTTATTAACATATCTATTTCTGAAGGCATTCTTAATTTACAGCATTTTTTTCACATCTGCCTAAAACTTTTGCACAGTAGTGTGAATGACATATTTCTGAACTCAAAAATTGAAATGGGTCTTACTGTGTCTGGTCCCTATGAAGCTTCTCTTATTTTGGCTAATAAAACATAGACCTGCTAAATGCAATACTCCTGACAATTGTAGTTCCTTGTTATGGTTACCTGCTGGCATACTGTTGCTTTATTCTGTTGTGAAAAAATACTGTATGTATTAATATTTTAACTTAACTGCTTCTTAATTGTTATTGGCACATAGCACTAAGATGGCACTTCAGGAATGTGAAGTGTCATTATGAATAGTGAGAATATTATGACCCACATTTGTGCTTTAAACGCTTAAGGACCACCCCACGTACATGTACTGAGGCAGGGCGGCCCTTCAGCTTAAAATCATGTACCTGTACGTGATCATCTTCTTTGGATCTGGGGTGTGGGTGCTGCTGGAGCCCTGCTCTCGCTGTGATTGGCCAATCAGCGGATCCAGGCAGATGCGACATTCGCCGGCGATCGTTTGTAGAGAGGCAGAATGGCGGCCTGCCTATGTAATCAAGGCAGCCTGCTGTTCTGCCAGAGATTAGAATTGAGATCTTGTGTTTCTGCTAAGCAGAAAGACGGATCTATGTTTTCTTAGTCAAAGCACTCCCCCTACAGTTAGAAAGCACTCATTGGGAACACATATAACCCTTTAATTGTCCCTGATGTTAACCCCTTCCCTGCCAGTGTCATTTATACAGTTACAGTGCGTCTTTTTAGCACTGATCACTGTATTGGTGTCACTGGTCCCCAAAAAGTGTCACTTTTTGTCAGATTTGTCTGCCGCAATGTTGCAGTCCTGCTAAAAATTGCTGATCGCCGCCATTACTAGTAAAAAATATTTAAAAAATAAAAAGTCCCTAAATCCATCCCTTAGTTTGTAGACACGATAGCTTTTGTGCAAACCAATCAATATACGCTTATTGGGATTTTTTACCAAAAATATGAAGCAGAAAACATATTGGCCTAAATTTACGAAGAAATTTTATTTTTTTTTTCTTTGTTTGTGTTTTTATAGCTCATAAAATAAAAAACACAGAGGTGGTCAAATACTACCAAAAGAAAGGTCTATTTGTGTGGAAAAAGGACATCAATTTTGTTTGGGTACAGCATTGCATGACCGCGCAATTTTCAATTAAAGCAACACAGTGCCGGATCACAAAAAAATTCCTTTTCCATTTTCCGATTATTTTTTGGGGATTTCTTTTTATAGTCCTCCAGTGCTTGAATATGTATACATTTTTATTAGATTTTTAGCTACATTTATTTTGTTCTAATTTGATTTCTGTTTAGGTCTACCATTTTCTGATCCTTTTAATTAAGTAGCTTACCTTTATGTTTTAATATTGTGCTTGATTTGCTACTTAGAATGTTTTTATTTTGTAGTGAGGCTTCACTCCCTCCTGGGCTGTTGTTCTTTTCTGTTTCCCCCGGGTTGTCTCTTGAGTGTGGACGTTGCGGTGTGCTGCTCTCTGGAGAGATATGGGGTGATTGAACTGAAAGATGAGATGCCCTGTTTGTAGCCTTTAGTGGAGACAGCTCCATCTTCTGTCCATTGAGTGCAATGATGGCAATGGCATGCTCTCTATAAGTAAGGAGGGTTTCCTTGTGGACGGAAGAGTGGAGCTGCTGATGAAAGCGAGTCCACTTCCTGTCTTTGGAGAACAGTGGCCGGGATGATATGCGCCCCAACTGAGTTCCGTTTTGTGGAGATGAATGAGTGGAGCTGCCTGTGAAGACAGCTCCACTTCCTATCTGTGGAGCGCATTAGCCATGACACTATGCGCTCCAAAATATTTCCAGTTTTATTAGTGTATTTATTGGCGTGCTTAGGTGCAGTGGACAGCCTATTGGCTGAAACGCGTCAGTGGGTACTACGGCACACGATGCATGCTGTAGGACCTTGGAATTGTTTGTTTGAACGCTTTTTATCATTGTATTGATGTAAGTAGAAGTAGAAGTAGAGGACTTTGTATAAGGCTTCCTTGCGGGATTCTTATCCCATCCTTGATCACTGTGGGCTGATGTTCCTAGTCCGGTTCAGGATCCCTGTACAGGTGCTCTTATCAAGGTGCTTCTGGTAAGGAGATCTACCTAACACCAGGGGGTTGTGTGTGAATCTCTGCTACACTGATCATTGGCGGAGGGTCGTCTTCTTACTGGTGGCGGGTGCATGTGAAGTTGCGGTAACGGAATTTCACTATGAAATCTATTTTGCTGTTTTCCATATTATGATTTGATGGTGAGATCATATCAACACCTTCTAGGCCTCATACACACGGGCGTTTGCATAAAAATAATCAAACCGCTGGGCCTGACGTCAGGGGAAAAAAATCACAGTTTTTCTCAGCGTTTTGCATTGACGTCAATGCACGTTTTTTCACGCTAGCTTTCAGCTGCGGTTCTGCCTCTATTCAAAATCAATGGTTCCCTATGGGAGCCCATTGATTTGAATAGAAGCCGCACCAGAAGTCGGATCACGGTGCGGGGTCTTAAAGGGAAACCTCCGCAAAAAAAATTGCGTGGGGTTCCCCCTCAAGAGCATACCAGGCTCTTCGATCTGGCATGGATTTTAAGAGGAGCCCCCACGTCAAAAAAAATGGTGTAGGGTCCCCCCAAAATCCATACCAGACCCTTATCCCCCACCCCCTTTCCTGGTCTGTCAGGCTGCGTGCTCGGATAAGGGTCTGGTATGGATTTTGGGGGGGACCCTACGCCGTTTTTTTGCTGTGTATACAACGTTAAGCAACGTTATTGAGCGGTTTGCCGGCTCGGCATCAAAAACGCCATGACGCTGCAGCCTCAGAACACACTGGTCCCGCGTTATAGCTACAGCTCACTAACGCCGATGCCCTCTACTGCTCAAAAACGTCAGCGTTTTAGAGGGCCGTTGAATAACATGGAGAGCAGCAAAAAAACACCCAAAAATGTGGCATTACAAAATGCCAGTGTGTATGAGGCCTTAAGAAGACGTGAGAGTGCATCTGGGAGCGACGGGTCATATTGAGGATCATATTTACATATATGCCCCATTGGATTTTATGCCTGGTAAGGAGACTTGCAAGACTTAACTGACAGCCTCTGATTATGTTTTTTGTGGATGTCTTTCAGTTCTCCTACTAATACATCCTGGATTATAAACTGTATTTAGACACGCTGTGTTAGCATTGGGACAGTTTATCCGATTTTACACCACTAATTTTAGCGCTGCATATTGAATATTTCACAAAAAAATGGCCTGGTCAGGAAGGGGGTAAAACCTTCCGGACCTGAAGGGGTTAATGGGTAGCTTCTGGTAGGCTGGTTCATGATAAGCAGAGGTGTAGCTAGAAACCACAAGTCCCCTTGGCAAACATTTTAATGGGCCTCCATCAACAGGATAGTATAGGTTATTTCTTAGTGTATGCTCATTAAAGCCTTTGCTTCTTGTTTAAAATTTAAATATACCTTTATGTGTAAAGTTTTATTTCTTTTTACAGTAGTTTCAAAACTTATATGAATAAAAATCTTCTGGGTTTTAAAATCAGTGGAAAGATATGCTGTACAGGAGTGTTCTGAAAATAGGGCATGTTTCAACAGGGAAGCTAATTTTCCACATATTGTGTAGGTTTGAAATTGCCACTTTTTTAGCATTTAATGGAATAACACACGCAGATGAAAGATCTCATGCTGCCTTTTGTAAATGAAAATTTACATAAAATCCCTTCATCCTTACATTTTTTCTCCTTTGAATTACAGTTGGGTAGTTGCCATGCAACTCCAAATCTTACTTTTTTTTCCCCATCTGATCTTCTCACCATGTATGAACCACTTTCTGACTGTATAGGACAACCTTAATTCCCCTCCAAGTAACAGCAGGCAGAAAAGTGAATGTTCAAGGTAATGATCACAGCACTGAGGGGCATGCAGTGCAGTCATCTTAACCTAAGTATGCCGCAGTCACAAAAAACACACTAAGATTAAAGCCTGGAATTTACAGGTTCTGCTGTATATCGTTCACACTGATAGTTTACATGGATGATACATTACGGATATCCTAATATTACCTTATGACTACCAAAGTTTTAATTTCAAGTAAGATTGTCTATAAAAAGTACCTAAAGCCAAACATTTCTTTCTATTTGGATATATTGTGTTAAACTGCTGGTTTTATATTATTGAATGCGTGTCACTGGGAAGATTAACCACTACTATTTGTCCTAGTAACCATTATTACAGGTCAAGACTAAACTTAATTATTTGTCCTAGTGACCATCACTACAGGTTCAGACTCATCCTCACTATTTGTCCTAGTGACCATCATTACAGGTTACGACTAACCCTTACTATTTGTCCTTGTGACCATCATTACAACTCAAGACTCATCCTCACTATTTGTCCTAGTGACCATCATTACAGGTTAAGACTAACCCTTACTATTTGTCCTAGTGACCATCATTACAGGTTAAGACTAACCCTTACTATATGTCCTAGTGACCATCATTACAACTCAAGACTCATCCTCACTATTTGTTCTAGTGACCATCATTACAGGTTAAGACTCACCCTCACTATTTGTTCTAGTGACCATCATTACAGGTTAAAACTCACCCTCACTATTTGTCCTAGTGACCATCATTACAGGTCAAGACTCACCCTCACTATTTGTCCTAGTGACCATCATTACAGGTCAAGACTCACCCTCACTATTTGTCCTAGTGACCATCATTACAGGTCAAGACTCACCCTCACTATTTGTTCTAGTGACCATCATTACAGGTTAAGACTCACCCTCACTATTTATCCTAGTGACCATCATTACAGGTCAAGACTCACCCTCACTATTTGTCCTAATGACCATCATTACAGGTCAAGACTCACCCTCACTATTTGTCCTAGTGACCATCATTACAGGTCAAGACTCACCCTCACTATTTGTTCTAGTGACCATCTTTACAGGTTAAGACTCACCCTCACTATTTGTTCTAGTGACCATCATTACAGGTTAAGACTCATCCTCACTATTTGTCCTAGTGACCATCATTACAGGTCAAGACTCACCCTCACTATTTGTCCTAGTGACCATCATTACAGGTCAAGACTCACCCTCGCTATTTGTTCTAGTGACCATTATTACAGGTTAAGACTCACCTTCACTATTTGTCCTAGTGACCATCATTACAGGTCAAGACTCGCCCTCATTAATTGCCCTAGTGACCATCACTACAGGTCAAGACTCATCCTCACTATTTGTCCTACTGACTATCATTATAGGTCAAGGCGCATCCTCACTATTTGTCCTAGTGACCATCATTACAGGTCAAGGCTTATCCTCGCTATTTGTCCTAGTAACCATCATTACATGGAAAGATTCACCCTCACTATTTGTCCTAGTGACCATCATTACAGTTCAAGACTCATCCTCACTATTTGTCCTAGTGACCATCATTACAGTTCAAGACTCATCCTCACTATTTGTCTTAGTGACTATCTTTACAGTTCAAGGTTTATCTTCATTGTTTGTCCTAGTGACCATCATTACAAGGAAAGATTCACCTTCAATTTTTGTCCCAGTGACCATCATTACAGGGAAAGAGTTACCCTCATTATTTGTCCTTGGCACCATCATTATAGGGAAAGATTCACCCTCACTATTTGTCCTAGTGATCATCATCACAGGTTAAGACTTACCCTCGCTATATGTTCTAGTTACCACCATCTCAAGGGTTAAAGTTTATAAGATTACGAAATTACTGAATGGGTATATCTTTTAACTGCATACATAATGAATGAAATACCCAATGTTGTGTCTTTATTTTCTGGGTTTTTTTCTTGATTGATTATTCCCTGTTTTATGTTAAAAACTAGTCACCATCATTACAGGTTAAGACTTACCCTTACTATTTTTCCTAGTGACCACCATTACAGGGACAGACCCACTCTCATTATTTGTCCTAGTGACCCTCATTACAGGAAAAAAAAACACCCTCACTATTTGTCCTAGTGACCATCATTACAGGGAGAGAAAATGTTTAAAATGGCAAAATTTTACAGTAGACACCAGAAAAGGAATAGAGTTGAAATCTTTCACTGGGAATGCCCATTTCAATGGCAGCTTTTTAGGAGGGGACTCCCTGTCCTTGCAGAGGTTTCTCCTCACTTCCTGTGTTCTTCTTTGTTTTCTTTTTCTTTACATATGTGTTGATAAGTTGGTTTAATGGCAGTAGCCTAGCCTACACCATATAGTATATATCGTATGGTGTATTATTGGACGACAATCAAATATTTTCAGTAATTTCATAAAAGTGTAGACTTTATTTAAAATTCTACTAAAGAGAGTTGCCCAGGTTTTACTACCAGCACTAAATAAAATAAATGTATGTGATTTTAAAAAGTAATGTCCATTTACCTCTAGCAAGCAGTTATATTTCATTGGTTATGTATAGAGTTGATCGAACCTCTGGAAGCTTGGGTTCTGCTGGTTCGGCCGAACTTCGGGACAAAGTCTGAGTTTGGATCCGGACAGGACCCAAACTTTGACCCGGACCCCGAACACCATTGAAATCAATGGGGACCTGAACTTTTAGGCACAAAAATGGCTGTAAAAAAGTCCTGGAAAGTCCTAGAGGTCTGCAAAAGGAAGGAAAATGGGGGTAAGGGTCGGACATGTGCCCTACAAAGAAATGGGGATAGGGAAATAACTTAAAATAATAAAAAAAAAAAAAATCACATAAAAAAATCAAAAATGGAGGTTGATGTGGACCATCTTCAGACTGTGTGAGAAAAGTATAAATTAGTGGGAGAAGCCATAGCAGTGTTCTAAAATCATCTTCAAACTGTGTGTGAAAAGTCTTAATTAGCCGGGAGAAGCCATATCACTGTTCTACAATCATCTTCAAACTGTGTGTGAACACTATAAATTAGCTGGGAGAAGCCATATCACTGTTCTAAGAACAGTGATATGGCTTCTCCCAGCTAATTTATACTTTTCACACAGTTTGAAGATGATTGTAGAACAGTGATATGGCTTCTCCCGGCTAATTTATACTTTTCTCACACAGTTTGAAGATGGTCCACATCAACCTCCATTTTTGATTTTTTTATGTGATCTTTTTTTTTTAAATTATTTTAAGTTATTTCCCTATCCCCATTTCTTTGTAGGGCACTTGTCCAACCCTTACCCCAATTTTTCTTCCTTTTGCAGACCCCTGGGACTTTCCAGGACTTTTTTTACAGCATTTTTCAAAACTTTTATTAAATTACTAGAACCCCGGACCCGAACCCGAACTTTTATTGAAAAGTCCGTGTTCGGGTCCGGGTCCCGGACACCCAAAAGTTCGGTACGGACCCGAACTTTACAGTTCGGGTTCGCTCAACTCTAGTTATGTAAAGTCAGATTTCTGGTAATGGCTTCTGATTGGTTGCTGTTGGTACCCTTACATTATTCATGCCCTTTCCTTTTGTTTAAGTAGTGCACCATGCACACATTGTTGTAGCACTATTTATTTTGAAATCCACAAGGCACCTGGGTTACAGAGCTTCACAATGCATTATATGTGTTGTGGTTTGATGCAAAAAATGCAGCAGGACTTATTTTTTGTGTGTTAAGGTACGTTACAGCCCACTTATTTTAATTGGACTGCCTAACGTGATGTTTCACTAAAATTCATGCATTGCTGCATACGGAATTCTGATGTGGTTGTTTCCTAAGTGTTTGAGGACCTGAGAACAATTGGATCATGCCCTCATATCTTGACTACCCTCTACTGACTTTGTTGGACTTTAAGGTGGAACCGAACTCCCAAAAGTTTGTTCCATTCAACACCCTACCCACACACACACACACACACACACACACACTACCTTCATAATAAGAAACGCTGTTTTTTTTTTTTTTTACTCTGGACCAGCCCCACCTCCATTATGGCTTTGGTGAGAATGAAAGGAACAGTTTCTAACCCCCCCTTCCCTCATTGGACTGCGGCAGTGGATTTTCAAGATTCCCCCAGGCTCAAAAATGCGGGAAGCGTGCCCATTGGTTACTGTAAAAGTAACCGCATTGATGCTGGTAACAGGTCAAGTGACGGTTATCTCCACGCAGTTTTTACTTTGAGTGGGAAGAAATTTTAAATAAAAAGGGGGTCCGTTCCCCTTAAGACACAGTGCCCCAGGTAAGCACCAGCTGTAGTGTTCCCCGCCCCCCCACTCCACCCCTCATTGCGGCCTACGTTATGTGGCTTTGTCACCTTGGTAAAAGGGAAAAAAGTGAATGAGCCTGGGTTGTAGTGATCAGGTTTCTATAAAGTTTATAAAATAAAAAAAATTAAAAAATACATTTTATTATAATAGTAATAATTTATAAAAAAAAAATGAGTTATAGTTGTAAAGCTGAGTTGTTATCTATTGGGGTGTTTACCCTTCTGTTGTTTATATTTATTACAGCTTGAGCCATAGTGGCTGAGCTGAAGGTCATTTTTAATTATGAAGGTTTTAAATAAATATTTAATCTTTTTTAAAGCCAATAATAAAAGGCTGCAGCCAATTTTATCCAACCAGTAAAGTGTCTTTGTGTGTTTTTGTTTGAAATATCTACTGCCTGCTGTCCCATGACATATATTCTTATTATCTCCCAGGATGTGGCAGGACCAGGCACATGGAGCAGCCAGAGGGTAGGCCCCTTCATTGCAAGCTGGCTGTCTAAACCGGCCTTTCTCAACCTTTTCAACACAAAGGAACCCTTGAAATAATTCTCTGGTCTTGGGGAAACCCCTGCTAAAAATTAAAAATCTACAACTCATGATACATTAGTCTGATGGTCAATGGGAAAAATGCTCCTTCCACTTGTGGTCATTGGGAAGAATTACCCTTTACAGATAGCTAAAAAGATCAATGGTATCATTGGGAATTTATCAGAGAGGTAGAAATTGGCCATTGCTCAAGGAACCCCTAGCAATCTCTGGAGGAACCCTAGGGTTCCATGGAACCCTGGTTGAGAAACCCTGGTCTAAACCCAGAGGAGGCAGTCAGCTGAAGAGAACCAGGACCACAGCAATGACAATCAATTTTTGGTCAATTTAAGATTAGTTCAAGATCATTTTAAAGTCAATTTAAGATGTATTTTAAGATTAATTCGCATATTCACCGAGTCTAACTATAGCTAAGTAACGGGACAAGTACAATAATTTCTTAAGTCAGCACAGTCATAATAATTGAATATCTAACCAAACCGAATTTTTGAAGAAGGCCAGTCTTCACTTGTTCTCTTTAAAGCTATACTCTGATTGCTGTGGGTTAATAAGCAGCATAGCTGTTTGCAATCTTATTAAAGCCCCCAAAACATTATCTTTCAACATTAATTTCTATTTCTCTCTTTCACTTATTCAGAAAAGCTTTCTCTTCCATGATGTTCACCTCACAACACCCACGCACCTGTATTTTATGTGCACAGTATGAACAGTGTATGCAACACCTCACAAAATTACATGAAGGAAAGCTGGAATACAATATAAACAAAAGGGGATAAATGAAGCATGCAGTGTATAATGTATTTCTGTTCTATTTTTAAAGTGGAACTCTAGGCTGTTAATAAAGCCCCCATAACAAAGAACATCATCCACTGTGCAAATTGCCTATAATTAAAATGTAGAGCTATTGGGATAAATACCATAAAATGTTTATCCAAGTAGTTCTCCTATGATTCACAGTTCTCAAGGTAAAATGCAAATCTTGTCTGTCAACAGTAGGGTTCACCTTTACTTGCTACAACATGCCTTGCAGATGTGATCCAGAACTGTCACTTATGGCAGCGCATGACAGCAGTTTATGAGTGCTAGCCAAGGGAAGTGTGCAAGTGAGTGGGTGAAAAAAAAGCAAGCAGTCAACAGTCACTTAATGTACTGATATCATCTTCACTGCCAGGTTTAAAAGCCTAGCCTGGTGACACCTGAAGCAGAATCATCACCATTTGTTTTGCAATGTGGCCAAAATGTTTGGTACTTCAGTGTTTCACATGCAGCTGTCTCGGAAAACGAATAATTTGCTTTGTGTTACTACTATTAGCATTTATATGCTATTCACACTTGTGCAGTGCAGAAACAAACTCAATTGTTAATGTCACCTCAAAGCACGTTCTGTGAGAAATTGAGGGGTAAAAAAGTATGGTGTGGCACAACTTATATAGAAGGCATAATGCACCTGTTCGGCGCAATTTGGATGCAATAGGCAGCTTATTCGAATGAATAGGCTGCCCATACGTAACGCACGGTAATGCACATAAAAATGCACGACAACATACGTGCACTGGCGTGTCACACATGTGAAGCCAGAATACCATAGGCAATGTGACTACCTGCCTGGTGTTCCACTGCCCCCTCTTGTCTTTTATTTAATACCGGTAACTAAATACTGTGCTTGTTCCTTGATTGGGATTAATAGAGAGATGTTTAATTAAAATATGTACAGTATGTGCATATAGCTAAACATTATGTTTTTCTTAATGTAAAATTATTTAATTTGATATGAGTTATTAGAGTAAACTGTAAGACAGGGTTTCTGTTTTACGTAGGATGTGTAATATCTCCAAGCTGTCATGTGTCCAAGCAGCTTTGGGGATGTTTGTATGATAGGATGTATGATTGTGTAGACAACTATGTAAATAGGAAGTAATGCCGTTGAAATGAATAATTTCATAATATTTAAAAATGCAGCATGTGCATAGGTGATAATGAGGTTATGTGTGAGAAGAACACCTGCTCCAAGCCTGACCCTGCAATCACTCGCAATGCCTGACCGCTGTTCTTGATCAGCTATAGCTAGTAGAGGTTAGGAAGGAGAAATCCTGGAAAGCCGCACTCTTGATGCACACCATTTATTGAGGAATAAAATCAAATCAAAATATCACAAAGTGACATGAGCAGACCCCAAGACAGGGCAGGCTGCTAACTCGTTTCACGTCTCAATGGAACGCTTAGTCATAGCTGAGGTTATGTGTGATAGAATCCATGACTATAGATACATATAAAAATATATGGCTGTGGGCATAAATGTATGAAGATATATACAGTATATATATATATATATATATATATATATATATATATATACTATATATATGTATATACACACATGTGAATATATAACATTCAGATCAGACCATGGTATCGTTATTTCAGTTGTATAGATATACTGTATGCCAGTGATGGCTGGTGATTTTTAGTTTGGGGGGGTGGCAAACAACCTAAAAACCCCCCCAAATTCCCATCTGCCAGTTCATTGGGGGCGGGGATTGGCGGGTGAATGGGCGGGCACATCAGACAGGGATCGGCGGGCACATCAGGGGGGCACACATCGATGGAATATTGGCGGGCACATCAGGCATTGATCGGGGGCACATCAGGTGGGCCCACAGTGGCGGAGGATTGGCAGGCACACCAGGATCAGGCTGCGACTCCTCTGTCCTCTTCTCTTCTGAGATCACGACAGCTTCCGCCATGCATTTCCTCCCCTCCTCCTATAGGCGTCAAATAGGATCGCCTGTCCCTTCAGCCAATCAGACCTGCTTCTTGATTGGCTGGGAGGACGATCAGTATTGCAACAGCGAATATTCATTTGCTGTTGCAACACACCTGGGTGGGCTCTGGACGCAATGCTTTGCACCCAGAACCCACCCTATTTTGAAGCCTATTAGGGCCTCTGCCTCTAATCAGGTGCTTCTAAATATTTCCTCCCCCCCTTATCCCCGCCATAGTAATTCATATGCCTGGCGTCCTGAAAGGGGCCAGGTGCATGGGTAGGATGGATAGGGAGGGTGCCAGAGGTATTGGGGGGGCGGTGCCCGTTCGCCAACAATGCACAGTCCGCCCTTGCTGTATACTCAGTTGTTTGAATACCATAGGTAGCTTTACATAAACAAAGTGAAGGAATTATAAAATGCATGTTTAAGTGCTACCGTGAAAGGCTTAGGGCTGGTTTACACCAAATTAGTAGGACTGCTTTTCCAGCACAATCCCACTGCATGGACTAGGCAAATTATCTTGTCTCCTATGTGCCTGTTTCACACCTCTGCATTGCAGTGGTGTGCCGACACAGTGCTCTGAAAGAAAAAATAATGCATGCAGTATTTTTTATCAGCGCAGAACAGTGCAAGGCAATCCATTGCCTTGTACTGTGCCGCTGGCAATTGAACTTTATGAGATGTCTGTGTGACATCTCAATAAAGTTTGTTAAAAAAAAAGGAAACAGTGCAATTCGCTGAGCTCAGAGCATCATCACTGTGCTGATCTCAGCCTGATTGCACTGCACACCAGCCCTTAGGCACATAAGCACATAGAACTGACATAAAGTAACAAGTATTTTCAGTGTTTTACACACAGACAATATAATGTATGCCAGTGTGGAGAAGGAGGTTTGTGGAGCTGTCTGAATTGATTTCATGCATGTGTTCCTCCTTCTGGATAGCAGCCAGAGAATGACCCAACATAAGTTAGCATTAGTAATTCAAAAAGAAAAACAATTAAATAGCTACTTTCATTGTAAAGGTGAAAGTTGCCTGTAACTACACTCCCCATGCATAATAGAATTTTCCGAGCTATTTACTGTTACTTTTAAGGAACTTGAACATGCAGAGAAAACTCTTTAAAAACCTTTCACAGACGGGGCTTTTTTTGTTGTATCAAGTCATATTTTGTTGCATTTTAATTAGCAATTAAAGCACATACGAAACAAAACAATTATCCCATATTCTTTTCCCCTCAAGAATCATGAACTGTCATCCATAGATATTACGATTTCTACAAGACAATTTAAAAGAACATCACAAAAATCAATCATTATTTCAGTATTGAGGATTGTACATTTTCCATGAGGACATTATCATGTTGCAGGTAATGACCATTTATTCTCCTGGGGGGGCTTAATGACCAGGCAATTCTAACATTAATGTTAGAATGAATTCATATTTCACACAAACAGCCTTTATCACCATTACTGCAGTGAATCTTACACAATTATACAAATCAGAAGAATATAGCATACAATTTGACTCAAAGAAAACTGACTGTGTTTCATTGAAATTGTAGTCTGCTGGTAATAAGTGTTTTAGATGCTAGACTAGGAACTGATAAGCAGGGGTTCCAAAATGAATTACATTTCTTTGGGCTCCCTCTGTGCTGGAAAATCATCTTTATCATTGGCAACATAAGGTTAACCTGATTCCTTCACTTTGCAATGGTAGGTGATTGGGAGAAAAACACTTCTGTGTAATCACCTTGCCAGCCACAAATAACAGTCTAAAAACTGGAGCAAATACCACTGGAGGGAGATCCTCCTCATCAAGTGAACTGAACAAACATAAGAGCAAATCTAGAGGAATCTAGATGGAATGTATTATTGATGGTGTCTACAATAGATTGCTAAAAGCAAAAGAGTTTTGGGGCATTTCCACAATGAATGGGGTCAGGAGTATGCTGACAACCAGGATACTCTGAAATATCCCCACAGCACTACTGAAATCATTTTTGTTGAGTACAATACACCCTATACAAAATAAAAAGTTGGCTAAGTCTCTGGATGAAAGAAAGAAACACCATGGGGACCCCTCCAACACCCTTTCCTAACTCTTCCCCGACATCCCCAGATCCCCTACACACCCTTTTCTACATGGTAAAGGCATTTTAGAAACTAAGTAATGGTGACAGAGGAAGTACAAGTGTCAAATAAACCAATTTTTCATGGTCGATTCAGGAGTGATATTAGTGGGGCATTATTCTGATTAATTTCCTGGAAACATAATTGTAAGAATGTAAACCATTTATAGTGTGGAACTGAAACTCCACCTACAGTGTTTGGGAAGTTATAAGCTGTATATCTTCAGTTTACCAAAAATTAAAGCCATGTAACTTGTTCAATTCTGCAAAATATACATTATTCCATATTGGGGGTATATTGAGTAAAACCCTCATAATGCATACTAAGCCTCATCTCCCATAAGACCTTTTGAAATAGAAGAAGGGACAGTGTAGGTTGCCAGCTAAGGGGTCTGCCTCTAATTGGGAGATTAGATATGTGGTTGATAAGGGCAATACTATTCCCTGGTTGTGGTCTTCCCTATAAGTGGTACCCCATCTAGCTATTTGTTGTATCTAAGATGCTATAAAATAAAGCCATAGATGGAGTTATTTTTTTCCTGCAACCACGGGTCAGTGTTTATGGGGGAATCCCACCCGCAGAACTATCCTGTCCTCCGCCCCGGCTGGGAGAACACACAGTAATTCTTACTAATAACTATAGCCGCTGGCAATTATTCAACTTGGGTACAATCAGCTTGCTCATACAGGATTCGAATCTCAATTCCAAAATTCAAACCATCTATGGCCAGCTTAAGTCTTTGCGTGAGTAACAGCAAGACCCCCAGAATCTTGATAGTAACGTGGAGAAGGTACTGCTTCTACATAAGGGGCTTTTACAGAAATCATTCATACAGATGGCATTCCAGCTGGATTATACTCATAACTTCGGCTACTTGTATCCTTGGATCTGCTGAATATGTTAAGCGTTTTTGTGCTAAAAATAGTGCAAATAAAGCACCTATAAACTCTCTTCTGTCTCCCCAGTGTAAATGCCTGAGTGCTTTCACACTGGGGTGGTGCACTTGCAGGACAAGAAAAAACGTCCTGCAAGCAGCATCTTTGAGGCAGTGCGCTGAGCGTTGTATACACCGCAGCGCTTCCAAAGCGGCTGAACACCGATGCGGAAGCGCAGCGCGCCAGCATTTTATCCCCTTTTTAACCTGTTGTGGGGAGTTAAAAGCCCCCCCAGCTCCCGCCTGCATAGCGGCACTACAACAGCGGAAAAGTAGTGGCGCTTTACCGCTACCGTCCCCCGCTCAAGTGTGAAAAAATTACAGTAATATGAGATTACTTCTTTTTTTCCAGTGACTCATAACCTTCCTATCATTTATTTGTTCATCGTTATATTTTTGAATTCTTAACAAAATAATAAAAATGTATGGGGTACTGCCTACCAAGGCACAATAAGTATACACAGTGATATCCCAATGGAGGATAAGCATGTGTTGTCAGGGTCTCCTGGGGACCAGAGAGACAGTGGCGGCTGGTGAAATTTTAGGATGGGGGGCACCAGACCCCACCCTTCCTTTTTGACCCCTCCCACTTCTCATAAGCCCCACCCCTTATAGATTCCACCCATTGTGTCAGGAGTATACAGTCCACCAGATGGGGTATACAGCATCAACAGATAGGGTATACAGCATCAGAAGATAGGGTATGCAGCATCACCAGATAGGGTATAAAGGGTTATACAGCATCACCAGATAGGGTATACAGGGATATACAGCATCACTAGATAGGGTATACAGGGGTATGCAGTATCACCAGATAGGGTATACAGGGGTATACAGAATCACCAGATAGAGTATACAGCATCACCAGATAGGGCATACAGGGGTATACAGCATCACCAGATAAGGTATACAGGGGTATACAGCACCACCAGATAGGGCATACAGGGGTATACAGCATCACCACATAGGGTATACAGGGGTATACAGCATCACCACATAGGGTATACAGCATCACCAGATAGGGTATACAGGGGTATACAGCATCACCAGATAGGGTATACCGCATCACCAGATAGGGTATACAGGGGTATACAGCATCACCAGATAGGGTATACAAGGGTATATAGCATCACCAGATAGAGTATACAGGGATATACAGCATCACCAGATGGGGTATATAGGGGTATACAGCATCACCAGATAGGGTATACAGGGATATACAGCATCACCAGATAGGGTATACAGGGGTATACAGCATCACCAGATAGGGTACCAGAGAGCACCCCCCCGCGCGCTGTGGGGCTCGCGTCACTGACAGCACCCCCCCGGGAGGACAGTCGGAACATCAAAGTCCCGCACTTACCCCATCTAGGAAGCGTTGTCCAGCAAGCAGGGGCGCACTTTACTTCGGCGGCTTCCCCCTCCTCCTCCGAGAAAGGCGTCCAATAGGATCGCCTGACTTCCCAGGCAATCGGGAAACAGGGAACATACCTGCGCTTTCTGATTGGCAGAGAGGCGAGTGTTAGAAAAGCAAACATTTATTGGCTTATCTAACACATGTGAGTGGGCTCATAGCTCAATGCTCTGAGCCACGAGCCACTCTATTTTGAAGCCTATTAGAGCCTATGGCTCTAATCAGGTGCTTCAAAAAAACACCCCCGCCACTGTAATTCAGGTGTCCGGTGTCCTGAAAGGGGCTGGACGCCTGAATTAGGGGGTGGCCACGGCGGCCATGGATAGATCAATCCATTTAGCATAGGGGTTGGCGAGCATAGAGGGGGCGCCCTTAATGGATGGGCCGCCCCTGCTGAGAGATTATTTAAACTGTGATTATTTTTTTTTACGATTGTGTTTAGATGTACTGTAATGCTTTTGTTACAGACAGTTTGTAAGTTCTAGTTTGCAATATTGAGCGTGGCTCTGCAGAAGCGGTGTGCCCCCAAAACGCGTCAGTCTATACCCGTGTTGTGTCCGCACTGTTGATATTGTGCAATTTTATGGCCCACTGTGGGTCGCCACTCTTGTGTTATCCATTTTTAACCCTTTAAAACACCTATTAAATGTGTTTGGTAATGCACTAGGGGTGCGCACCTTCCTTTTGTTCTGTTTTGTCATTTCTATCAGATCACCCCATCTGAGGAGGGCAGCATCCATCTGGTTTTTGGAACACTGATGTCCTTCTTGCCGTTTAAAACCACAAAAGACCTCAGCACTGGAAGTGACTGTTGTTTTGTATTTCTAGTTTGCAATATTTAAATATGTTACCTAGGTCACACCACAGTTTTAGCTGCTGGAGTTACTTTGCATTTAGGTGTGTGCTCTTGTAAATTAGGTAGGTCCAGCCTGGCAATGCTTGCTGCACATGCAAATATTGTTCTGTAAACCTTCTCTCCAATTCTCAAAATTTTATGTGAGATAGGCCAGTCTATATTGCAGCAGCTGCTGCTTAATTACATCTTCTGTTTGATGAACGAACTTCATCACACAATGGGAAAAAAGTGCAGTAACCCAGAGAATTGGGAATAGTCTTTTAAAGGGAAACACAGTCCGTTCAACTATCATTTTTTGATATTTTTTTCTTGTTTTAAACTGATGTTTTATATATATTTTTTTAAAAATTTAAAACATAAACATCCAGGTCTTGTTGTGCATTCTATGATTTCTAAAGGGAAACCCCAGTAGAGGCATCTCCCTTTGAGACTGCGTCCAGCTGAATAAAACTCTGTACAGAGCCATACAAAGCATAGTTCTTAACTGTCCCTGATTTCAAGGGACTGTCCCTGGTTTGGAACAAAGTTCCTCTGTCCCGCTTTCCTCCTCATTTGCCCCTCATTTTGGTCTCATCTATATAGTTGTATATAAAATGCACTATTTATCTTAAAAAAAATGTTTCCCTGTGCTAAATCTTTCATCCAATTTCTAAATTGCTGCATTTGTAAATTTCAAAGGCCAGTATAAATGAATAGTAGTGATAACAAAAGTACTTGTGGGTTTTTTTAACTAATTCAACACCAGGCCTATTTTTTGGACTTGGTGCTTACAAGATAAAACCTTTTTTTTTTTGCTATAAAATTACTTAAACCCGCCAAATATTATATATATTTTTTTTCTAACACCCTAGAGAATAAAATGGCGGTCATTGCAAAACTTTGTGTTGCACCGTATTTGCGCAGCGGTCTTACAATCGTGATTTTTTAAAAAAAAAAATCACTTTTTTGAGTGAAAAAATAAGACAACAATAAAGTTAGCCCAATTTTTTCATACTGTGAAAGATAATGTTACGCTGAGTAAATTGACACCCAACATGTCACGCTTTGAAATTGCGCCCGCTCGCAGAATGGTGACAAACTTTGCAACCTAAAAATCTCCATTGGCGACGTTTAAAAATGTCTACAGGTTACCAATTTTGAGTTACAGAGGAGGTCTAGTGCTAAAATTATTGCTCTTGCTCTAACAATCGCGGCGATACCTCACATGTGTGGTTTGAACACCGTTTTCATATGCGGGTGCAACTTACGTATGCGTTCGCTTCTGCGTGCGAGCTTGCAAGGATGGGGTGCTTTAAATTTTTTTTTCTTATTTATTTTACTTTTTATTTTTTAATTTTACAACCTTCTTTTAAAATAAAAAATTTGGATCACTTTTATTCCTATTACAAGAAATGTAAATATTCCTTGTAATAGAAAAAAGCATGCCAGGAACACTTAAATATGAGATCTGGGGTCAAAAAAACAAAAAAAAAATGCAAAAAAAAAAATTGTTTTTTAAATTACAGTGAAAAAAGATGGGCCCTTTAAAACCGTTGGGTGGAAGTGACTTGTGACGTCGCTTCCGCCCTGCAATGTTATGGAGCTGAGTGGGCGGCATCTTCCGCTCACTCGGCTTCCTGTGCAGGGGGGGAACGGATCCGATCATCTCCACTGCTGCCGACGGTAAGTGGCGGAGATGACGGGAAAGTGGCGGGAGGGGGGCACCTCTCCCATCATCGATAAAAGGGATCTCACGGTGAATCCGCCGCTAAGACCACTTTTATCAGACGCAGAATCGTCGGCTCTAATAATACGGTATCTGAATGGTGCCTTTAGCTGAAAGCACCATTCGGATATCACCACTCAAACTCAAAGACGTCATATGACGTCCGGCGGTATTGAAGTGGTTAAGCAAAGCAGTTAAGGTTAGCCTGGTAAACATTTTAAAAGGATCCTAGAGCTGCAACTGCTGCCTAGCTGTAAATTTGAAATATCCATATGCAATTTTTCATATTTAACTGCTTAATACAAATTTTAAAAATGTACATTTTCTTTTTTATACATTAATATAGTGGATAAAGAAAACAAATTCAAAAACACTATGCATGCCTTTAAAGGACAGCCCATCTAAAACATGATACCTCAGTAATGGTTGGTTGGTTGCTGTATCGGTGTGGACCGAGGGGATCTCATAGATGAGGACTGAGGAAGCAGGAGCAAGTGCCACAAAAAAGGTACTCGCTCTGCTCTAAAAAAAAAAAAAAAAGATTGTGTAAAAGGCTTGAAGTGAGGAAGAGGATGTTGATGAGTGTAATTTTTGGGTGAAGGTCCAATTTAAGCAAACAGTGCCTATATTCTTTACAGTAAATTGACTGCACTTAGAATAGGCAATATGCTCAAGCACAAAGAGTTTCATGTCTCTAAATTGTGCTTCTTAATGAAAAGGTATGTTTCAAATGTTTTAAAGTTAAAGTATAACTAAAGGGGAGATGGATTTGAATACCTGTCAGTTTTTATTGCTGTCTGTGCCCATCGTGAGATTCATCCTCTCTATTTGTTCTGTTTACTATTATCGTCGAAAGCAAATGTAAAAGAAAATCCCAATTTGGGTTGTCCCCAGAAAAGTAATAGAGGGGAAATCTTCCAATGGGGACACTAGTTCTGATGACCTGGGGGTCCCCAAGAGATTCCCTTGATTTGCAGGGATTTCCTCTAACTTCCTGTTTGGCTATGGGACAGGAAGTGAAGGTAAATTTCCCCAATGGGACAACATAGCAAAAATAAACCTTACTGGGGTTATAACCCTTCATTACTCTATCCAAAGTGGAAACAAGGTTGTACTTTAACCTATAATTAATAAAAAGGACTGTCATTGCTGGTCTCCTTCTGAAAATGTGAGTTCCTTAGCTATTATGCTAATTCCATGGCTTCCATATTATCTGAGACACTGACCTGAAATACATATGTAGATTAGAAAAGTCAAAAGCCCTGATCTGTATACTTTATAAAATTGAAAACCGATCAGTGTAAGGGACCCTAGACCAGGGGTAGGCAACCTGCAGCCCTCCAGCTGTTGTAGAACTACATTACCCATGAGGCATTGCAAGGCTGATGGGTACAATTACTCTCAGAGGCATGATGGGACTTGTAGTTTTGCAACAGCTGGAGGGCTGCAGGTTGCCTACCGCTGCCCTAGACCAATCCCATCCTAATGAATTAATGTTAGAGCAATTTTGTATAGATGGCTGAAGTCATCTGAATAAAATAAGTAGGATTTTAAATGGATTGGTGATAGGTCCAAGTGAGCACAAAACACATATAATAAAATATATTAGTACTTTATTTAGACATATAGAAATTGAAATTTAAAACAATTCCTCATAGACAAATACCATCTATCCCATGTATTTATGTGTGAAGCTCAGTATATTGTTATTTTACATTAAAATAAAGTACCTACATCCCTGTTCAATATAGAAATATTTGTCCCATGTGAGAATAGGACGACTCACCCACTAGGGGAGAGGGAAGGGGGCTATGGGATTTTACATGGTACCAAAATGGACTCACAAACTGGTTGTTTGTATAAAAACAAATATTTATTCAATACATACGTATATATATAAAAAAAGAACTTTTTTATACATTCATTACATCACCATCCCATGTAGTGGGTAATAGTTAAATGTTATTTTTTCACAGTCATTCTACTAGTGCTTCCCGACCAGTTTCGCGGTTATCCCGCTTCTTCAGGAGAATGCACGGTATTAGCTGTGTATTGCTATAATAGACAATAGATATTAGTAAATTTTTGACAAAATCATCATATTTAGTTACATTTGTCTTATATGCAACACTATTCACTGTATATGTGTGGCCCACACCAACACTGCCACCTACCTGTGTGTCCGAGCCACTCCATCAAGGCCTATGGTCTGGTGTTCCCCGGGGCGAGCATGGGAGGAAGTACTATTGAAATAATATTGATATGTTTAGAACACAGCAAGATAGGTGATGGATATATGCTTAAAGAGGTTAAAATAGGGAGGACCCGCACAAATTGTTATAGAATGTTATGTGGGACATGTTGTAACACAATGGTATGTGATAAACATGTTGTTAAAAAAAAAAAAAAAAATGTTGGTATTGTTAAAATATAGAGGTCAATGTTAAATTGGAATATAAGGCTGTATGTGTGTGGCTGGAGGCACCACTGGGTCTGCCTGGGTCCGGGTCATGAACACCTGGCACTGTACGGTCATTGTTCCCAGGGCGAGCATGTGATTGTCTATTATAGCAATACACAGCTAATACCGTGCATTCTCCTGAAGAAGCGGGATAACCGCGAAACTGGTCGGGAAGCACTAGTAGAATGACTGTGAAAAAATAACATTTAACTATTACCCACTACATGGGATGGTGATGTAATGAATGTATAAAAAAGTTCTTTTTTTATATATATACGTATGTATTGAATAAATATTTGTTTTTATACAAACAACCAGTTTGTGAGTCCATTTTGGTACCATGTAAAATCCCATAGCCCCCTTCCCTCTCCCCTAGTGGGTGAGTCGTCCTATTCTCACATGGGACAAATATTTCTATCTATGCCATGTACAGTACATGTATTGCATACATTCAATGTTACATTAGGGATAAAGGTGGAATAATTCTCATCAATGTTTCACAATATCATTTGCTTCTTCAGGACTTTATTCCCCTTCTGTGTTTCACAATTTGTCTAATGATCAGAACATACGTATTATAATCCATTATCCAATCATCAACATGAATCAATATAATTACAAAACATGTGCTCACCCATCTTTAATCAGTATACCAGCATAAAGGCGCTGCATATGTCCACCACCAGGGGACTGATCTCCGTCCACCCTCCCCGTATAAAGAAGTGGTGCCAGGTCCACCTCTCTATGGTATGGGAGGGCATCAGATTGTTCCTCCAGTTACTTGACTGCAATACATGTACTGTACATGGGATAGATGGTATTTGTCTATGAGGAATTGTTTTAAATTTCAATTTCTATATGTCTAAATAAAGTACTAATATATTTTATTATATGTGTTTTGTGCTCACTTGGACCTATCACCAATCCACTTAAAATCCTACTTATTTTATTCAGATGACTTCGGCCATCTATACAAAATTGCCCTGATCTGTATACTTGTTCTGAGTTATTGGCTGAGAAAGTAGCCAGAACATTTGATCAACTTGATAACCAGACATACAGGTATTTCAGATGGCAGATTCCTTGTTTCTCTCATAACAGATTTTCTTTTAAAGTTTATATCTGGGCAAACTATTATTAAAAAACACATGCAGTGTAGCTGTCAGTGATCTCCATGCCCCCTTTTTTGGTGGGCCATCAGCTTGTAGTACAACTCAGAGATATTGTGAATCCTGCTAGCCTTTGCCTACTTCTGGTTGTAGATCTGAGGGTTCAAGATTTCCTATAGACATGTATTTTATGCAGAATGGTTCAACAAAATGAGTGGAATGGATGCCCTCTACTTCCACTCCACCGATTTATAGTCCTTATAAAGTATTTTACCCCCAAAATCGTTGCTTTATTTGATTATACTAAAAGAAAGTTTATGGAAAGAGTTCAGTGTAACCTTTCACATAATAGTCTTAAAAATACTTCTGATTATATCAAATCGTCATATTATGGTGCCATTTTGCTGTATTATCACTTTTTTATCTTAAGGTCACCGAGCTATTATGGTTGACAATAACATATACTTCAAATTAATTGTTTTGTTACTTGACAAATATCCTTGTTTCACTGCTCAATGGCTTGCTGTCGTGAGTTAAGGCTGCATTTCCACCAGGTCAACAAGCTCACAAAAGTTATTTTTGTACTTAATATGAAAGCACTTTTGAAAAGAAGATTGCACATTTGTATTACATAGAAAGATAGAAAAGTGACAGTAGAAAAAGACCAAGTGGTTCATCGAATTTGTCGTTTTTTTTTTGTTTTGTTTTCAGGGATTTTTTTTTGTTACCTTTTACATTTGAGCATAGATCTGTGCTTGTCCCGAGCAAATTTCCTAAGTGCATTCTGGTGCATTTACACGTGTTTACATGAATTTTGACGTGTTCCAGACTAAAAAAAAAAATGCAGCAGATTGTACTTCTGTTAAAAGCACTGGAACTGACAGCACTGGTGTAAACAAGGACCATTGAGATACATTGCAATTACTGTGAATGTGTTCTGTATGCATTTTAAAAATGTACTGGAAAGCATATGATGTGAACCAACCCTTATTCTTAGGAATAAGAATAGTATTTTTGCTTGTGTTTTTGATATCACAATACCCATATTTTTAACATTTAGAGGTTTAGAGGTTTGGTGTCCAAGCAAACTATTGCATCATGAGGGATAAATAGAAACGTGAAAATGATAGCTGTATACTACTAAGAACAAGACTGTTCTGTTAGAACAATAGTTTAATATTTAGGGGGAGTCAAAGCTATACATGCACAGGCCATTTTTTTGCAGATCAGATCTCAAGCAACCTTAAGACGGGTACGCACAATTCGTTTTTTTTTTTTTTTTGTGCAACCCAAGCTGGTTGCATGAAAAATAACTGTGAGCTCCGGTCAGAGACACTGTACTAACCATGCAAGGTTAGTACAGTGATCTCCCCCACTGAGCTGTTGTGTTCTGACATGGGGCTGGCTCTCCTGCCAGAACACTCTGATCCGCACTTTCTGTCATTACCTGAGAATGTTGATTGGGAGTTGGTCGGCTGCTGATATTCCAGCATACACGTCTGACAGAAGCTAGCTGAACTTCTATCGGACGTACCAACATACACAAGGGCAGAATGTGAGCTTGAATTTTTTGTACCTGCAAATGTCTCCCAACATTCTGCCCGTGTGTACGGGGCTTTATTCCTGAAGTAATCAGTCTGTATATGGGTAGCTTTATTCACCTTGACAGCTCTACTGATAGGGTCTACCTGCTATGAGTTTTCTGTCTTCTATCCCCCACTCTAAACTCCAGGAATTCAGACACTTACTAATTGTGCTGGTTTACTATGGGTTAAGTCCAAAAGGTGCTTGCCACCTCATGGACTTATTTCCTTCTGGTCTTGGCTCCTTAGAGCCACCTGCAGCTGCTCTGCCTGCCCCTCCTCTTGTCTTGTTCAGTCACAGAGTGCTTTGTATTATGTAAATCCATTCACAAAATACAAATCCTTCTGTGAATGAACAACAGAGGGGAGGGCTGCGGACAGTGTGCCTGCTGTGTGAGAAAGCAGCATCCCTCCTGTTAGAGTACAGGGAGTATAGTAATATCTGTTCTCCCTGCGCTCAGTAAAACTCTCAGTTGTAAATAGAAGAGATAGGTCCACAAGTTGGAATGCACCTGGTTGGACTAAACCCATATTCAGCCAATACAAGCACAGGAATTAGGAGTGCAAGCCTAAAGACCACTCCCACCCTTCTCTTAAAAAAGAAATTGAGGTTAAAACTCATACTCTGTAACCTCTATGGCCATGTATCTGTATTATTTATGTCCATATTAGTTCAACTGTAAATTTAATAAAGTTTACTTATTTAAGTGTGATTTTTCAATAGATGCAGAATTAGGCCCGTGGCTCAAAAATTATATAATGGACCAAAAATATTATACAGTAAGTCAAATAGCAAAGAAGTTATTCTAAGTGCAACCAATAAGGTTTCAGTTTATCACAATTAGATCATTAAGGCTCCATACACAGTAGCATTTTTCATAAACTCAAAATAAGCTAGAAAAAAATGCTGGATGAAAAATGCTGATAATTGCATTTTTGTGCCAGTTTCTAGTAGCATTTTAGTAGCTTTTAGAAGCATTTAGAAGCTTTTAGGAGCATTAGCATTATATTAGCGTTTTTGCAGTACAAGAAAGAAAAAAAAAGCTCAAAAAAGCTTAGTAGCATTTTAGTAGCATTTAGAAGCTGTTAGGAGCATTCAGCATTTTTTTCTGCTGGACAAACGCTCCAAGAAACTGTACAAAAACTATTTGTTTTCTGCCCCTAGACGCTGAAGTTCAAAAAATGCTAATAGCCTTAATTAGTGTGCATGGGCACATAGGATTACACTATTTAGCTTCTAGGAGCAGAAAAAATGCTAATAACAAATCCTAGATGCTTAAAAAAAAAAACGCTAGTGTGCATGGAGCCTAAATTATTAAAATATGCATTTAACACTACATGGATAATATTTAGTTTTCCAAAGCCCTGTGTATCATAAACAATCTAATGGTTTTTTTCCCATAAAATACTGTTTTTACCTTTTTCATCATTTTTTTGTATCTCAGCACTGTCGATCTCCTATGGCCACTTTCAGCCACATTCTGTCTACATGAACTTGCTCCAGTGTTGGCTGTACTACATTGCTCTGGACCTTCTGATAGTGACAACAGTGGACCGCGCCTGCAAAATGTATACAGTACTGGCATGGATGCTTATAGTCTCCGCCAGGGGTGCTTTTGACAGGGTGAAAACACAGGAGCAAAATTGGGAGACAGTTGTTACTCCATAACAGGAGGTACTTGAACAAGGACTTCATAGCAGGATCACCAGGAATGAATTTAATGGAAACTACAGGAAAAAAAAGAAAACTACTTTTTTTATATTTCTTCAAGATTCATGGTTGTTGTTTATTAAATGGTACCTGTTTTTTGGTGAAATAATTGTTCTTTATTCTTGTTCTGTTACATGATTTGCATGTAACATAAATATGCAGTTATAGTAATGTTTTTATAGTTGGTTATTATAATGCCATCTTGTGGTTCTTTTGGATATTACACCTTCCTATACGTCCGCGCCAGGTGACAACAGT
>BLSH010127324.1:1183642-1205620 GCA_018402905.1 Glandirana rugosa | reverse complement strand
CCAGTGAGGAGGGAGTTGCAGTAGTTGAGGCGAAAGATGACCAGGGAGTGAATCAGGAGCTTTGTGGTTTCATTGGTTAGGAAGGGACGTATTTTAGAGATGTTGCGGAAGTTGAGGCGGCAAACCTTAGAAAGTGATTGGATGTGGGGCCAAAAGGAGAGTTCAAAATCCAGGATAACACCAAGCACCCTAACATGTGGGGATTGGTGGATGGTTGTGCCATTGCTCTTGACAGAGAAGTCAGGGGAAACGGCACGTGGGGGAGGAAATATTATGAGTTTGGTTTTGGACAAGTTCAGTTTGAGGAAGTGGGGTGACATCCAGGCAGATATGTCTGTTAATAAGTTAGTGATGCGTGAAGAGATTGATGGAGTGAGTTGGGGGGTGGAGAGGTAGATTTGAGTATCGTCAGTGTAGAAATTATATTGAAAACCTTGGGAGGCTATCAGCAGGCCCAGGGAAGAGGTGTATATTGAAAATAAGAGAGGTCCAAGAACAGAACCTTAGGGGACCTCAACACAGAAAGGAAGAGGAGAGGAGGAGGTAGAATTGTACGTGACACTGAAGGTGCGATGGGATAGGCAGGACGAGAGCCACTGAAGAGCACAGCCACGGAGACTGAGGGAGTAAAGTTTTTTTTTGAGGAGGGGGTGGTCGACAGTATTGAAGACAGTCAAAAGGGCCAGGAGTAGGAGTACAGAGTAGTGTCCATTGGTTTTAGCGGTTAGTAGGTAATTTGTGAGTTTAAGAAGGGCAGTTTCTGTGGAGTGTTGAGGGCAAGATCCAGATTGAAGGGGGTCAAGAAGGTTATTCTTAACAAGGTGGTCAATCAGTTGGTTGTAGACTAGGCGTTCGAGGAGTTTGGAGGAAAAGGGGACCAAGGAGATAGGGCGTAGATTGATAAGATCGGTAGGGTCCAGGGATGGCTTTTTGAGTATGGGTGTGACCATTGCATGTTTTAGTGCATTGGGGAAGATGCCAGAAGAGAGGGAGAGATTGAAGATGTGGGTTAAAGAGTGCAGGATAGAGTCAGAGGGTGAACGTAGTATTTGAGAGGGAATAAGGTCCAGGGGACAGGTGGTTAGGTGGGCGTTAGAAAGGAGTTTAGCAACCTTGTTTATAGTAGCAGGTTTGAATAAGGATAGTGTCGATTGTGCTTGTTGACATGGGGTGTCAACTGGGGGGTAGATGCCTGTAGAGTGGAGATTTCATAACAAATTGTGTCAATCTTGCTTTTGAAGTGATTAACAATCTCCTGGGCAGTGAGAGAGTTAGTGGGCGGAAGTGGTGGAGGAGGAAGTAGGGAGTTGAAGGTAGAGAAGAGTTGACGGGACTGGATGAGAAGGTGTTAATAAGAGTGGTAAAATAGGTCTGCTTGGCAGTGTGGAGGCGAGAATTGTATTTATGGAGGGCAGATTTGTATTGGTTGAAGTCTTTGAGAGACTTAGTCTTGTGCCACAGACGCTCAAGGGCACGGCTAAGTTTTTTGAGATTTCTGGTGTCCATTAATACCATGTATTGCCCCCTTTAACATCAATGGCAGCTTGAAGTATTTTTTGGTATTTGTGGATGAGGCTCTTTATCTCCTCAGATGGTAAAGCTGCCCATTCCTCTTGGCAAAAAGCCTCCAGTTCCTGGAAATTCTTGGGCTGTCTTACATGAACTGCACGTTTAAGAGCTCCCCAGAGTGGCTCAATGATATTGAGGTAAGGAGACTGAGATGGCCACCCCAGAACCTTCACTTTATTCTGCTGTAGCCAATGACAGGTCAACTTGGCCTTGTGTTTTGGATCATTGTCATGTTGGAATGTCCAAGTACGTCTCATGCGCAGCTTACTGCTGGCTGATGAATTCAAATGTTCCGCCTGTATTTTTTGATAACATACTGCCATTCATCTTGCCATCAATTTTGGCCAAATTTCCAGTGCCTTTGTAGCTCACACATCTCCAAAACATCAGCGATCCACCTCCGTGTTTCACATGCCTCGTTGACTCCTCTCTAAATGTAGCATTTATGGTTATGGCCAAAAAGCTCAATTTTGGTCTCATCACTCCAAATGACTTTGTGCCAGAAGGTTTGAGGCTTTTCTCTGTGCTGTTTGGCATATTGTAAGCGGGATACTTTGTGGCATTTGTGTAGTAATGGCTTTCTTCTGGCGACTCGACCATGCAGCCCATCTTTCTTCAAGTGCCTCCTGATTGTGCATCTTGAAACAGCCACACCACATGTTTTCAGAGAGTCCTGTATTTCACCTGTAGCTATTTGTGGGTTTTTCTGTGCATCCCGAACAATTTTCCTGGCAGTTGTGGCTGAAATTTTAGTTGGTCTACCTGACCTGGTTTGGTTTCAACTGAACCCCTCATTTTCCACTTCTTGATTAGAGTTTGAACACTGCTGATTGGCATTCTCAATTCCTTGGATATCTTTTTATATCCCTTTCCTGTTTTATACAGTTCAAATACCTTTTCCTGCAGATCCTTTGACAATTCTTTTGCTTTCCCCATGACTCAGAATCCAGAAATGTCAGTGCAGCACTGAATGAAAGATGCAAGGGTCTGTCAGGAGTCCAGAAACTCATGGACCTTTTATGCACACACACTAATTACAAGAGTAAACACAGTTGATTGATAATAAATGGCTTCAGCCAAACACTAACCATGAGTGAAAGAAAAGTTTTTGTGTTACCATTCATATTCTTTGAAAAATGGCCAAGAAATCATAAAGTATGCCCAGGTATGTAAACTTATGAGCATAACTGTATATATATATATATATATATATATACATATATATATATATATATATACAGTATCTCACAAAAGTGAGCACACCCCTCACATTTTTTGGATATTTTATTATATCTTTTCATGTGACAACACTGAAGAAATGACACTGCTACAATGTAAAGTAGAGAGTGTACAGCTTGTATAACAGTGTCAATTTGCTCTCCCCTCAAAATAACTTAACACACAGCCATTAATGTCTAAACCGCTGGCAACAAAAGTGAGTACACCCCTGAGTAAAAATGTCCAAATTGGGACAAATTAGCTATTTTCCCTCTCCGGTGTGGCTCATTAGTGTTACAAGGTCTCAGGTGTTAATGGGGAGCAGGTGTGTTAAATTTGGTGTTATCGCTCTCACTCTCTCATACTGGTCACTGCAAGTTCAACATGGCACCTCATGGCAAAGAACTTTCTGAGGATCTGAAAAAAAGAATTGTTGTTCTACATAAGGATGGCCTAGGCTTGCCAAAACCCTGAAACTGAGCTGCAGCACAATGGCCAAGACCATACAGCGGTTTAACAGGACAGGTTCCACTCAGAACAGACATTGCCACGGTCGGCCAAAGAGGTTGAGTGCACGTGCTCAGCGTCATATCCAGAGGTTGTCTTTGGGAAATAGACGTATGAGTGCTACCATCATTGCTGCAGAGATTTAAAGGGGTGGGGGTTAGCCTATCAGTACTTAGATCATATGCCGCACACTGAATCAAATTGGTCTGCATGGCTGTCGTCCCAGAAGAAAGCCTCTTCTAAAGATGATGCACAAGAAAGCCCAAAAACAAATTGCTGAAGACAAGCAGACTAAGGACATGTACTGTGGTCCGATGAGACCAGATACATTTATTTGGTTCAGATGGTGTCAAGTGTGTGTGGTGGCAACTAGGTGAGACAAGTGTGTCTTGCCTGTAGTCAAGCATGTTGGTGGGAGTGTCATGGTCTGGGGCTGCATGAGTGTTGCCGCCACTGGGGAGCTAATTGAGGGAGCCATGAATGCCGACGGCTACTGTGACATACTGAAGCAGAGCATGATCCCCTCCCTTTGGGGACTGAGCCGCAGGGCAGTATTCCAACATGATAATGACCCCAAACACAACTCCAAGATGACCACTGCCTTGCTAAAGAAGCTGAGGGTAAAGGTGATGGAATGGCCAAGCATGTCTCCAGACCTAAACCCTATGGAGCATCTGTAGGGCATCCTCAAACAGAAGGTGGGGGAGTGCAAGGTCTCTAACATCCACCAGCTCCATGATGTTGTCATGGAGGAGTGGAAGAGGACTCCAGTGGCAACATGTGAAGCTCTGGAGAAGTCCATGCCCAAGAGGGTTAAGGCAGTGCTGGAAAATAATGGTGGCCACACAAAATATCGACAATTTGGACATTTTCACTTAGGGGTGTACTCACTTTTGTTGCCAGCGGTTTAGACATTAATGGGTGTGTGTTAAGTTATTTTGAGGGGACACTGTCATACAAGCTGTACACTCACTACTTTACATTGTAGCAAAGTGTAATTTCTTCAGTGCTGTCACATGAAAAGGTGAACCTCCGCCCCAGTCTCAAGTCTCAAGACCCTAGCAGGTTTTCTTCTAAGATTGCCCTGTATTTGGCTTCATCCATCTTCTCATCAACTCTGACCAGCTTCCCTGTCCCTGCTGAAGAAAAGCATCCCCATAACATGATGCTGCCACCACCATGTTTCATGGTGGGAATGGTGTGTTCAGGGTGCAGTGTTAGATTTCCGCCGCATATAGCGTTTTGCTTTTAGGCCAAAAAGTTCAATTTTGGTCTCATCTCACCAGAGCACCTTCTTCCACATGTTTGCTGTGTCCTCCACATGGCTTCTCGCAAATTGCAAACAGGACTTCTTATGGCTTTCTTTCAACAATGTCTTTCTTCTTGTCACTCTTCCATAAAGGCCAGATTTGTGGAGTGCATGACTAATAGTTGTCCTGCGGACAGATTCTCCCACATGAGCTGTGGATCTCTGCAGCTCCTCCAGTTGCCATGTGCCGCTTGGCTGTTCTCTGATTAATGCCCTCCTTGCCCGGCCTGTCATTTTAGGTGGGCGGCCATTTCTTGGTAGGTTTGCAGTTGTGCCATACTCTTTCCATTTTCAGATGATGGATTGAACAGTGCTTTGTGAGATGTTCAAAGCTTGCAATATTTTTTATAACCTAACCCTGCTTTAAACTTCCCCACAGCGTTATCCCTGACCTGTCTGGTGTGTTCCTTGGCCTTCATGATGCTGTTTGTTCACTAAGGTTCTTTAACAAACCTCTGAGAGCTTCACAGAACAGTTGTATTTATACTGAGATTAAAGTAGAACTATGGTCAAAATGAAAAAATCAATATGTTATGTACCTATACAGTCTGTTAAACATCCCACTGCTTGTTTTGCAAAAAAATAGTAAGGATTTTGAGATATCTACCTTGTCCCCTGCAGCTGAAAGCTCTCATGTGCACTACCTTTAATGAGGAAATAACGTTACTTGCTGTTTTTCTAATCGCCTCAGGTTTGCCTGTTGTCTCCTTTTGCGTGCTGGCTCTCTGAAGAAACGTCCTGACATCACTGGGGAGGTGCTCCAGTAGTCCATGGAAAGTCAGGCATTTCATTCTACACAGAAGTCCTGATGAGGCTCCGCCCATGATTGGCCCGTGAAGCCCCGTCCACTCGCATGTATGTCCCGCCTTTGTCCACCCACTGCTCCCTATACAGGCTGATCCTAGCCTTTCCTTTCTTCATTTAGTTTACCAATCACCAGAGGAGAACAGGCAGAGAGAAGCACTCAGATTAATAGACAGATTTGTGTGCAAACTAACCTGTACTGACTATGTTTTACATAGCCCACACCCAGCTATTGGTTGGCAGATGGGTGTGTGCTATATAAAATAGACTGAGCATGATAGAAGACAGGAGGACTCTGGGAAATGTAGTTTCCTATGGGAGATACAGAAGCTAGTTCACTGAAAGGAAATGACATACTAGCTCTGCTGAACTCGTCCCATCATCATTAGTAGTATACAGCGAAGGAGAACTGGTGGAGGGGATTAGAGACCACAATTGAAGCTATATGGTAGGAAAATAATCATTTCAGTTATCATGTTTATTACCATGTGCAGGTATTTACAGTATATGAGGATTTACTGAAATGTGTATGTTGCCTTTAGTTGTACTTTAAATTACACACAGGTGGACTCTATGTACCAATTAGGTGACTTCTGAAGGCAATTAGTTCCACTAGATTTTAGTTAGGGGTATCAGAGGAAAGGGGGCTGAAGGCAAATGCATGACACACTTTTCACATATTTATTTGTAAAACATTTTGAAAACCATTTATCATTTTCCTTCCACTTCAAAATCATATGCCACTTTGTGTTGGACTATCACATAAAATCCCAATAAAATACATTTACATTTTTGGTTGTAACATGACAAAATGTGGAAAATTTCAAGGGATATGGATACTTTTTCAAGGCACTGTATACAGGGGAGCAGATTGCTATTGCATTATAGTTGCTATTGTAGGAATGCATACAACTTGAAAGGTTTGCATTAAAAGTAGACCTATAATAAAAACTCACATCTTCCTCCCACATTTTGACCTTCTTGCTGTACACCTCTAATAAATTCTTTGCAAATATTATATAGTAATAATAATTCAGGAAATGTTACCTAGGTATTTGATTATGTAAATTCACCTTAAGGGAAGGATTCGAGTTCAGGCATAACCAAGTGCCTAGGCTAATGGCCACATGACAGGCTGATCGGCTCTAGGGGGCCATAATTGGCTTTTTTTTGCCACAGAGGTCAATTTTAAAGGCTTTAAAAAAAAAAAATCTTTTAATTATTGTTTAGACAGTAGGTCGGTTAGGATTGTGGGGTTGAGTTCTCATTATAAGTTAAAAATATATTTTTTTTTTTAATACTGTGCAGAATGATGATTTATCTTTCTATGCGCATATTGCCAACCCTATTAAACAAGATGGTGAAAAGTGTAGTAGCTTATAATACAATTTCAGCTTACTGTAAGTATGTAAGATAAAGATGAAATATAATTGATTTTAATGGAGTACTGCATTATGGAAATTGAGCTCTTATTTATAACAAGATTTAAAAAAAACCCTGTTAGTGCATATTACCTAGATTTAGTACAGCATCAATATTATTTACTAAGATCAGTCATACAGTGGCTTAGTAAAATATGTTTTAATAAAGGATCACCCTTAAGCCCCATACACACTATTAGATTTTCTTTTACAATGAGTTTTATTGAAAAAAACAGGCATAATCAAACATCAGAATAGAAATAGACATGACATTGCATAATGGAATAACAGACGTAGGCAGACATCTGAGATATTTGTTATCTGTAATGCAATCATAAAACATATGAATGGTGATAAAAAAAAATACCCATTATAGTCAGACACTATTAGATTTTCTGTAGACTTTTGTCTTTAGATTTACCTAAACCATGTAGTGCAAGGGCCTGTCTGATTGCATGCAAATTGAAACTCTGAGAGCCGGTTCACACTGAGGCGACTTGTCAGGCGACTCAAGTCGCCTGACAAGTCGTCCCCATGCAGTGCAATGGAACCGTTCTAATAGGAGCGATTCAGGTCGCTCCGACTTAGAAAAAGGTTCCTGCACTATTTTCGGGGTGACCTCAGCGCGACTTGCATTGACTTCTATGTAAAGAAGTCTCCTTGCAAGCCGCGCTGAGGTAGCCTTGAACGGGGCGACTTGCTTTGCCCTGCAAGTCGCGCCGCTCCAGTGTGAACCGGCTCTTAAGGTTTGATCTCATATTATATGGTTTTGATAAATCTGAAGACAAAAATCTACAGAAAATTGTATAGTATGTATAGGGCTTTAGTAGTACTAAAGCCCAGTATAACTCAGAATAAGAAGTCTACTATTGCTACTTCCAACTGGATGTGAGCTGGGCATATGCAGTGCCAGTTCCTCATACTCCTATGACTCCTGTTGCCAGCAGTGTTCATCAGAAGCTCTTCTCAAGCACAGAAATAATGCACGGAGGCTCATGAATCCCTGCTGTGACGCAGCTGCAGCTCGGACTGTATTCAGTCTTGTAGACCAAGGAGCTTGTACAGTGCTTGTTCCCATAGTAGTTCCTTATTTGGCAGCAAAGCCCATCCAGATGCACACTAAAGACTTTGTAAACCTTTAATCTTCAAAAGAAACCTCTTTAGAAAATAATTGTCAGACTTACTGTCAGAATTATTATGCATTTTTAAAATTCTGATTGGGAATGAGATAGGAATGATCATTTTACGATCATGGGAAATTAAGACTTTGACAATAACACTTCATAGCAGTTTCCTATAAAACCTGTGGCTGTTTGCAGGTCTGCAGGCTTGACACAGTTCCTCATTGCAAATAAATACAGAGCGAGAAATGGTACACTTAAAGGGGTATTAAACCCATAAACAAAAAATGAATATGTTGTAGCTGACCAATCCTTAAATGTGGTGGATGCATTTGTTTTCTTTTTTGAATTTTTTTTCCCTTCATTTTCACCTGGTGATCAGGCCAGTAATGCACTTCCTGTCTTAGGCTGTCTCGACTCCTTGGATGAGGAGCAATATAGACATCTTTGGACAGCAGCGCTGTCAATTTGGAGAAAGTTTGGTGTTAGAGGTACTAGCAGATTTAGATGGACTTGACTATAAACATTAAAGCTGAATTCCAGCTAACATTTTAAGCAGTTACAGCAACATTTCTTTAATCTTGGGATAAAGGTTTTACATAAATGAATAAAAACTGGCCATTGTAAGCACCCCTGTCAGTGTTAAATGGTTTGTCTAACTGCCACTTTTGCTGAGTAGTTGGTCTGTTAACCAGTTGCCGACCAGCCTCTGCAGTTGTACAGCAGGAGATGGCTTGGCTGCGCAAACTGCCATCGTTCTACGTCGGCCGCGTATGTGCGATTTGTGGGCGAGTGCGCTGCGCGCTCTGTGAGCGTGCTATTTAAAATTAAAGTTGAATTCCAGCTAACATTTTAAGCAGTTACAGCAACATTTCTTTAATCTTGGCATAAAGGTTTTACATAAATGAATACAAACTGGCCATTGTAAGCACCCCTGTAAGTGTTAAATGGTTTGTCTAACTGCCACTTTTGCTGAGTAGTTGGCGACCGGCCTCTGCAGTTGTACAGAAGAAGATGGCTCAGCTGCGCAAACTGCAGTTGTTCTACGTCGGCCGCACATGTGCGATTTGCGGGCGAGCGCGTTGCGTTACCTTCTACAGAGGCAGAACAGGGATCTGCCAATGTAAACACAACGGATCCCCATTCTGTCAGGGGACATGACACTGATCTACTGTTCCCTGTAATCGGGAACAGTTAGTTCTGACATGCCCCTGCCAGCCCAGCCCCCACACAGTTAGAACACAGTGAGGGAACACAGTTAACCCCTTGATCGCCCCTTCCCAGCCAATGACATTTATACAGTAATCAGTGGCTATTTAAAGCTCTGATCGCTGTAAAAATGTCATTGGTCTCAAAAAAGTGTCAAAAGTGTCCGATCTGCCCTCTGTAATGTAGCAGTCCCGATAAAAATCACAGATCGCAGCCATTACGAGTAAAAAAATAAATAAATAATAAAAATGCCATAAATCTATTCCCATAGCTTGTAGACGCAAGAACTTTTGTGCAACCCAATAAATATATGCCTTTTGTGATTTTTTTTTTACTAAAAATATGTAGAAGAATACATATCGGCCTAAGCTGATGAATAAATTTGTTTTTTTATATATATATTTTTTTATATGTATTATAGCAAAAAGTAAAAAAAAAATAGTTTTCTTTCAAAATTGTCACTCTTTATTTGTTTATAGCACAAAAAATAAAAACCGCAGAGGTGGTACTACCAAAAGCAAGCTCTATTTGTGGGAGAAAAAAAGGATGCCAATTTTGTTTGGGTACAACGTCGCACGAAGGCGCAATTTTCAATTAAAGTGACGCAGTGCCGTATTGCAAAAAGTGCTCTGGTCAGGAAGGTGGCAAATGCTTCTGGAGCTGAAGTGGTTAAAGGAAGTTGAAAAATGACTTAAGCTGGGTACACACGGGCGGAATGTTGGGAGACATTAAAAAAAAAAAAAATCGAAAGGAAAAACCAGCAGCTGACCGACTCCCAATCAGCACTCTCAGGCAATGATGGATACAAAGGCGAGTTTGGGACTTTGAATGAGGCACATGATGACAACTGTACACATGGTGACCATAGTAACATCTGTATTCACGATGTACACATGTCTGGTGGTGTGACGAATTGTACATACATAAGTAAAAAACCTCTTTTATCTATATGCATATCAATGATACATTACAATTCATCTATATACATGGATAACATCATGACACTTGGCCATATGAGATAATTGAGCCAATGCTGCTCCATACTAAAAGATCATTAGGAAAAGCAGAAGTTGCATAGTAAGATCTACATGAAAAATGAATACAAAATATACAGTATCTCACAAAAGTGAGTAAACCCCTCACATTTTTGTGAATATGTAATTATATCTTTTCATGTGACAACACTGAAGAAACGACACTTTGCTACAATGTAAAGTAGTGAGTGTGCAGCTTGTATAACAGTGTAAATTTGCTGTCCCCTCAAAATAACTCAGCACACAGCCATTCATGTCTAAAACGCTGCCAACAAAAGTGAGTACACCCCTACGTGAAAATGTCCAAATTGGGCCCATTTAGCCATTTTCCCTCTCCGGTGTCATGTGACTCGTTAGTGTTACAAGGTCTCAGGCGTGACTGGGAAGCAGGTGTGTTAAATTTGGTGTTATCACTCTCACTCTCTCATACTGGTCACTAGAAGTTCAACATGTCACTTCATGGCAAAGATCTGAAAAAAAAGAATTGTTGCTCTACATAAAGATGGCATAGGCTATAAGAAGATTGTCAAGACCCTGAAACCCAGCTGCAGCATGGTGGCCAAGACCATACAGCGGTTTAACAGGACAGGTCACTCAGAACAGGCCTCACCATGGTTGATCAAAGAAGTTGAGTGGACGTGCTCAGCGTCATATCCAGAGGTTGTGTTTGGGAAATAGGCGTATGAATGCTGCCAGCATTGCTGCAGAGGTTGAAGGGGTGGGGGGTCAGCCTGTCAGTGCTCAGTCCATATGCCGCACACTGCATCAAATTGGTCTGCTTGGCTGTCGTCACAGAAGGAAGCCTCTTCTAATGATGATGCACAAGAAAGCCTGCAAACAGTTTGCTGAAGACAGGCAAACTAAGGACATGGATTACTGGAACCATGTCCTGTGGTCTGATGAGACCAAGATAAACTTATTTGGTTCAGATGGTGTCAAGCGTGTGTGGCGGCAACCAGGTGAGGAGTTCAAAGACAAGTGTGTCTTGCCTACAGTCGAGCATGGTGGTGGGAGTGTCATGGTCTGGGGCTGCATGGGTGCTGCCGGCACCGGGGAGCTACAGTTCATTGAGGGAACCATGAATGCCAACATGCACTGTGACATACTGAAGCAGAGCATGATTCCCTCCCTTCGGAGACTGGGCCGCAGGGCAGTATTCCAACATGATAACAACCCCAAATACACCTCCAAGATGATTACTGCCTTGCTATGGAAGTTGAGAGTAAAGGTGATGGACTGGCCATGCATGTCTCCAGGCCTAAACCCTATTTAGCATCTGTGGGGCATCCTCAAAAGTAAGGCGTAGGACAGCAAGGTCTCTAACATCCAACAGCTCCGTGATGTCATCATGAAGGAGTGGAAGAGGACTCCAGTGGCAACCTGTGAAGCTCTGGTGACCTCCATGCCAAAGAGGTTTAAGGCAGTGCTGGAAAACAATGGTGGCTACACACAATATTGACACTTTGGGCCCAATTTGACCATTTTCACTTAGGGATGTACTCACATTTGTTGCAGGTGGTTTAGACATTAATGGCTGTGTGTTGAGTTATTTTGAGGGGACAGCAAATTTACACTGTTATACAAGTTGTACACTCACTTCTTTACATTGTAGCAAAGTGTCATTTCTTCAGTGTTGTCACATGAAAAGACATAATAAAATATTTGCTAAAATGTGAGGGGAGTACTCACTTTTGTGAGATACTGTATATATGCATCTATAGAAGCTCAATGCGTTTCGTGGATACATTCCACTTCCTCAGGAGAAAATGCATAAAATGTATTTGTGGAAGATATATAAAGACCAGTATATTCTATTATATCCTAATGTCAGGAGAAAAGAAAAAGAACAGGAGGATAAGAGAAGGAAAAAATCAAATCCTTTATTACTTGCATATTGACTCAAAGTCCAAACATGTGGTACTGCAAACTGGGGGCCGTCAAGAGTGCCTATCCCAGGAGCTGTGGTAGGTAGGGACCTAGAGGGGATGAGAGTTTCTATGCTAGGATCACTAGTAGTACACAGTATCGGCATCCTAAGTGTCTAAAAAGTAATAAATTGTGTATAACTATGTGTAATAGGTAGTACTGCTACCAAAAGTGGATATACTGATGATCATTGGTGTTATTGAAAAGATAGGGGGCAAGTGTAGGTGGGAAACATATGGAGTAGAACATGATCCAAGTGTAGAAAAGGAACAAAGATGGTGTTGAAATTGTTGCCTGGAACCCACCATGCAGTTTCCCAGGGAGAGAATAAGGAGTGAGCAAAAAATAGTGGTAAAAGTGTTGCATGGAGCCCACCATACGATTGCCTAGAAGGGGAACAAAGAATGAACAGGCATAGGACAAAAATGTGACTGAAAGGACCAATGGCAGAGAACGCTGATCGGAGTGTTCTGCTGGGGGCCCCCTGTCAGAACACAACAGCTCAGTGTGGGAGATCGCTGAACTAACCTTGCATGGCTAGTACAGTGGCTCCGACCGGAGCTGTCAGTTTTTTGTACCAGGATTTACCGCCTGGATCACCAGGGAAAAAGAAAAAAATGCCTAAAAAAGAAAATGAATGCAGCTCCCACACCTAAGAATCGGTAGGCTGCAACAAAATACATATTTTTTTTTTTTGGGGGGGGGGTTAATATCACTTTTACAGCAGTGTGTTTGGTTACTACTAGAAAATGGAAACATGTATGCATTCTTTGACAACAGGTTACGCTTCTAATGATCCAATATGCGTTCAGTTGTGCACAGTGTATAGTTTACTGTATATTTTGTCTTATACAAACAGTTTTTCACTGGAAAAACAGTATTCTTTTTTAAACTCCCCCCAGAACAAATGCAGCTAGTGAAGAGGTAATATGACTATTCATGTGCAAGTTTAGACCTAAACATAATCTACTCACATTAAGATCAAAGGGAACCCTGCCTTCAAAGCAAATATGCCTGTAATAGACTGTGAATTGGTTTAATACAATGAATAATGTGATATAAAAGATCTGTGTGTAGCTGTAAAATGTTTAGATAAGATTACTTAACAGAATAAAGTAATTGTGCTGTGAGAATTGGGTCATAATTAGCATTTGATATCTAAACACCAGTTATCATTTTGATATAAAATGTGCAAAAGTAGTCAAATAAAGGCTATTTGTTAACAAGGTGTTCCCTCAACTTAAGCTGCATTGCTAGTCTCCCCACTCTCCAACTAGAAAAATAATTCCTAACTTTGGTTTTATTGATGAAAACCGAAGGCTATTTTTTTTTTTTTTTTTGTGGTATAGAAATTGTATAAGGCAAGTTATCACACATTTAGCTAGAAAATGGTGTGTTATTTAGCTTTCAGCAGCTACATTTAGGTGCATAGCATTTACATTTTAATCAACTACAGGCACCTACCCCTATGCGTGGGTCTTTCCTACCCTACACTGGATAGGTTAAATGCTCATTAGGTTTAAGAATTGAGGAATGTAATAGTTATCTTTTCCATGCTCCAGCATCCTTAAAACCTGATCTAAGCTGAAATTCAATCATGTTTGAGTTTTTGCCATATATATTAACAGCCCACGTTTTAGATGTTTTTTGTCATTAAAGTGCAACAAATATATAGTCAAAAATGTTCCCTAATTCTGCTTCATATATAAATAACACTGTGTCTGTTTGAATCAGGATGGGCAAACCTTGAACCCCAAATTCAATCACTGTCCAAATCATGCAGACTTCACCTCCGAAACATCTCCAAAATACCATTTCTAACCGTTGACACCACTAAGCAACTTATTCACTCCCTTGTTATCACTCTCCTTGACTATTGTAACCCCCTCCTAATTGGCCTACCTCTCCACAAGCTATCCCCTCTTCAGTCTCTCATGAATGCGGCTGCCAGACTCATCCACCTTACCAACCGTGCAGTGTCTACCACTCCTCTCTGCCAATCCCTCCACTGGCTTCCCATTCCCCACGAATAAAATTCAAGACACTAACAATAACATACAAAGCCATCTACAATTCTGGCCTGAGCTACATCACCAATCTTAACTCCAAATATCACCCAAACCGTCCTCTCTGCTCCTCCCAAGACCTTCTGCTCTCTAGCTCCCTTGTCTCCTCCTCCCATGCTCGTCTTCAGGACTTGTCCATGGGCCTCCCCCATCCTCTGGGGCTCACTACCCCAATCTGTCTGGTTATCTCCTACTCTGTCCACTTTTAGGCGATCCCTGAAAACTCATCTCTTCAGGGAGGCCTATCCTGCCTCCAGATAACAACCAAATCTTCTATTTCCCTCATCAGTTCATCCCTCTAAGTCCCTACCTTTTGTTGCACCAGACTCTCCCTCTTAGTTTGTAAGCTTCCAGGAGCAGGACCTCTCTAACCCTCTTGTTCTGAATTGTACCGTTGGTGTATTGTCTCCCTTTATATTGTAAAGCGCTCCGCAAACTGTTGGCGCTATATAAATCATGTATAATAATAATAATCAGTTGGGGGCTACCTGGTTTTTATTTAGATGCACACTTATAGTTTAACCTGTTGGCTCACAAGGTCTTTTGATTACCCATTTTTTTGCAAACATGTTAAAATGCACATTTTAGGCCTGAAGAATCCTTAAAACCCAGACCACAGTATTTGTTTAGCCTAGAATAAGCTTTAATAACCCCCTTCTATCAAAATCTGTCAGGAACGGGGCTCTTTTATGGGGGTGATGGATTATATTGTTACTGTTTTCTACAGGGCAAAATAGATACAACGTCTCCTCTTCATTTAAAATCTCCTTCAGGAGTTATATTTAATGATGTTGAGTAATGCTATGTGGAGTTGTAACTAGTTGGGCAACTGCAACATGGGAGGAGATACCTTTTATGCACCCAGGTCTCACTCTGTCATAGTTATTTGACTAATCACATTCACTTTCATTGCTACATTATTTTCACTGCACAAATGCTCATGTTCTAGGTTGTGAATGGCAGCATTTGTAATGCTGGCATAGTTTCATGCATATACACTTGCCCATGCCTGTACTCCAACTAATCTGTCCAAGTGACTTACACATTATGCAATACAGGCATGTTGCAAATCATAATAATACACAATGGTCTACACTGTGATTACATCTAATTTATCTGTGATGCTAGAATTCAATACCATAGTGTAAGTTCCATGAGCTGGACCCTCCTATTCCTTCTGTATTGAACTGTAGTGTTATTGTACTGTCCCCCTTTATATTGTAAAGTGCTGCACAAACTGTTTGCGCTATTTAAATCCTGTTTATTAGTAATAATGATAACAATAGTAATAATACCATAAGGCTTTTTGCATAATGCATGCATACTGGAAGTCTGTGCATATGGGAAGGTTTATGATGATCTTTGCTTATTGTACAGATCACCATATTCCTGTAATAGCTAGGAATTGTAACTCAAGCCACATAAAGTATGAATGGCTATTACTACTGTCGTTTCAGGATTGCTGGTGTTGTGGAGGGGCTTGGACAATAATCATATTTATACATGATTCTGCCTTTTTTATAATAATTCTAGATGTTAGATTATGCTATATTTGCAGGGTACTATGTCATGTAATGTTCATTATATAGCAATTTAAATATATATATATATATATTTTCAAACTAAACATAATGATAGGTTATCTTAGAAACACAGTGGGAAACATTTGAAGGGTCAAAAAATATAATATGAATAACACAAACATTACCCTTTTATGAACATTTAGAGATAGTAGAGCAAAAATAATCAACCTTTTTATCTGAACGTGCTAGAAATTTCTATGCAGCAGGCACTGCTGCATGTTCAGATGCATCAATGAATTGATGAAGTGTGTTATAATACACTTCAGCATTTAGGTCTGTATTGCATCTAGAGTTGTTGAAACAAATTGAATTTAGAGTACCAATGAGCAGCAGTTTAGAAAAGTGCCACAATATATTTGAATTCATGATGTGTGAAAATGGGGTTGCTGGTGGGAACGCACATGCGACATCAGAACTGTGATCATTGCTTTCTTACTGTACACTCCACAATAGTACAGATATTAATGTAATCAAAAGCATATAATATAACATTTTGTTAACAGTCTTGATGGTTTAGATAAAAATAAGTAACAGCAGGGCTGAAATACTCACATTTCCTGGAGAAAACACTGTTCCAGTTTCCAATGCTGCCTAGGCATTTGGTCATGTGATCTTTTCTGAAAGGGAGGATTAAAGTTCAGACTGGTTGATCATCTCACCTTCAGAAGAATTTAGGCAATTTGCGCCTGCCGTAGGCGTGCGCAGGGGGTGTGCCAGGTGTGCCTGGGCACACCCTAATCACTCCGTGCGGTACCGATTCCCCCTCACTGCCCGGGCTTTTCCCACAATGCTGCCTCTCCTCCCCCTCTGGCTGCTGCGGGGATTTTTCAGGATGGAGAGTGGGGGAAGGTGCTAATCAATATGTCGTTTACCTGCCCCTTTTCTTTTTTAAATGAACACAGTGAACACACTCACTCACTGTGTTCAATCATAACTGATGCATAGTAAACTGGAAGTTGCTCAGCACAGAGCACTTCCCATTCATTCACTGTCCAGTGCAGCTGAGGCTGCAGAGAAAGGCATGTGTGTTTGAGCTTTGGGATGCACACCCTAATGCAATAGGCTGCGCACACCTATGACACTTGCTTTTTGATGGGAACCTGGAGCATTATATCGCACAGGACAAATAATTTCAGCTTCTCCATTTCTCAGATTTATGTTGATATTTGAGCATAGGTCTGCTTATGTCTATGTTAGTTTATGGATAAGATGGAGAACAGTTTAGCAGGCTATGGCAGTTACTCACAGCAATGTATCCTATACATAGCATATGACAGGATTTCCCATGTTAAGACCAGAGCACTTTTGCGATTCGGCACTGCGTCGCTTTAACTGACAATTGCGCGGCCGTGCGATGTTATAGCGAAATTTGCGTCCTTTTTTTCTTGTATTTGATCACCTCTGCCTCATTTCTGATCACCGATATAAACAAAAAAAGAGCGACAATTTTGCAAAAAAAAATAATATTTCTTACTTTTTGCTAAAATACAGATCCAAAAAAAAATATATAAAAAAACAAATTTATTCAGCGGTTTTGTCTGATTTATATTCTTCCTCATATTTTTGGTAAAAAAATCGCAATCGGCTTTTATTGATTGGTTTGCGAAAAAGTTGCCGTTCTTACAAACCATGAGAATTCATTTCTGGCATCTTTACAATTTTTAATAATGATGGCGATCTGCGATTTTTATCGGGACTTTGATATTTGGGCGGACATGTCGGACATTTTTGACACTTTTTTGGGACCAATGACATTTATACAGCGATCAGAAATTTAAATATCCACTGATTACTGTATAAATATCATTGGCAGTGAAGGGGTTAACCTGGGATGGGGCGCTCTAGGGGTTAACTGTGTTCCCTGGGCGTGACCTAACTGGGAGAGGGCTGGGCTGTCAGGGGCATAAAATATCTAACTGATCCCAGTGACAGGAATCAGTAGATCTCTTAGATGCTGCCTGACAGCGTGTTTACATTGTTTTTCTTCTGTGGTAAGCAATCGCGGCTTGCTGGCGGACATCGGGTCCGCCCGAGGCGCGGGCACCCTCCCACCCACCCTCCCACTCGCTAGCCGTGAATGCGAGAGCCGCCGTTTAAAGATGGCGATTCGCGGGACGCTGATACTCTGCAGCAGTAAATGTACGCAAGCTGGTGTGGAACCGGTTAAAGATGTGACTTACACTTTCATATCTGTATCTATTTTATCTAATATACATTTTAAAATCGGGTTCTGTGCTTGCTGGGTCCTAAAATCTTTCTTTATTGCAGCAAATTACTTTATCCCCTTCTGGACCTAGCCCAGCCTGACCATTGGAAGCTTACAAACCATTGGCCACATACCCTTTGTTGTTAAAGTGTTACTAAACCCACAATAGTAAAATCAGTCTGCATGTGCATTAAAGCATGCTTGTTATACTCACTGTGGAAGCTAAGGGGTTAATTCTCTGCATTGTGTAAAAAGGACTGCTTGATCTTGCATGCACAGGTCCTCCCCTCCCTGCACTGTCCCCCTAGACAAGTCCGGATAAGACAGAACACATGCTCAGTTTGGTGTGTATTGCTAGAGAGGTTTTTTTTCTTGGGAGAGTGCATGTGATCAGCACAGGGCCAATCGGAAGTGTCCAGACAGAGGGTCAGGAGCCCTGCAGCCTCATAGGACAGCTCAGTACATTATGAAACTCCTCCTACAAGCTTCACCAGGAACTGATAGAAGTCACAAGACTGATATATACTGCTGATGAGAAAAGGTATTTAGCTGTTTATATTTACTAAAATCATTGCATTTCAATGCTCTGTGTACTGTGGGTGACCAGATATAGCGAATGCAGGCTCCTGGGTTTAGTAACACTTTAATATATTGGTTTTGCAGAAACATGTTAGTTTACAGTTTATGCATCTAGGAATTAGATTGTTAATTAAGTATTGTTCATTTCCAGTTTTCTTGTACAACCTACCATGCCCCCCCTGTCTCTGTGCAATTCTAAACATTTTTACAGTAACTTTTGTTAGCATTTAGCAATTTTTTTTGATTTGCGACATACAGATGCTCTAGTTTTACAGAAATACATATTCATATATCAAAATAAGTATGGGGTTAGAGTAGACTGGATTGTAGCCAAAAAAAACGGCATATTAATTATTAGCAAGCTCAAACAGAATTTCTGCACAAATTCCACAAATAATGCCTGTAATTACCGTATTTGGATATTGCTGGTTGAATTCACATTATTTTAAAGAAAATAAAGGATGCCTCATCTAAAAAGTGAGAGTTGCCTTAATATAGTTGTTGGCTACATGTGCCTTTTTTGCAGATTTCAAAATGTGTCCACTGTGCACAAGTAACTTTTAATGAGATATTAATACTACATTAACTTACATTACTGTGCCAAAACTCAGACCAGCTGGTCTCTGGTTATCTTGTCTGCAAACACAGAGACATTTATCGGCCCAATTTTCATTGTGTCTTTAATTCTGTTCTGCCAGTACAGCACAGAATCCTGCAACACAAGCTACATAATATTGAATAGATATCAGAGAACCCTACATAGGCACCAGCTGATGTAGAGTGAAAGTATCATTTTATGAGTACAAAACAAAAGAGTATAAGTCTTGAGACCAATTCAGTTTTATTGGGAAATATATATAGGTAGCCAAATATGTGTGGATAAACTACAGAAAAACTGTATGAAGAATTTGCAAGCCAAAAAAACTTTGTGTCTTTTAGTACCATCATTTATACAATCACGAGGCCTGATAAGCATCAGCCTTTTTGCTAAATCCAGCATTGGGCATGGGCTGTGCCAAACGAAACTATAAATTTTGTAAGATGTCCTTTCATAAACTTGTATATTTTTAGTAACTAGGGCAATGATTTGTTGCTAAGATCAACAAGCAAGCACCCAGGATGGGGAAAAATTGTGACTAAGCTGCCTTTTAAAGACAATTAAAGATACTTGAAAAATGGTATTTATTAATGCTTAAAATTAGCAAACATCCATCACTAATGTGGTCACATACACCGCCCTTATTACTCACCCCATCCCCCCCTTAAGTCTGTTGAGGAGTGACAATTGGAAGGACGTTATTAGATTGTTAACGGTTAGATGTACTCTATTGTCTAGAGTAAGTTGAATACCTAATTTTGATACATACTGTGCGTACAATGTTACTGTCTGATATATTTGTAATGTCTTAATAATGTTGGTTTAGATCAACACCTCTGAACATTTCCTACTGTAATAGTCTATGAAATGCATACAGATATTATGCTTCCTCCACGAATTATGGGACCATAAGCAAACCTTGTTAATGGTAGAATATAATACTACTATGTGATTAGTGGATATGTTGATTGTGAATATATAAATAACATTTTAACAGTATTCTGAATTGTCTGATGACATTGACACCATTAAAGTCCAGATTTCTGATTTTTTTTTCTAAATAAACATGTGGGATGTAGGGCCAGATTAACATAGGGGCTATAGGAGCTGCAGCTCCAGGCCCCTTCCTTAAGATAGGCCCAGCCCAATGGTGTGAGTGAGTCGTACTAATACTGCCCAGCCCTGCTCTGTATACAGTTTACACATGATTGATATGTAAATTGCAACAGCAGATTTAATTTGTTTTAACAAAAAATATTTTGCATTTTCAATTTATTTATCTCCATAAAAAGGCCCCACCAAAATCCTCAGCACCAGGTCCATGATTCTCTTAATCCGGCCCTGGTGGGATGTAGGTTTGGCTAAGCTACATACACAATTCCCACATACTTACAGTTTAGGATTCTTTGATAATACCAGGTCTGGCCAAATGCAATGAGCTACTTAGAAGCAAACTCAAACACTATTACATGTTTGCCACACATTATAACCCCAGTTTCAGAAAAACAATAACCATTGCGTCCAAAAACAAGGCATTGCATAGAAGCATTCAAATAATTAGAAGCCGTTGGTAGCCAATCCTGCTCACCTTATAATTGTTAGTCGTGGGGGTAGACACGGGGTAGCTCTCATTTGGTCTTGATATTCTTGTAGTTAGGTTTACACTAAGCAGTGATGTTACTGATATGCAAATTTTGAATTTTTACCAAAAGTCAGTAGCTACATTGCTCCCTCAGACCTACCAATGTATGCAAAAAGCAATGATCTATTATTGTCATAGAAAAGCAGTGTGTCTTTGACATACAGGCTGCACTCAATGTGTAATTACCTGGTTTTTGTGGGACAGAGCTGATGAGAGTTGTTGTTCACTGATCATATGTCAAAGAATTGTTTGTAAGCTGCAAATTATTATTTGGCAGTGTTTTTTTAAACATTGGCAAAACAAAGGGTTGCTTTAAGAGACAGAACTGCTATTATGTTATATTCTAATGATACGGCGTACAAAAGATATAGAACTACCACCAATATGTTGCCATAATAAAAAATATATACATATCTTGCACTCTTGATAGTGTCAGATACTCCAAGAGGGATAGGCATCTACTTCAGGACAGGGACTGTATAAGACTGGCTAGCTATGATTACTGGTACACATGAATTTACAATCTGCCATCATACGGGATGTTTTTAGTTGACCTGCATCCAATAAAAGCACATCCTTCAAAAAGCTATGTCATATGAAATTGTTGAAATGTCTTTATTTAGATTGGAGTATTCTTATTAACCACCTCAATACTGGGCACGAAAACCCCCTTCCTGTCCAGGCCATTTTTCAGCTTTCAGCGTTATCACACTTTGAAAGACAATTACTCAGTCTTGCAACACTGTACCCATATGAAATTTGCATCCTTTTTTCACACAAATAGAGCTTTCTTTTGGTGGTAATAATCAGTAGTGGGTTATTTATTTTTTGTGCTATAAATAAAAAAAGTTTGATGACTCATTAACAGAAAGTTTCACACTATTGCGACTTTCGACTTTTTACCGGACCTGTCCTTCCCCCAAAAGCACGGGTCATAACTCCACCAATTATTCTTATGAGGTTAGATTTATTTCTGTAAAGTTGTTAAAGTATACTGTATCGAAAAACTTCCTACACGAAAATAACCTACGTCCAGTTGATTTTTGTAGGGCATACTACCGTCTAACATTTAAGTACACATGGTCATTAGTATCGATCGGTCAGAATATGTCAGGGACAGGACTTCATCTACGGATAGGGAGAACCTCATAGACTGTGATAGTTCTCACGTTCTATACATATATAA
>BLSH010127324.1:1161727-1178953 GCA_018402905.1 Glandirana rugosa | reverse complement strand
ACTGCCTTTCAAGTCGATGGCACATAATGTGTAATCTTAGTGTAATCGCAGCAATCACACTTTAATGAATCCCTTCCCAGCATATAAATACTTTCCCAGCACCTTCTATTTCTTTTAAACCAAAATAAAAATCAGGAAGCATCAGGCCTGTTAACCAATACATCACCAATTAGAAAAAGATCTCTTGAAACATATTGATTATTTATGATTTGTTTAGATTGATATCTTTTCTCACTAGTCTATATTAGGTCATTAACACTAAAATAACTGCACTTTTATAGAACCTTCCAAAACACATGTAAATACTTTTAAACTTTCTGAAATGAGAAAGAGGAACACCATTTATTATTACACACGTAGACAAAGGGCATACCCCTGCAACACCACAATTTCCACCAACGTCAAAAAATATATACAAAAAAAAACTTTGGCTAAAGCCACAAATGCCTTTTTTACTGCTAATTTTTCTTAATACTTGCTTTACTAAACTAAAGATTTACTGCAAAATAACACTTTTAAAATACATTTTTATACTGATCTATATATCAGGTCAAAAAGGACAGCTGAAGAGGAAATGTTTGGTAGTTGGGCACTTTGCACATATCTTACTAAAGTCAACAGTAGGTTGATCAATGCAGACCTGGATATGTGAAGACCTTCTGGACCATGTTTACTCATTTTGTAACCTGCTAGGTGCTATACAGCCTTGCTTCAAAATGTCTCCATCCCTGCAAGTCTCACACCTTGCCCACACTCCCCCTTCCCCTCTGCAGGCATGTTCTGGATTTCATTGAAGTATAAGGAGTGTATTCTGCTAATGTGTGAGCATTGAAGTGAAGAAGGCAAGGAACATCAAAATTAAGAAGTCCTTTTTCAATCTACTTCTGCCTTTAATATTTGTCTGGCTTTCACTAGGTTAAATAATTAGAATCACTGACCTGGAGCAATCATGCAGCAAGAACAGTTTGAGTGAAGTTCAGTTTTCTGATTGGCTATTTGTTTTGGACCCATGACTCAGAATGTTTTGAAATCAAGGAACCAACATTTGCTGGTTGATAAGTAGCCCCAATTGTTTTTTTTAAAGTTGGTTAGTGTTGTAGTGTGAATAGGCTCCGACTGTATTTAACCATGCCTCTCTAAGTCACATCCAATATGCAGTGCTTTGTAGCCACACCCAACTTTTTTCATGGCACACAAAGAGTACAACGCAGTTGGATCTCCTTCTGTTTTTCTCTGGTGGGCCCCAGGTACCCCAGTTCTGACTCTAGCAATGTAGATTCAGAAATATACTATTTATGAGTTTTGACAGCACTGGTTGCAAATGTGTTCCAGGTAAGTGACGTGGAAGGCATTTTAGCTAGAGGATCATAATGATGAACAGCACATGGCAATTGTAGCCTACATATTTTTTATGTTTATAAGCCTTTCAATTGAATGTATTTAGTAGGACCACTATTTGTTGGACCACTACATTTTTAGCAAACCACAGCCATGCTTTGTGTAGGGATCAAAATGGTTACCTGATAATAGACTAGACATGGGCAATTAGAAAATGATACATTACATCCTAAAATGTGAAAAGTGTGTATCTTCTAGTGTGCGAAATGGTGCCATTTGGGGTATAGGTACTATTTTAGATTGATAGCATATACAAATGTTACATTTTTTACCTGTGCCTTATTTGCTCATCTTCACCAAACATTATCTCTGCACATCTATACTGTAAAGTGTTATTTTCAAAAATAGCTTTGAAGACAGTCTCTTTAACATTTTTACACAATTTTGTTTTCTGGATTCTTATTCCAAGCCTGTAGCTTATTTTATTATTATGTCTTCGATACTATTGGATTGACCGCACAATCCCCTCTATTAAAAAAATAAATTAACTCCCAGTACTTTAAGATACCATTAATATATTTCTGTTATGGGGAACCTGCTGGTTAAGTATTTGTTCTTCTGCCAGATCTCACTTTCTGAGTCATTATAGTCAAATTTGGGCCCAGATTACAATGATAAAAAGGAAACAAAAGCACTAACCGGGTATAAGCTTTTAAGGGTGATATCTGTTTACTTTCTTCCTATTAGTAATTAGTTGGTTTACAAGCTATTGATGGCCTCCACTTGCCTGGGGTGAAAAAGACAGGGGTTCAGAACATATAGCAAATATATGAGATAATGGTATAGTGCCTGGTGTTTGAACATATTAGCAACAACGATAAATATAGGCTGCACACTAATTAAACTGCAGTAATGGCTCACATTTTAGGGAGTCCTTTATAATGGCTCCAGCGCAGTTTTACTGTCATAGTGGATTACATCGTTAGCTTGTGTAAATTTAACAGCACATTGCTAAATATTGATAAATTGCACCAGTGTTAAGAATAGGCATTTCATTTAGTTGCCTTGTGATTGCTTTGCAGATGTATAAAAACTCTCATTTCAATTAACAAAGTAGGCTGTGTGTTAATCAGACGGCAAGTAAGCATTAAAAGGCATGACTTATTAAGAGTGATTTATGCTCTTCTTCAGAAGCTTTCCAGAAAATTATTGACTTTTTATGCATTATAATTTTCATAAGATAACATCGGCTCACATGAAAACTCAATCTACAGTATAATGAAAAGGTATCCATTTATGAGCTCTCGTTGCCTCACAAATATTATCTGCCTGATTCATCTTACACAATTCTGCTTCTCTAACAATTCAGGGCTGACACATGATGCAGGTGTGTCATTTTTCAGTAACAAAATTCAGATATAACATTACCAATTTTTCTAACTGGTTCCTTTTCATATACCTCATTTTTTTTTTTTTTTTTTTTTTTTGATCGTGGGCACATAGGTTTTTGTTCATGGCAGAAATAGTTTTCCTTATACAGTTCAATTGGAAGGAAAAAGAAAATCAACTTAAAGAACCTGTGAATGAACTCAGAAATGTCTCAAAGTGATCTCAAATGCAAGCTTAAAGTGGACCTCCCCCTTCATTAAAAATCTCATCAGCATGCAGCTCTGCATGTTGATATGAAATCATCTTACATTCATTAGTCAAACAAACATTTTTTGCTTTTAATTGCAGTTACTGTTTTGCTACTTCCTAGCTGAGAGAGGCACTGGTGATGTAACCATAGCCTCACAGCTGAATCTTCCTGCCACATGCTCCAGGAGGCAGACCTATAGATCCAGGAAGTAAAAGAAGGTGCATTCACCTGCCTTTAGTAAAAATGGCTACCATGAGAAAAATGGGAAGGAATAGAAAAATAAGGAATGCAAAGAATGATAAGGTTGACATTATCTATAGGTATCTCTTTGTAGATTCCCTTTATGACAAATATCTAAAGGTGCCTTTGTTGTATTTCGTACGATAAGGGTGAAGTTCCTCTCTAATGAGCTCAAAAGCTTGTGTTTGCCTATCTACACAAGCCCTTACTGATTATTTGGACATGCATGCCACTTTTACAGTCATATACACATAATAGATTGGAAACTTTGAAAAAAGTATATTTTTTTCTGTTGTATCCAGCGCAAAACCGCTCCAGAAACCTGTCAGTAGACACATCTTTCCTGTCTGGGTGTTGTTTGACATCGCACATAATGGAGCTTATTTGGAAAGCTTTCAAAAAACTATGTTGTATCTGAAAGCAACCAGTTTGGTTGTAGCTGTCAGGTTAGAGAACCAAAGCAAACAACTTCAGTATGGGAAATATTTATTTATTTTATTTGTAGCAATTTTTTACAAATTGATTTTGATGCAGGATAAGAATACCTTCGGTTTTTAGCACTTCAAAATGTGGCAAATTGAGGTTCAGACTGAATATCCCCCATAGCTGATAGGCAAGTTATTGATGACTGGCAAGTTAATGCTTCCCACATACGTTTTGCTTGGTGATCTATCAATTGCTGACATCCCATGAAGCACATAACTGCATTGTTTTTTAGGAGGTTGTCAACTGTAAGTGATTGCTAAACAGCACCTCCATAGAACTGTAATGCTATTTCACTACAGTGGTGAGTCAGGGAGGGCAGTAAAGTGTTATAGACACTCGGTTAAAAACTTGCACTGACACTTGTATGTCTTCAGCTCCACCAAGAACTACCCATTTCTTGTTATTTAAAGGGTGACGGAGCAACCCAGATGTAAAATGAGACATGCATCTCCAGTCCTACAGTAAAAGTCCAGCACTTTGAAATATTGTCTTTACCGCATTTTACAAAAGGGTCACACTAATATGTTTCAGCCGCTGGAATCACTGGGAAGAGGGTTCAGGGAAACAGGAGCCTAAAAAACGTCAGACTTTAAACAGGGATACTGTGTTGACCAATTATACACTTATTAAAATGCCATTAGGTCTGCTACAATATATTTATTGATAACTGTATCAAGTCTACATATTTTGCCAAAATCCCCAGCACAACATTAAACAGACTTCACGTGAAGGTTAAATGAGACTTTTTGCACTGTTAATGCTAGAGAAGGAGATCTCTAATTAGTTTGCAGGAGAAGTAAGAAAGCACATGGCTTTGCTGGTTCATGAAGCTCTTTCCTAATCAATGGATAGTCTAGAGCAATGGTTCTCAACCCTGTCCTCAAGTACCCCCAACAGGCCATGTTTTGTGAATTTCTCTTAGATAAAAAAGCTGTCCAAAATACCAAGCCATAGACTCTAATTTAAAGCACCTGTGCAAGATAAAAGAAAGCCTGCAAACATGGCCTGTTGGGGATACTTGAGGACAGGGTTGAGAACCACTGGTCGAGAGGCTGAGCGGTGACCCAGGGAGGTATAGATCTGTAACAGGGAGTACTAACTCACTGCTACAAAGTGTCACAGGGGACCAGGGTGTGCAAATTATAAGAGTGTATGGGAAGAATTCTAAATATCTTCCCTAGAGAAATACAAGTTTAAAAAAGTCTACTCTGCTGGAGTTCATTGTTTGTTGTGTTGAAAAGGTGAAAATTCAATTCAGCCAGTATAATACTGGACTGGAAAAACGTTGTAGAAAGGATAACATAACAGTTCACTAACCACATACGCTGTAGTACTCCTATTAGTCTGAGGAATATTGAAGTTTCTATTCTAACTTTGTGAAAATCCTCCCACATTTAGCTCCTTTTATTCTGTGACATGTATTTACTCTGTCCTGTGGGTGGGTACTGCTGTGTCAAACATTTCACAGAGCCTGCCATTTGAACTACAGAGTTGCTAAGAGTAGGGTCTCAGGAGGCGGAGTCAGTACAGGAATCATTGCTTGCAGGCAGCAAGGTACCGTGGGATATGTAATCCTTAGAAATTTAAAGTAAACAGTAGCGGAGAAGCTGCAAAGAATGCAGGGAATACAGGAAGTTGTGGAAAGAAATGGCCAGAAGACAGGCAGCACTCATGAAAGGAGATTGCTAAGTTAGCTTATAATGGAATGTCAAAATAATTATTGCTTGTATAGTTATTATAACACTAATGCTATAAAATAAAAGCTTATGCTATTACTATGGATCTCCTTTAGGATTGTAGAATGAAAGCCACTAAATACACCTATAAACATTTCAGACTACTGAGTCAGTGAGGCTTGAAGTGAACTAATTTGGCTTGTAATAAGTCAATTCTTAACAGGGTAATAGCTAAACAAAAAGATGTTTTAGTGACATTGTTGTATCTCTTGCAGCTCTGCTGAGACCACTTTCCCTGCTTCTTTCTGACCATCGGGATCAGATGTATTCTGTTTTGTGATGATTACAATTTTATCCCATCCAATGAAACTGCATTTCTTTTCCTTTCAGCCCTTAGTAAAAGTATTAGTATTTTAACTGTAAAAATTTCCTAGAACCAGCTGTACTAAAAGTGACCTATTAGGACCCCATGAAAATTTTAATTTGGTCTTCTATAATCCTCAAAGGGTTCTTGTATATCATTTTATAATCCTTAAATATGGTAATTCAGTTGAAATTGTACCATTTAACTATTCTTAGCTGTCTAAATAAGCTGCGTGTCTGTTCAAAACAGTTTTTGCAAATCTGACAATTGAAGGTCTTTTTCAAAGAATGCCCATAAAACAGCAGTTCTCTGATGTCCATGTGCACCTTACCTCTGCCATTTTGCAGTGGTTTGAGTACAGAGAGTAACAAGGCATGGATCTAAGGCATGGGTGCTCAACCTGTGGCCCTCCAGCTGTTGCCAAACTACAAGTCCCATGATGCCTCTGCCTTTGGGATTCATGCTTGTAACTGTCAGCCTTGCAATGCCTCATGGGACTTGTAGTTTCGCTACAGCTGGAGGGCCACAGGTTGAGCACCCATAATCTAAGGCATGCAATCTCTCATGACCTTAGAATAATTATACCAACAACAATAATTCTACTGCATGCTAAAACGTAAATTCAAAAAAACCTAGTCTTACCAAAATTATGTGGAGTGTATGTCAGTAGGCATCATCACTTCATACGTCTTAGGAAAGGGGAGTGGCTCTGCAGTCAGATAAACAGGGGCATAGTACTCAGTTTGATAATGCTTCTGTCACCACCTATACATATGCCCAACATTTACCCATTACATCATGCTGCAGCATTGAATGCCAGGATTTATAGTTCTGATGCAATAATGTAGATCACCAGATATAGAGAGGGACATGAAGATCACCAGATTGAAACTTGGGATGAAGGTTAAGGTATTTTAACAACATTTTTTTCCCATAAAATGCCTTTAGTTGTTGTATGTAGTTGGGGAGGGGATATGGCAAATAGTGCACAAACTAATTCCAGGAATTCTGTTTTAAAGTGTTTCTATAGTCCATTTTTTCTTTTAGTTTTGGATGTAGTGGGGAAGGATTAGAACTCCTGTCAGTGGCGGCCCTTTCATTAGGGGTGCAGGGGAGCTGCCCCTTAATCCATGTGCCCAGCCCCTAATCTACATGCAGGGCATCAGATGCATGGATTTCAAATGGGTTTTTTTTAAGCACATGATTAGAGCCTAAGGCTCTGATTGGCTCAACAAAGGGTGGGCTTGGGGCACAGGGCATTACAACCTGAACCCACCCAGTTGTGTGACAATAGCAAATTAATATTCTCTATTATCTTCCTGCTTCTCCTCCCGGCCAATCAGGAAGTGGGTCCTGAGACCCCGATTGGCCGAGAGGAGAAGCGACCGTATTGACCAATACTGGTAGAGGATGTACGAGGAGAATTGGGAGATGGCCGCCGCCATCCTCATCGGAGTGATCTCTCTGCATCGCCCCCAGTGCCAAAGAGGATGTTCGGGGAGATCCGGCAGATGGTCGTCCTTGTGAGCCCGGCCACGTGAGTACCCACGGGGGGTAGGGTGGTTTGTTTGATCCCCCCCCGGCTGGAGCACCAGCCGCTACTTACTCCTGTTAGATTTTACTGTCATTGAAGGCTCCACTGGAGAGATTCCATCACTTTCTGTCTGGTAAAAATATTGTTCAGAGAACATAGAGGGAGTGGAATTCTCTCTAACATCAACACTGAAGACTAAACTTAAAATGCTTTTTTTATGTTAAGTAGGTGACTGCTAGAACATCTGTCATCTTTTTTTTATGTTTCCCTATTGAGGGTTTCCCTCATTTTCTGGTTGAGAAAAATTTGTCCCCTGAACAGAAAGTGAAGGGGAATTGCTCTAATGAAGCCCCATATAGCTGTAAAACCCAACATAGGTTCTCACTTTTCCCCATCCTATCCAAATGTCTTTGTGTCGCTTAACCTGCGTGCTGTAATACAGTGTTCTCCAACCCTGTCCTCAAGGCCCACCAACAGGTCATGTTTTCAGGATTTCCATTATTTTGCACAGGTGATTTGATCAGTTTCACTGCCTTAGTAATTACCACAGCTGATTCATCTGAGGGAAATCCTGAAAACATGACCTGTTGGTGGGCCTTGAGGACTGGGTTGGGGAACACTGCTGTAATACACTAAATGTCACCACACAGGGGTCCTAAAACTTTTGAATGATGGGGTTGATTCACTAATGCCAAATAGGCTGTTTACTTTTCAGGGGAAGTTGCACTTTGCCCCCCAGGCTTAGAGAATGATGTGAAGTTTTGCCGACATCCATGTGCTAAAAAAGAACAAAACACCCTTTTTTAACCCTATCTGCTGGAAAAATCCCAGTCTTATATAAATGAATATCATTTTATATATACCAGTGCTGTATAATATTTAAAAAATGAATATGCCCATAAAAGTTTGCTGTACTATGGTCGTATTTATTTTTTAATGTCTGTCTTGCACTGTGGAGTCAAAGAGGAGCTGTATCTGGGCCACAACTGAAGGAATGGAGGAAAGGATTTGATGGTTCCTTCCTATCTGGTTGAGAGGGGGATGACCTGGATGCCTCGTGGACTGCTCTTACTTCCATGTAGGTCTGGGGAGCCTATTATTCATCTAAAGTAATAAGGATCCTTATGTTTTATAGGGGCATGCACAATTTTTGTTATTTGAATATAATATATTGAAACGTAGGAACATACTGCACTTTGGTGTTGTTTATGTTTTAATGCTGGTTCTGAGCTGAGGATCGTAAGAGGTGGATTTGAGCCACAATTAGAAAAGTGTAGGAGAGGAGCTGGGGTTTGTGGTAAATTTCATGTTTACTTACAAGGAATAAAATGCTGCAGTGAAGGTAATAGCTTTAATGTCCTGGTCTTAATGGTGGAAAGCTTTTCTGGACTCACTTATTCATAATTAGAGTTGAGCGAATCCGAACTGTAAAGTTCGGGTCCGCACCGAACTTTGGGGTGTCCGTGACCCGGACCCGAACTCGGACATTTGAAAAAAAGTTTGGGTTCGGGTTCTGGGTTCGGGTATTTGATCACGCATGTTGAATAGCTGCAGGGCAGCCAATCAACAAGCGTTCCACTGGTTTGCCCTTAGAAGCCATCACAGCCATGCCTACTAATGACATGGCTGTGATTGGCCAGTGCATCATGTGACCCAGCCTCTTTGTAAGCTGGAGTCACTTAGTGCTGCATGTCACATGCTCTCTGGCTAGTGTACGGAGAGGATGCTGCCGACGCTGTGAGGGACAGATTGCAGATATAATAGCATCTCATCAATCTGATTGTGGCCTAGGTAGAGATTACTACTACTACTGCTTTGAGGGACAGACTGCAGATCTCATCCTGCATTACAGAATGATCTAAATGTGGACTAGGTAGAGATTAATACTACTGCTTTGAGGGACAGATTGCAGATCTCATCTTGCATTACAGAACAATCTGATTGTGGACTAGGTAGAGATTACTACTACTACTGCTTTGAGGGACAGATTGCAGATCTCATCCTGCATTACAGAACGATCTGATTGTGGACTAGGTAGAGATTACTACTACTACTGCTTTTAGGGACAGATTGCAGATCTAATAACATCTCATCCTGCATTACGGAATGATCTGACTGGACTAGGTAGAGTCTACTGCTTAGAGGGACAGATTATTGTTCTAAAATCATCTCCTAGTTCTATAAGGTCAGGTTCCTGCTGTTGCTTTAAGGGACAGATTATTGTTCTAAAATCATCGCCTACTCCTATAGGGTCAGGTTCCTGCTGTTGCTGTAAGGGACAGATTATTGTTCTAAAATCATCACCTACACTGCCACGGTCATGGCCTAGTCAACCTCTAGGCTCCTACTCCACGCACTCCCCCTTGCCATTTTTCTTTTTTTTATTTGATTTTAAGTTATTTTCCCTATCCCCATTTTTTTGTAGGGCACTTGTCCTAATCTTACCCCCATTTTACTTCCTTGTGCAGCCCTCTAGCACTTGCCAGAACCTTTTTACAGCCATTTTTGTGCAGAAAAGTTTGGGTCCCCATTGACTTCAATGGGGTTCGGGGTCCGGGGTCAAATTCGGGTCAAGTTCGGTACCGAACCCGAACTTTTTCGCAAAGTTCGGCCGGACCCGCCGAACCCGAACATCCAGGTGTTTGCTCAACTCTATTTATAATGAGTCATGAAAATCTGGTGAGCCTTTCATTTATCTGTAGTATTGAAACTTTAGGGGATCATCATGTTTATTGTTATGTGAGTATAATATTGCTGTAGTCAGACAGTTCGGATCTTATACATGCTACACTATGGAGTTATGTATGTTTTAATGCTGGTCTGAGCTGAGGAGTATTGGAGGCAATTGGGGATAGCAGCTGGAGTAATAGAGGAGAGGAGTGGGAGAAGGCGTGAAGTCCTGCTTATACGAGCTTATATTATAGCTCGTACTGTACAAAAGAGCCCTGACTGGAAGGGGAAATACTGATGTCCAGCCAACTATATTCATCTGAAATAAGCGTTTCTTGACTCGATTATAAGGGGTCATGGGAATCCGGTAAGCCTTTTAACCATTTATATGACACGAGCACGAAGGTGAAAATACGTTTGTGATGTTGTGGAGTTAAACACAGACTGGACACAGACTTTTAATCACTGCTGATAGTTTTGTGTATTGGTTCTGACCGGAATTAATTTAGCATTTCATACATTTTTGACATTGTATTCACAATATTGTTAAGTTATATTTGATATAGTGCTGGTTTATACAGTATATCATTTTCTTGATCTGTGAATGTTTGTCCCCTGGCATTTAACCTGTCTAGCTGCTCCCCAAGGCAAATTTCTGAAGTTTTGGATATTCTTAAGTTAATCAATCCTCTGGATTTGAGAGGATATATAAAACCCAAACATTTGTCAGGCACAAATGTTAACACACTGGCAGATTGAGTGAGAGCATATTTTCACTTTTTAATAAGAACAAAAAAAAATTGAAATAAGAGATACAAGACTTGTCTACCAAGCATATGAGTCGATACCCCCATTGTGAAGTACCATTGGGTGTTGGAGAACTGACCAGCTGGTGTTAAGGGTTTAGCATGATCATAGCTCTCTTTCTATTGAAAAACCTGACCATAGGCTTGGTGTGCTGGGACAATAACTCCTGAAGGAAAGGAGAAAGTTTATTTTTAATTTTTACCAAGAAAAAAGAAGAAAGAAATGGCAGGTCATCAGATCTGAACTTCTCAAAAGCAGATGTGAATGTGTGAAAAACGCATTGCTGTAACTTGCTCGATTTCCCACTTCCAGTAACTTCATCTTTTCAATCTGCTGAGTTTTAAGAACACAAGCCAAAGTGTTGCTCTGTTCCAGCTCTGCTGTTTGCAACATTACTACTGAATTAGTACAGTTCACTAGCCATGCTTCTTCTATAATATTGGTTAATGGATTGATTTTCATTGTTACCTGGAGCTGCTGTTTAGGACGTCACAAACCATAACAACATCATTATTAAAAGGGATTGGAAATTGCAAACTTCACAAGGCACAGTTTTCACTACGGCTTTAAGAAGGAAGTCCCAAATCGATGTGAATCAAGCCACTGACACTAATAATTATATATCTATTTTGGTTTTAAAGCAATTGTTACCAAAAAAAAGAAAAAGATCAAAAAAAGTAAATGAGACTTAATGTGTTACTAAACCCACAGCAGTAAAATCAGTCTGTATATGCAGTAAAGCATCCTTGTTATACTCACCTAAGGGAACCCTGTGGAACCTAAGGGGCTAATCCTCAGCATTGTGTAAAAAGGCTGTTTGATCCTGTCATCTCTGATCCTCCCCTTTGTCTACAGCCCCCAATCCATCTCATGATAATACAGAGCCTCGGGGGCACTCTGCACATGCTCAGTTTGGTGTGTCAACAACAACATTCTCCTACGCATTGATGTGATAGTCCAAATCGGAAGAGAACTCTACAGTCACAGGTAGATATTACAGCTTTGCTGCCCTCTAGGACTGGGGTTATACTCAGAACACTATGGAAAAAAGTTAAAAATAGAAGGCGCACTGGCCTAATGCATTATCCAAGTTAAAATGTATTGAAGATAAATAAAATGTAACTACCCAAAAGTGTAGGTAGTAATATTGCTCATCAAGCCACTGCAAGTGACTACAATCTCACAGCTTTGCCAAAGCCTCTAGCCCAAGGAGGACCTCATCAAGGTCCCTTGGGGCACCAGGGTCCAAGCTGGCAGGGACCCTACCTACACTTGTGAGTAGTTACATTTTATTTATCTTCAATACATTTTACATTGGATAATGCAATAGGCCAGTGTGCCCTCTGTTTTTATCTTTTATTAGTTTAGTGTGTATTACTAGAGAGGATTTTTTTTATGAGGGTGCATGTGATTGGTACAGGGCCAATCAGCACTGTCCAGACAGAAAGTCAGGGGTCCTGCAGCCTCATAGGGCAGTCAGAGGAGAATGAAAACTCCGCCTACAAGCTTTAACCAGACACTAATAGAAGTATACTCCTGATGAGAAAAGGTATTTAGCAGTTTATATTTACTAAAATAATTTAATTTCCATGGTCTGTGTACTGTGGGAGACCTGATATAGAGAAGGCAGGGTCCTGGGTTTAGTAACACTTTAAGGGGGAGATTACGATCTGAAGTTCGCAAAGCAAAAGGAAACCATTGTTGTTTAATATTCTCAAAATACAGTACATATTAGAAAGTAGATTCATGTATCAATGTTGGTAAATATTACCCTCCTCAGAAACTGCAAAACTCAGTGCATCAGTTGTATTGCTAAAAGCTGGCATATGTACCAAGCAGTATTCCTAGTGTGGCTTACTGGTGCGCAAAAGTATATATGTGTATTATTAATATCTTTGCATAAAATTATTAAAATCTCCCATCCATTAAAGGAACGTTTGCAAATAGCCTCTGGAGAAATTTCACATGCCTATTGTGCTACCTTTTATACAGTAGAGGAATGATATTGTGTCTCAAGGCTGGACACCCATATGCACAAAGTGATGCAATCAAGTATAACCAGAGTGAATATGTCATAGATTGTGTGATTCACCAAGTGAAAATAATAAGTACCATATCAATCAGTGTGCAAACAGAAAACCAGAGTGACTATCTTAACATGTAAATATGCAAACACTGTGTGTCTCAGGGGTGGACTCACAGACAGTAGTAATAGGGCAATCATACAACTAAAATAGTGGTTGAATGTCTATAGATCCAAAAATAAAATAATTAGGACAAGAAAACAAAAAAATCAAGAATGGAAAATAGATGCCAAAAAATCCAAAAAAACTGAAACAAGGAACAGTACATAAAGTTCAAACAATATTAAATAGGTGGCTTTCTTCTGACAGTTCTTTTTCCTTCACCAAAGTGATACTATTGTGCCTAGATATGGGATGTTATCCGGTGATCTTATTCTGCAGTGTCACCTCTAAGTGCTCTAGCCTCTCAACTGAGATGTGCTAGATATATAACACATAAAGGTTTCTTTGTGTGGTGGGGATCGGGATCCACCACTAGGGGTCCTCTGTCTCTTTTCCACTCCTACTCATCAGTTCTCTATGTTGGTGGACTCCGTCACAGGATATCAGCAAACTCCAGTATTGCCATCCCTGGGGTATATATATAAAAAGCAGAGATCTCCTCGTGGTGCAAATACCATTAAAAGGGTTATTAAAGGATGCAAACATTTAAAAAGTGAGTGTATGTTTGCATCTTATGTTTTAATAAACTTTTTAACGGTATTTGCACCACGAGGAGATCTCTGCTTTTTATATATATACCCCAGGGATGTAACGGAGTCCACCAACATAAAGAACTGATGAGTAGGAGTGGAAAAGAGACAGAGGACCCCTAGTGGTGGATCCCGATCCCCACCACACAAAGAAACCTTTATGTGTTATACATCTAGCACATCTCAGGTGGGAGGCTAGAGCACTTAGAGGTGACACTGCAGAATAATATCACCGGATAACATCCCATATCTAGGCACAATAGTATCACTTTGTTGAAGGAAAAAGAACTGTCAGAAGAAAGTCACCTATTTAATATTGTTTGAACTTTATGTACTGTTCCTTGTTTCAGTTTTTTGCATTTTTTGGCATCTATTTTCCATTCTTGATTTTTGTTGTTTTCTTGTCCTAATTGTTTTATTTTTCGAATCTATAGATATTCAACCACTATTTTAGTTGTATGATTGCCCTATTACTACTGTCTGTAAGTCCACCCCTGAGATACACAGTGTTTGCATATTTACATGTTAAGATAGTCACTCTGGTTTTCTGTTTGCACACTGATTGTTATGGTACTTATTATTTTCACTTGGTGAACCACACAGTCTATGACATATTCACTCTGGTTATACTTGATTGCATCACTTTGTGCATATGGGTGTCCAGCCTTGAGACACAATATCATTCCTCTACTGTATAAAATGTAGCACAATAGGCATGTGAAATTTCTCCAGAGGCTATTTGCAAACGTTCCTTTAATGGATGGGAGATTTTAATAATTTTATGCAAAGATATTAATAATACACATATATACTTTTGCGCACCAGTAAGCCGCACTAGGAATACTTCTTTACACAGTGTGACACTATCAGCATTTCACTACTTTCTGTATACAAACCTTCTCAGTGTTATGGATTAACAATAAGTGTGAGCAGCTGTCACTCTAGTCACAAGAAACACATTTTTAAAAATAAAAATATATGCACAGAGGGGGCGCAGGAGTATACACACTCTATGGCATATGTACAAACCATGTACATCACTGTAGCAGTGCTTTACCCTTATTAGCTACCACTTTTCAGCCTTGACCATCAATAAGAGCAAAAAAAAAAAAAAAGTTGTAGAATAAAATGTACACTGATTGTCACTTCTTTCAAGTATCAGGTTGTTGGCCGGAAATCAGAATGGTTTAAAATTCACCCCAAAACAGTCACACTCTGCCCTTTGAAAGAAGCAACAATCAGTGTACTGTACATTTTATTCTGCAAAATATTTATTGCTTTTTTGTGCCCACATATTTCACAAAAACACATTAAAAAGGAGAAATAGCTGCTCAGAAAGCTATAAGATAATATTTTTGTTTTGTTTTTCATGTGAAATTGATTCGATCTTATGAAGAGGGATACTTCATCAAATCTGAGCTGAGAGTGAATCATGGCCTGAAGAAAGGAGAAGAGCTATTTTGACAAACATTGACAGTCTGTAAATGTTACATGGCTGAAAAACTGGGAAATGAGATCCATGCAAACGCTGTGCGATCTCTGGATGCTGGAGCAGTGAAGACTTTTAAAGGCTGTGTTTATATGCAAGACAACAAACCAATAGCTTGAAAATATACTGTCAGAGCATCTGCCATTCTTTAGCAAGTCATCAGACATTTAAAGATTAGTCAAAGGTGTTTCAGGGCATTAACAGTGATTCATGGCACATTCTAATTAACAAAATATCATTGACTGCAGCCCTCAAGTCCTGCAATTTACCATCATTAAAAGTGCTGCAAGCCTAGAATATTTTAGATTATTTTCTAGTAACTAACTAACAAAATAGGTTTTGATTTAGATTTTTATGTATCAATCCTATTATTACTACATTTTATATAGATTTTGCATTACCCACGTTATGAGCCACATGTATATATTTTTAAATAAACTTTGTAACATGCCATTTTAACACTGGTCCATCTATTCATCTAGTTTTGGTCAATTGGTCATTTTCTTTAGTCACCTGGATACTCTAGTAGCCCTAAAAGTAATGGAATTGTATGCATTAAAGCGGAGTTCCACCCAGAAAACTTTTTTTACATCATTCAAGTCCTTTGCCTATATAGACTTACCTTTGAAGAAAAAACAAAATTATACTCACCCTAAGTCGCTTGTTGCTAGGTGGTCCCTGTATTCTGCCCCTAGTCTCTTTTTCTTTTTTGGTCCTAGGCTCTTTTTCACTTCCTGCTTCCCCTGGCCTCCTGGGAGATGCGACTCATCATTTCCCAGGAGTCAGTGGGCTTCCCTGTACTGTTAAATCATGTTAATTCCAGACAGGAAATGACACGATTTAAGGCGGACCGAGATTGAGGAGCGCATGATGGTTACCCACCATGCACTTCTTTCAGGAAGAGATGCCAGGAGACTACAGATGGGCTTCAGGTGCCCTCACCTAAAATGGAAAAGTCCAGCAGTGAGAGAAACGAAATTGTGAGTATAAAATACATGTAATTACTAGGCGGTTTGAAAGTAAGGAAACAAAAGGCTACATCTATTTAGTATTAAAAGAGTGGAAGCCAAAAAAAATTCAAAATTTCTGAGTGGTACTCCGCTTTAAGCTAACCTTTGTTAGAATGGCTAGATATATGATAGTGCACACTGTGGAGAGAGCTACACATGAACTGGTTAGCATATTTTTTAATGTTTCATTCTGTTATTTCTGATGTTGGGACATCAGCACTTTTGTAAATCTTATGATAAATATATTATAAATACTTTAAACTCTTAATCGTTGACTCAGCGGGATATTGTTACCAGGTGTAAGTGCTAGAAAGTGCAAAACACAGGCTAGAAAACACTGCACGTAATTGGTGTGGCATCTGAAGGAAGACTGGGCTGGATTTCCCATTTCTAACTTGGAAAGTATAAGATGTCCTAATTGCTCTTTATATCACAGCATGCGTGTGGGCTTCGCGTTCTATTCACATGGGAGAGTCATATCCAGTACACAGTGTCTTTCAAAACAGTTTGTCATTTTATTTTCCTCATCTTCAAAATATTTTGTTTACTTTGTCAGGAATTATGAAATTTCATTAAGCTGAACTCCAGCCATAGCTTCAGTCTTGCAAAGTTATACAGATTCATCTTCTGTACTGAAATTGCTCACTCTGATATTAGTGCACACTGTGAGATTCTCTAAAACTTGCAGCAATTTAAATAAAGCTCGCCTCATTTTCTGGCTGGAGGATATGCAGCATCATCTAACTTAGCCTTTCTCAATCTTTTTACCCCAGAGGAACACCTAAAATAATTTGCAGGTCTCCGGGAACCCTTACTAATACAAACTCATCAAGGGTCAATAGGAAAAATGCTCCTTTCGAAAATGGTCAGTAGGAGGTTTGAACCCCTTCAGTCACCAAGAGTTGGTCCTAAGGCACCTTGGGATCCTAAGGAGGTCGATAAAGGTACCCAAGGAACTCGAAAAGGCCAAACTGGATGATAAATTACCCCGGGAGTATCAAGGACCGAGTTACGGTGAACCATCTCGCTTGTAGTACTATGGTTACTAGAAAAATCGACGGAGATTCCTACCGTAAGACTGGTGGTGACTTCCCCAAGTTTGGAGGATGACTGGTAAAAGCTTTCCTCGTAAAAAGGATAACTGGGAACTACTCAAACATAATCATTCCCAAGGGCCTCTGGACGTTTAATAAAATC
>BLSH010127324.1:1138742-1155922 GCA_018402905.1 Glandirana rugosa | reverse complement strand
CAGGGGTATCAGTGTGCTTGGTGCACTGTGTGAGGGGCGATCTGTGACAGCTTTCTGCATGAAATCATCATCATGCAGAGAGCTCTCACATAGCTGCAGATTCCCCCCTTCCCCCCCCCCCCCCCGCACTGAGCTCTCACTGAGCTCGGCGGGGGGATCACTGTCACAGAGACGTTCGTCTCTGTTTACAATGTGACAGCTGTGATTGGACACAGCCGTCACATGATCGGGAGGGCCAGTCACTGCGCCCGTATCCCGATCTCTGCTCAGCTGGATCCTGTGATCATAATGATCACAGGATCCAGCAGCAGCACGCCATGTGGCCGCGCTGTGAGCTCCCGTTCTGCAGGACGTGTATACACGTCCTGTCAGAACGGGGAAGCTCCCACCCGGCCGTATATGTACAGTGGCCGGGTGGGAGGTGGTTAAACTATCACCATGCTACTGGTCATTTTTTTATGAAGTTTCTCTGGGACATTATGCTGTTATTTTAAAAGAAAAAAAGTATTTCAATCCACAAAACTTACCTGCCGATGGTCATCTTTTGGAAGTGTCTCAGGGGTAGTACACTTGATTTTATTTTATTGGGGCAAAGCACTTGCCTTTTTTTTTGTGTTTTAACATTTTAGCCTGTTCTATCAGAAGACATTTTGGGGTTGATTTACTAAAGCTTGAAAGTGCAAAATTTGGTGCAGCTCCACACAGAAACCAATCAGCTTCAAGGTTTTATTGTCAAAGCTTGATTGAACAAGCTGAGGTTAGAAGCTGATTGGTTAGCATGCACAGCTGCAGCAATGTTTGCACTCTCCAGCTCTCCAGTAAATCAACCCCTTTATGTCCTATAAGTTGTTTTTTTTAACAAATTTTTCCTAGGGGCTATAGCACTGATATTTTTTTAATTGTGTATGTATGGATATAGCAGTGTTTGCCGGTCCATCTACAGTGAGGGTGTGTGGTTTTTTTTTGGGTGCACAGTGTTTTAACATTTTATTTCAAAAGATACAGTGAGTTGCTGTGAAAAAGAAGCTGCTGAATGGACTCTGAGCAACAGATGCCTGATATACTCTATTCATGTCAAGATAAATGTTAAAGAAAAATAATCTTTAAAAAAGGGATAAGACTAATTAAAAGAAAAACGTAGTAGCTGTCAGCAATTGAAGGGCTAATGATCAGTTGTTGTTGACAGACATTGTTCCTTCAGCCTAGGTTCACACTTGTGCGATACAGGAACCAGTGCGATTCCAGCGCCGGTTCCCGCATTGCATCTCTCCTGCAGACAGTTCACAGTGCCTTCTGTGAACCTCTGCAGTTGTCAATACAATGTTAATGACACCCTAAGATCGGTTCACAGAACTGTGGATTCGGAAAGGAATCGGATCGTAAGGGTGAGAACACCCATGTGATCCAAATCCAGTGTGGGGAAAAAAAAGTCCCTGGACATTTTTTTCTGCAAATCCAATGTGAGTTCAGCCATACAACTGTATGGCTGAACTCGCATCGCACAGACATCGCATGTGATCGGCACTCACATGTGATGTCCTAGATCGCCATAGTGTGAACCTTGGCTAAAAGGATGTACAGATCTGTGAGTTCAGACAGGGCATAAGAATGTACCCCCTAAATGCAACTCAGAACGTAGGCACTGTTTGTTAGTAGATGTAAGCTCAATCTTTTAAGTCTCATATAAGTTTTAACATTATAATATCAATAAAAAAGTATTTTTTTAGCCACAAGATTTCATGAAAATAACAGCTAGTGATATGGATATAAAAGTCCTTGTTTGGGTACTTTGTGATATACTGTATGGTGACAACTCCCTGTCTCCAGTGGTCTCCCATTTTAGGCTGCCTTACTAATGCATAGCAGCAGCACATCATATTTCACTGTTGTCCCTATTAAAAAAAGGCCTGTGAAAAAAAAGCAATTGCAGCCAACAACAATTAGGAAATATGTGTGAAAAAACACATGTGACCTGTTATCACCACAGTGAATGTGGACAGGGAGAGGCTGTAATTTGTTGCAGGAAATCAGCAGTAAAAGAATAAAAAGAGGTAGAATTCCCCCTATTTCTCTAAGATATAGTGCCTTAAAAAAGTATTCATACCCCTTGAAATTTTCTACATTTTGTCCATGTTACAACCAAAAATGTAAATGTATTTTATTGGAATTTTATGTGATAGACCAACACAGAGCCACGTGGACACATGAATCTTCCCTGCTGGGACATTGTATTCTGACAGTAGGGACTCCTGGTCAGAATACACTGAATACACTGCAGCCGATTGGCTGCAAGCCACTGATTGAACAAGGTTTTCCAGTAGTCCTGTTCGACAGCTGAACCAGGGGAGAGATTGAAATTTTGCTGGTCCCTGCTGAATCGGCTGAATTTTAATTTGTGTGTACCCTGCTTAAAGGCTCGTACACACTTTAAGAAAATTGGGCAAACATTTTCGTACAAAGAATTTTCGTACGATTTTCGTATAGTGTGCACACAACTTTCGACAGCCAATTCTGAATTTTCATATGAAAATTCTCAGAGGGTCAAAATCCAAAATTTTTCTTGGATGGGAACAGAACAAGCGATTTTCAGTTAATGTGTACCATTTTCGTACGATTTTTGTACAAGAAAAATCAGAAAAGAAAGACTGTGCATTATCAGAAACAATAAACAACAAAAAAAAGCCTCTGTCATATGAGAATTTCCATACAAATTTTCTTTCATCGGTTCTGATTTACTGTGAAACAATGAAAAAAATCGGAGGAACGTTCGCTCTATTTTCTTATAGTGTGTACCCCACTTAACTGGTTCAGCCCCAGCGCAGTAAATAGGCGGCAGCTGGTTTTGAGCGGCTGTACCGGGACATAGCCTGTAGCTACAGGCTATATCCCGGTATTGTTTTTTAGAGCGGACGGTCGGCTATCCGGGGATAAGGACCAATCCGGCTCGGGAGCTGCTCGGTCGTTATCCCAGGGGGTGGGAGGGGACATCCGCCGCTCTTCTCCGGCCTCCCGTCCCACCGGGAGACCAGAGCGATGATCCGGTGCCTACGCCGGCTAGAAGGAGACCTGATAGAAGCCGGGATCGGCTCCGATCGGGTCTCCTTTGCAAATTCCGGAAGCGACGGCACAACGTCACTTCCAGTTTATTCGGCGGCTAACGGCGCCAATTTAAAAAAAATGACAGTATTCAGAATCGCCATTTTTGGCGATCTGAATACTGTGAAGTAAAAAGGAGGGATAGGGGGTCTTTTAGACCCCCCAGCCCTCCAAAAAGTGTACCTGTCACCATCTATTACTATCACAAGGGATGTTTACATTCCTTGTGATAGCAATAAAAGTGATCAGAATTATTTTTTTTCAAAGGAACAGTGTTAAAAATAAATAAATAAATAAAATTTAAAAAAAAATGTAAAGCGCCACCGCCCCCGCGAGCTCGTGCAGCAAAGAAAACGCATACGTAAGTCACGCCCGCACATGAAAACGGTGTTCAAACCATACATGTGAGGTATCACAGTTTTTACTTTTTGCTCTAATAAATATCCAAAAATAAAAAGTAAAAAAAAAATATTCATTGGGTTTGGCCGATTTATATTTGTCTACATATTTTTGGTAAAAAAATCGCAATCGGCGTTTATTGATTGGTTTGCGCAAAAGTTCGCGTCTACAAACTATGGGAATTGATTTATGGTGTTTTTATTATTATTTTTTTTTTTACTAGTAATGGCGGCGATCTGCGATTTTTATCGGGACTTTGATATTGGGGGGGACATGTCGGACATTTTTGACACATTTTTGGGACCAATGACATTTATACAGCGATCAGAAATTTAAATGTCCACTAATTACTGTATAAATGTCATTGGCAGTGAAGGGGTTAACCTACAGGGGGCAGTGAAGGGGTTAACAGTGTTCCCTGGGTGTGTTCTAACTGTGGGGGGGATGGGTTGGCCGGGACATAACAGATCTAACTGATCACAGTGACAGGGATCAGTAGATCTGCTTGTCTCCCTCTCACAGAATGGGGAACCGCCGTGTTTACATTGGCGGTTCCCCGTTCTACAGCTTTGCAGGCGATCGCGGGTCAGGAGCGGACATCGAGTCCGCCCGACCCGTGGGCATGCCCACGCAGCGTGCGGTCGGCTGCGCGCGCCGCCGCCGCCTGTGAGTGCGCGCAGGGGGTGTGTAAAGGGGCAGACGTCCATGGACGTCCACCCGGAGATTCAGATCCGCGATGTAGACGTCTTTCGTCTATAGCGCGGATCTCTAGAGGTTAAAGACCCTGCAATTACAGAAAAATATATTCTGATCTGCCAGAAAAGCACTCAGCCCTTAAAGCCAGACATACATGGATCAAAATTTGTTTGGTTCAAGAGGAACTGGCTGAGATTCAGTCCATCTATGGGCAGGCTGATTGTACCCATCCAATCCATTGATAAACTTGGGTACAACCAGCCAATCAGATTATTTAAATAAGATTATTTCTGGCAACTATAACCACATGCAGTAATGATTGCGTACCCCCAGCCGGGAAGGCTCCCTTGTGCAGGACCACAATAGCACTGTGGGAGGCACTGTGGGAGGCATTCCATCAGGAAGAAAGAAAATCGAATCATCTATGTGTTGCTTAAAGCCTAGTACACATGAACCTGCATCGGCCGGTTCAAAAGAAACCGGCCGACATTTGGCCCGTGGGTACGGCAGCTGGTCCTCCTGTCAAAGGCACATGACCGAAAAAGGTCTGCCAACCGACTCCTGGTCAGCGCTCTCAGCCAATGGCTGAGAACACTGACTGGAGTGTTCTGGTGGGGGGACCGTCCACCACCAGAACACAATAGCACAGCAGGGGAGATTGCTGTACTAACATTGGATTATTAATACAGGAGCTCCGACCTGAGCTGTCAGTTTTTTTTTTTATTCAACCCGCTGGGCTTAAATCCTATTGTAAACTGACAGCACGCAGCTTTTTGTGGATTAAGTGTTGTCATATCAGAAAGGCTAATTATTCTGTAAACCAAGATAAGAGCTAGGAGGTTTCTTTGAGATAACAATGAAAGTGTGGAAAGGACATAAGACAGCCTTGAATTTCTGACAAGATCAACAGTTTTTTTTTTTTGCATTTATCAAACAGACGTGACAAAATACTTCCTAAGATACTTTACAGACCAAAGGGAGCAAATGAGAAGTTAATTGTTCGGGTTTATAAAGGCATTATACACTTTCAAAAGTTTTTGTTGCTTTAACTAGGTATTATTTGTCAACATTGACATGAGCTCAATTGAAACATCAGCACCACATCCCCAAGTAAAGACATACAAAAAGAAAAAAGGATTAGGACTTTATAAGTGATGAAAGCTCCTCTTGGAATAATTTTCTATACAATGTCATAAGTTTAAAAGTTAATTTTATTCAATAACATATAAAATATGTCTGTTCGAAGTAATAGAAAAACATGAGATTTTTATCACAAATCATTGAAATAACACAAGCTCCCCCCAATATACATGGTAATTCATCCCCAGAAATTGACGTAATTAGCACGCATATATAGAGATAAATCACTATGCACAAGGCAATATATCATGTAAGGGAGAGAATACACAACGCGACGTGTTTCACTATGTTGGCTTCTTCAGGGGCTTGGAGGGGAATGATACAATAGAGTTGCTGAAAAGGAAATAGACACACATGATATACATCCAAAATATAATGTGCTGCATGACCATGCAATTGTCAGTTAAAGTAACGCAGTGCCATATCGCAAGAAATGGCCTGGTCATGAAGGTGGATAAATATTTTGGAGGGCAAGTGATTAATATCCCTTTAAATGTGTTTGCATGTGTATCTTGAACCAGGAATTTGTAGACCAAAGATTGGAGTAGTTTCTCTTACTGGATTAGCCCTACAAAATACAGAAGACTGTATAAAGTTAAATTTTATACATATTTCTCTACAATTATATGTGAAATACTGAGTATTTGCAAATGTAACCTTTTAGCTTGACAGTGGTATTACATTCTGAAAAAACTGTTTATGTAACATCGTTTTAGTCTTTTTTCAGATGCTGTTGGTCATTGAATATACAACATATTTTTAGGAGCCTTTCACTTCTCTAAACAATATCTCATTATACCCTGTTTACTAATCCATGCTATACTATTTATTGTATGTTCTTCAGAATGGGTTGAAAAAAATAGGCATTGTCTCTGAACTTTTATGTTTTAATAGAATTTATTTTTCTGTTGTGCTGCATGTTAAGTGTGGAGATAATAACAGGTAGCAAATTAAAAAGGGGAAAAACGTTTTTTCTCCTTCACTGAATTCCCTGAGGTGGTGAACTTTTTGTGGCAAACTGTTTACAATAAGAAAGGCACAGTGCATTTTGAAAAGGGCAATATAATTCCATTCTAATTTATGATTTTCTATTTATACATTTTGAAACTTGAAATGATGGCACAGTAGTTTGTTTGATTAGTTTAATTTTTGAATTTGTCAAAACAACACCTGGAAATTCAAAATGCATCAAAAACAAAAAGTTAATTATATCAGCTAATTACTCATTTTGAATGGTTTGCGGAAGAAAAATAACTATTCCTAAGATCTGTGAAAGGTAAAAGGTGTGAAATTCTGATGGTGACTGGTATATTTATTGTCACATTTTGTTGATATAGTGGCCTCCAACTCAGTTGAGGTTTGGCATAAGGGGCTAAGGTATAGATAATAAGTGTACAGTATATAAAACATTAAAATAATGCTTTGTAGAACTTACCTTTCCGTTAATTCCTTGCCCTCCTGGAATCTGCCTCCAAATCCCTATGCTGCTTTTAAGACTCTTCGACACAAAAAATAGCAGCTTCCTTACCTCCTGATAATGCTCAAACATCAAGCACTACAGTGTAGGAGAAAAGAAGACTATACATTTTGTCGCCACGCCAAAAGTCCTGGGTGTTTGTGATTACTCTAGCAGCAGATCTTTATGATGGGCAAGCAAAGTAGAGGAAGGGTAAATACCCTATGGTGCATGTCATGCAACTTTAGGCTTAGCTTTTTATTTGCCCTACAGATTTACTTTAATTTTTTTTTTATGCCATATCTGTTTTCCCAGGGTGTGAAATATCCTAGCTACATAACAGTAACTTATACACTTAACATATCTGTCACTTACATGAAGTCAAGTTAGATTTGCCCAGATAAAACTCAAGTTATTTCAATGCTCAATTCAAGTGGCATCTCAGCTCAACAAGTAGCCCAGGCTTTTCAGAAATAGAAAATATAAATATGTTTAGTGCAGTCTTAGAAGATTCTAATGAAGAGACCAGATTTTGTAGCATAGCTCTTCAATAGGCTAAATTAGATCTATATAGGGCTATACCCACTTAATTCTTAAAACTGCAGCCCTCTTACATGATAAAAATAATTATAGCGTCAACAAAAATATTTATTATTAACATTTTATCAGTTATAGAAGTGCCAAAAAAACATTTATTGAAGTATTTAACTGTAAAATGGTGCAAATAAGTGTAGGTTTTATGAGCTATGGGCAAATGGGACCTCTAACATGCCAAAAACAAAACAAAGGTATTCCATGCTGCAATACTCACCTTCAGTTCAGAGCTGCCCCATATAGGACCTCACAATGTCCTCAGTCTTCTGGGATGAATGACACCAAGAATCACTCAACCTAGGAGAATATGTCCCACCCCCTGAACATGGTGTCCTGCACTCATAGGGGTTAATTTACTAGCTGGAGAGTGCAAACACTGGTGCAGCTGTGCATGCTAGCCAATCAGCTTCTAACCTCAGCTTGTTCAATCAAGCTTTGACAATAAAACCTTGAAGCTGATTGGTTTCTGTGTGGTGCTGCACCAAATTTTGCACTTTCAAGCTTTAGTAAATCAACCCCATAGTGTGTTGATGCATTGAGTGGTGCATTATCCAAAATCATACATCTCCTTAAGAAAATCAGAGAAAAAAGAACTCAGCGTGTCACATGACTGGTCAAAAAACATCAGAGGAGGGTAAGTAAAAAGCATTTGGAAAAAGGATAGCATATTTCCTGGGTGCTAAAGAGAGGGTCCGAGAGTCTGAAGTTCATCTTTAAAATGGTCACGGGTTAGAAAACAGTTGTAAGGGGATGATCACAAGCCTAAAAATTACTAGGTCAACATGCCTGCCTTGGATAATATAAGCATTCAACATACAGTATCTCACAAAAGTGAGTACACCCCTCAAATATTTGTAAATATTTTATTCTATCTTTTCATGTGACAACACTGAAGAAATGACACTTTGCTACAATGTAAATTAGTGAGTGTACAGCTTGTATAACAGTATAAATTTGCTGTCCCCTCAAAATAACTCAACACACAGCCATTAATGTCTAAATCACTAGCAACAAAAGTAAGTACACCCCTAAATGTAAATGTCGAAATTGGGCCCAATTAGCCATTTTCCCTCCCCAGTGTCATGTGACTCGTTAGTGTTACAAGGTCTCAGGTGTGAATGGGGAGCGGGTGTGGTAAATTTGGTGTTATCGCTCCCACTCTCTCATACTGGTCACTGGAAGTTCAAAATGGCACCTCATGGCAAAGACCTCTCTGAGGATCTGAAAAAAAGAATTGTTGCTCTACATAAAGATGGCCTAGGCTATAAGAAGATTGCCAAGACCCTGAAACTGAGCTGCAGCACAGTGGCCAAGACCATACAGTGGTTTTAACAGGACATGTTCCACTCAGAACAGGCCTCAGCATGGTCAGCCAAAGAAGTTGAGTGCATGTGCTCAGCGTCATATCCCGAGGTTGTCTTTGGGAAATAGACTTATGAGTGCTGCCAACATTTCTGCTGAGGTTGAAGGGGTGAGAGGTCAGCCTGTCAGTGCTCAGACCATATGCCGCACACTGCATCAAATTGGTCTGCATGGCTGTTGTCCCAGAAGGAGGCCTCTTCAAAAGATGATGCACAAGAAAGCCTGCAAACTGTTTGCTGAAGACAGACAGACTAAGGACATGTATTACTGGAACCATGTCCTGTGGTCTGATGAGACAAAGAAAAACGTATTTGTTTCAGATGGTGTCAAGCGTGTGTGGCGGCAACCAGGTGAGGAGTACAAAGACAAGTGTTTATTTCCTACAGTCAAGCATGGTGGTGGGAGTGTCATGGTCTGGAGCTGCATGACTGCTGCCGGCACCGGGGAGCTACAATTCATTGAGGGAACCATGAATCCAAACATGTACTGTGACATACTGAAGCAGAGCATGATCCTCTCCCTTCGGAGACTGGGCCACAGGGCAGTATTGCAACATGATAACGACCCCAAACACCTCCAAGACAACCATTGCCTTGATAAAGAAGCTGAGGGTAAAGGTGATGGACTGGTCAAGCATGTCTCCAGACCTAAACCCTATTGAGCATCAGTGGGGCATCCTAAATGGAAGGTGGAGGAGCGCAAGGTCTCTAGCATCCACCAGCTCCGTGATATTGTCATGGAGGAGTAGAAGAGGACTCCAGTGGAAACCTGTGAAGCTCTGGTGAACTCTATGCCCAAGAGGGTTAAGGCAGTGCTGAAAAAATAATTGTGGTCACACAAAATATTGACACTTTGGGCCCAATTTTGACATTTTCACTGAAGGGTGTACACACTTTTGTTGCCAGTGGTTTAGACATTAATGGCAGTGTGTTGAGTTATTTTGAGGGGTCAGCAGCTGTACACTCACTACTTTTCATTGTAGCAAAGTGTTATTTCTTCAGTGTTGTCACATAAAAAATATAATAAAATATTGAGAAAAATGTGAGGGTTGTACTCGCTTTCGTGAGATACTATATATGCCACATGTAAAATATCTTGGAGTTTAAGTGAATATTTTAAATAAAGAAATCTCATGTATGTCAGTTTTCAGAAACTCATGTTCTCCCATTTACAGAAAGCATAGTGCCTTCCTGCAAGACTTATTCACAGAATGTAGATGGTAGAATAGAGAGCATGTGTCTATAGCAACTAGTGAGAAATTGACCTCCACCACTCTAGGGCATATTTGAATGAATTCCACCTCCTAGTAGACTGCTATGTCTAACACTTGTTTTTTCTCCTTTACTGTGCTTTTTATAGGTTTCCAAATACTCAATGTTACATTTGGGTTGATTACCATTTAACTCTTAGAACACATAAAATTTATATCTAATTGTAACTTTTCCATTGTTATGGCCTAAATTGTCTGACAGCTGCTCATAGCATTATGTTTAATGCTGAAGAATGATTTAAATGTTAAAGGATTGGACCAAGTTCAAGATTGTAGCAAAAATGTGAATCACATCATGTTATACTAATAACAAATGTATATTTTCTGACTATTTGTTTAGGGTATTTAAACCATTACCTTAAACCATAAGCTATTGAAACTCCTGTAAATCATTTAATCCTCTTTAGCAGATATTGCAGATAAAAAATTCAGATCATCCATACACTCAGTATCAAATGCCTTCAGCATTGCGGTCACACAATGGAGAAGCATTTAACCAAATGAACTACAGTCTGACTGGTTCTATATTGCTCAGAGAGTTACAGGTAATTACGATTCTGGAAGGGAAATATAAAAGTGCTTTAACCACTTGCTTACTGGGCACTTATACCCCCTTGCTGACAGGCCAATTTTCAGCTTTCAGCGCTGTCACATTTTGAATGACAATTGTGCAGTCATGTTACACTGTACCCAAATTAAATTGATGTCATTCTTTTTTCATACAAATAGAGCTTTCTTTTGGTGGTGTTTAAACACCACTAGGTTTTTTGCTAAACAAATGAAAAAACACTGAAAATTTTAAGAAAAACAAAAGTTTTTCATATTTTGTCATAAAATTTTGCAAACAAGCAATTTTTCTCCTTCACTGATGGGCACTGATGGGCACTGATAAGCTGCACTGATGGGCACTGATAAGGCAGCACTGATGGGCACTGATAGATGACACTGATGGGCACTGATGAGGCAGCACTGGTGGTGGTCAGTGATCAGGAGGCACTGATGAGGCTTCACTGATGGTTGGCACTGATGGGCACTGATAGGTGGCACTGATGGGCACTGGTAGGCAGCACAAGCAGGTGGCACTGATAGGCGGCACAGATGGTTACTGATAGGTGGAGCTGATGGGCACTGATAAGTGGCACTGCTGGGCATTGATCAGGAGGCACTGATGGGCACTGATTGGCAGCACAGATGGGCACTGATAGGTGGCACTGGTGGGCACTGATTAGCAGTACTGATGGGCACTGATAGATGGCACTGGTGGGCACTGATTAGCAGCACTGCTGGACACTTAGGAAACGGATGTCCCTCTAACAGAGCCGGTTAATGGCTTTCTTATTTTCTTCACGCTGACAGCATGAAGAGAAAAAAAAAACAGTAACCAGCTTCTGTTTACTTCCGTGATCAGCTGTCATTGGTTGACAGCTGATCACGTGGTAAAGGACCTGTTGTGATTGGCCCTTTACCCTGCTCTGTGATCAGCCCAAGGAACGGGAGAATGGGAGGATGTCCATGTACACCCTCACAGCATTTTAAGCTTGTGCTGTAGCCGTCTTTCGGCTATAGTGCGTGTGTCAAGTGGTTAATAATAATTATACCAATTCCTTACAAACTGAAGTCTAACACCATCTATTTCTGTGACTTTAGTTGGGCTTTAACATAATCGAATATTAGTATATTAACACAAATTATGATAGGGATTGGTCAAAGACAGATTATGTATTTAGTTAACTGGCATACGACTGCCAAAATGAGACACAGACTTTTTATTTTCAATAGTTTTTATTAAGAAATGTAGTATTACAGAATAACAACATGCTCAGTACAAATAGCACACAGATGTTCCGACTGGTCACAATAGTATGGAGTAATGCTATTACCCAGTGAACCATTTTGGATGACTGGATAGGTATATCATACAACTTGGTGGGTATAGCCGTTGATGCAACTCTGAGAGTAATACCAGTCGGGGGAGGGAAAGGGTAAGGGGGGGTACCAGTGTTCCAGTCTGTCAGTGAATGATTTCAGGGAATTAGGCTTTGACGGTGCATTTCGGGTGGGAAAGCCAAGGATCCCAAGTAGTTAGAAATTTAGGTAGTGACAGGTTTTTCCTTGCTAGCATTTTTTCCATTTCGCATTGCAGATTAATATCTGCAATTGTTGCTTGTAGGGAAGGAGGATCAGGAGATTTCCACTTCCTGGTAATATTTAATTTGGCAGCCAGTAGTAATGAGACACAGACTTTTTGTATTAGAAAGATGTATAGTTAAGGGGTAACTCCACGTTTGTAAGGGAAAAAAAATAGCAAGTAAAAAAAAAAAAATCATATAGTCATATTGTAATTGAATGTTATTAAAAGTTACCTTTCCTTTTCAATCTGCAGCACTGTAATTTTCTGTGAAATACAATGCAATATGGCTACCTGGAGGTGTTCTGTACACAGAATGTGTACAGAACACCCCCCAGAAACATAATTTCCTGCTTGTGTAATTGACTTACTGATTTTCCCACTCATTTTTCTGCACTAAGATACAAATTAGATTTTTGGCATCCCCTGCAACAAAAATGTAATTGTTGGTCAGATACTCCCAGTAGAAAATCACATCTAAAAGGATGCAGACCCTGCAGTTTTCCCCATTAAAGCCCTGCAGGTGCAGCAGCTGATTAATAATTATGAAACCATTCCCATTAGTTTCACTTACCACATGGACATAGACATACAAACAGGGATTTCTTCAGAATAACAAAAGGTAGGAATCTGCAAAAAAGTTTGTTAAAATCCTTGAAATGTACACAGATCACCCAGAGGGGAATGTTTTTTTCTCAACAAAAGTGGAGTTATTAGAAAATGTATAGCATATCAGTATCTAAATTTAATTTGTTGTTTTAAATTTGAAGAAGAAAAAATATGTTTAGTAGCTAATGTTCTTTATTTGCTGAGTATGGTGTGTGTGTTGTGTCTTTAGAGACAGCTGTAATTGTTACTAACCTTGTAAGTTGTGAAGGGCTGATGTGAAAGTCTCTTATTAAGAGGGACTGTCCCTCTTTTGGAACCCTCTGTCCTATTTTTTGTCCGATGCAGAGATCTGTGTAAATACATTGACTAATGATCCCTCTGAATTGTTTATAGTGCAATCGTCTTTTTTTATCCATTATTGCCTTGGTAGGTAGATTTAACAGCAGTGTAAAGGGAAATGTAGTTGTGAAAGAATGAAGTAGCAATGGGTCTAACAGATTGTTGTCATTCCTAATGATTCCTCATTCTCTACGATATGACAAGGATCTGTCTTGTCTAAAAATGTACTAAAAACTATAACATTTTCCTATCTTAGAACAATGCCAACTATTTTTATTTCCACTCTGTAGAGCCTGTGTGAACTGATTATTGGTACTTTTCCCAATTAGGTCAAGTTGGAAAGCTGTTGAGGTACACATGGCAAGAAATTGAACTGACAGAGAGAATGATAATAAAATTTACCACCGTCACTTAATGCTGTTTTTAAAATGCTTGGTGACACAACCTAAATCTAGCCACAAATGTACGATTTGATTTCAACAGTACAAATGTATGTGCTAAGCAATTTGTTGCAACAATTTCAAGCAATGGACACATACTAGACTAGAGTGTCTTGGGATCCCCACCTGGATAGGGCTTTTTCCTGCTGCAGATTCTCTCTGGCTATTGCTATTGAAAAGCAGCTACTCAGTGTAACATTTGGCTAGAGTTATGGCAAGTGTTGGCAACATGGTGCGAATCATTTCTGCAAGGAACCACAGCAGCTAACAGTAGGTAATTACTGGCAAAAACTAACAAAAATGAGAACTAAACTTTAAACTCTTTGTCAAATTGACATTATGCAAAACATGGATGTGACATTTAAGTAAAGATTACTAATCAAACGCAAAGCAAAGCAATACTAAGTAATTTCAGCAGTTTTTTTTTATATTATTGCAGTCTAGTTCATAAACTCACTCCATCTGCTGCTTGAAAGTAGTGCAATGAAAAGAAGAATAAAAAAAAAATTTCTCTGAGCACTTCTTACAGGTATCGTCAATGCAAAATCTTTGATAAATAAGAATCAATTGGATTTGCTCTACATACTGTATGAACTTGATTTGTTGGCATCTTGCTTAAAAAGTCAACACAACTTAGTAACGCACCTATTTTTGTCATTCTAAAAATGTTTACTTCACCTTGGCACCATACCCCTGTCTATTTAGAGCTGTGAGGTTAAGATGTAGTACGGCTCTGTTTATAGAACAAAGGTTCAAAAAAAGTAAGTGAAAAGGGCATTAATAGGAATCTGAATCTCAATTCTGAAGTTGATACAATATAGCAGCATTATTACTTAGGCAGGCCATAGACCATGCACATTTCTTTCCTGCAACCGCAGGAAATTTGCACAATTCCCCCATCAACACAGACAGTGCTGACAGGGGAATCCCTCCTGATGAGCTATTGTCTTCTCTGGGCATCTTCCCCCGCCTGGAGAAGACAGTGATTAATGCTAGCGGCTATAGCAGCCACTTGATATAATCGCAAGTGAATCCGGCAGGCTGGTTGTACTGAAGTTGATCGATCAAATAACTTGGTACATTCAGCCTGCCCACTAATGGTTCGAATCTCAGATGTTTCCTGCTGAACTGGCCAAGATTCTAATCGTGTATGTCCAGCCTTAGAGATAGATTTTAGTGCTCCTGTTTCCGCCAGAGCAGAAATAGCAGTTCAGTCATTTGAATCAGTGTTGATAAATTTTCGTTTTCTTTGGGAGATCCTTACAGCACATTTGTTCTCTGATAGAAGGTAGGATGCCTGATACTATGCATGACAATTCTGTTTTGACAGGGAATGCATAGAATTAAAGTAAAAATTATAAAATCCCTAAGAGGTAACAACTCATATACGTGGAAATTAAGACTATTTTATGTGTATTGGTGAATGGTTCTTATTTAAAAAAAAAACTGTATATTGACTTGCTCCGTTCAGTTCAATTATTCTTATTCCCTGAGAGGTAAGGCCAAACTAAAGCCCCGTGCACATGGTACAATGGTTGTACAACAACGGTCGTACAACAGCTTGTTTTACGATCATCTGACCGTTAGTACACGCAATTACAACAGCCGACGTGCGACGGTCGTACAACAGAAGTTGGATGAGCAGACTAGAAAACTTTTTGTTGTACAACAAGGCGCCCTACAACTGTTGACTCATGTGTACAGAGAAGTTGGGCCAACAAAGCTGTATGTGCAAAACACGCATGCTCAGAAGTTAGAAATGCCCGGAAATGTCCGTTTGTGTAAACCTACGTTCCTAATTCACAAATCACATGCACCTGAACTTCCTCTTTATTTGCTCCTAACACATCACCACGTTTAGCTTGTTGAAGCTTTGTTGTACTTGACTCCTGTCAGTGCGCTAGACACAACAGCCAACAGCCGATTTTGGGCAAAAGTTGAACGTGCGGTCGTACGACCGTCGCACCGTGTGTATGCAGCATTACAGTTAAAGACTTGAAATGCTTATTATTACAAATGTCCATTGGTAACTGGTTGTCTTTACAGAACTTGGTATTAAAGCCGAGTTCCACCCTTTCCTTATGTGTATTAAAAGTCAGCAGCTACAAAAAGTGTAGCTGCTGACTTTTTTTTTTTTTTTTTTTAAACAGATTTTATTTGGCATTTGGTAGATGGTACAGGAGACTGAAATGACATCAAACAATGGTCATCATAGAAAAGGTAGCTCCCATTAACAGAAATAAAAAGTAACCGATATTGCAATAAGAATAAACGGTAATTACAGTTTGAAGAGGCTACTTAATTGTAACGGGGGATCCGAAGGTCTCTGATAACCGTTACAATTAGTTTTTGATCAAAGTACTATGTCTTGGATGGATCACCTGCTGGATTGGTGATTAGAAAGAGGGGGGGGTAGAGGGGGGGTGAGAAAAGGGGGGGGGTTGGGAGCATCTCTGCGCAAGTGAGGGCTATGAGGAAGTCCAGTCCCTCGATCTCTGCTGTCTCTGTGGTAAGAGAATGTGACTTGTGAGGAGCTCGAAGATCCCTGAGGTTGGGTGAACTTTAAGAAGGAGTTCCATCGTTTATGGAACTGGTGGTTTGCCTTGGGATGGTTGAAGTCTGTGAGAATTCTTTCGTTGTTTAGTTGTGTTGACAGCTCTTGTCTCACTTTTGACACAGTCGGAGGCAATGATGAGGTCCAGTTTTGTAATATTGCTTTCCTGGCTGTGTAGAGTACGATTAGAATCCAGTCTTTGTGGAGACGGCTCAAATCCGGTGACTGTTCCTCCGGCTGAGTGTTCCAGCACCCGAAAATCAATTGTAGGGGGTCTTTCGGTATTAGGAGATGTGTTACCGTGTGAATGAAAGCGATAATCTTGTCCCAGAAGGCTGTGATGTATGGGCATGACCAGAAGCGATGAGAGAGCGTGGGTTTTGGGAGGTTGCAGAGAGGGCACGACCTTGAGGATGGGTTTTGTGCTTCTGTATGAAAGGGTCTGTAGGCTCGGTGCAGTATCTTTAGTTGTGTTTCTCTCCATTGTTCATTTGAGGTGAGTTTTATCGTTTGATTGAATCCTGAGAGGAGTTTTTCCATGAGGTCTGGGGTTGCAAAATCTTTTTCCCAGTTTTTAGCGGAGGTGGCATTCAGTGGTAAGGACTTTTCGGTGAGTAGGAGTTTATATAGCGCTGAAACTGGGTAGGACTGTGCGTCTATCATAGTGTCCATGGTTGAGGATTGGAATCTTTTCGATTTGTCTCCTCCTGTGGAGCGTATAAAGTGGGCGCATTGCCAATAGTTGAAAAGGTGGGATTGTGGCAGCGAGAATTTAAGGGGTCAAAGTCGCGATATATTTGAGGATGAGTGGCTTTTCAGGAATGGTGACTTACGGTGGAGGCGATTTTTGACCCTTTTTCTAAAACGTTGGGGTCTGGAGTACCTTTTTGAGGAGAGTCCTAAGTTAGTTTGCTATTTTGAGTGGAGTTTACTTGTTACCTCTCTTTGTGTTGATTTCTATGACGTGGCTCGGATGTCTGGGAAAGTATGTCTTCGTGTTTTGGGTAGGAGTTCCAGCACGGGAGAGACGTTGGAGGGTTTTGGGTACGAGAGAGTAGCGAAGACCAGCACGGGTATGTAGTGTCGGAAGACCCTGT
>BLSH010127324.1:1120402-1132105 GCA_018402905.1 Glandirana rugosa | reverse complement strand
AGCCACTTCCCGGCCGTCATTCTGCATACGGCGGTCGGGAAGTGGATATATATGTGTATATGTATGTGTATATATTTTAGGTATGCATTGTGAATGGAAACACTTAACAAACATACAGTAGGGGTTCCTGATTGCATAGGTGGAAATACACGTTAGGCACAAGTGTACTTGATGCTGGGCAAAACTTTCAAACAGTAAAATCCCCAAAACAGTCATTTCCAATGTGACTTCATAGTTGTGTCTTTTTTTCACAATGACTACATTCTGTTGATTTCAATGTTTGCATGTGAGAGGAGCTTGAAGGGAGGGGCGAAAGATGACTTTTGCATAGACATGATCGCTGATTTCTTTGTTTACAAACTTTTTTTATTAGGTACAAGACATTGGTACATACAATAATTTGACATATATTAAAAAGAAATGCATGTTATATATGTAAAATATTTGAATGGAAAATATGGAAAGATCAAGGGAATTATACATATATATTGATATGAATATTGTATTTGGATTATTGATGATATCTTTGCTTGTCTTTCCAATGCAATGAATCTTAATCGTTAAAAAAATGATTTGAGAATGTGAACCAAGGGTCCCATTTATGATTGTGTATGTGGATTGTGTTATATAGTGTATGGAATATTTTTTCCATATTAAGGATGTTATTTATTCTATTTTTTAGTTGAGCCAAGGGTACCATGGGGGATTTCCAATTATATGAAATTAGCCATTGAATGATCGCTGATTTCTATGTCTATAGTTACTTTTGTTTAATTTAGCATTAACTTTTACAGTATTTAATTTCCAATATCATTTTATATATCCACTTTTCTTTCTTAGATACCTTCAGTTAATGACAGAAAACAACTTCTTTTAAATCAATATCACAAACCTTTGAAGTATTTTTCTAAGAGAAATGTTCTTGAAAATTGTTGCTTTCATTATTCTAGAGGGCCAGAAGATGTCATGCACTTCTCTCAGAGTCAATGACACTATCAGAGTACTCAGTATACAGAATCCATGAAGAGAAGTACATTAGATCATGGCATGTTCATTGCAGGCAGAAATATGATATTGACAGTTGCTCCAAATTAGAGCACAAAGAGACTACAGAAACAATTGTTTCAATTTAGTTACTGACACAAGGAATATATTATAAATTCATAATTTATTTGTAACTGTTAAGGAAATATACTTAACTTTTTAATAAACCTACTTCATCACAAATTCAAGAACTTGTTCAATAACTAGCACTGGAGAAAGCACCAACTAGCTGCTTGAGGAACACTATATGGGTCTCCGGTCTCCAGTCAATTTTCACTGCCCACCTGTATACCTCACAATGACCTTGTCAATTCTAAAATCCTCATAAAAACCGGCTGCCCAGGTACCTGAGGCTTTGTCTCACATTTGGGTCTAGTTGTATTACCACTATGTGAACATTGAGGCCACGATCCATCTGCCATGGGTGACCTCAGCCCATACTTCCCTAGTGGTTTCAGGTCAGTTACTTAGTATGCCTGTAATCTAAAAACACAAACATGGCAGTTTCTCTGATCTGTTTGAAATTAGCCAAAAGAGAAAGGCACGCTCATGCTCGTATCACATTTCAGATGCATTTGACAGGCAATGAGACATTGGAATTGTACCCTAGACAGACACTACACACTCTCTACCTCAGAAGAATCATCTTGTATGGGACTCTGGACCCTTGCACTCAGCACCCTATTGAAAGGGCCTAACACCTGTAAGATTTGGTGGGGTAGGGCCTGGCGGCTGTCTTTTGTTGTTAGCTACCTGCCATTGGCAGGCAAGACCACTGAATCCTTACTTAATAGTTAGAGAGTTCACCCCGTCTATTGACAAAAGGAGTTAAGAGCAAAAACAGAGAAAGAGGGTTCCCTGAATGCTCCACACACCCCTAACTGTTCTCCAGGCAGGGGTTTCTGGAGCATTGAGGGAACCCCCTTTCAGGATGATTTCCCCTGTGCTCATTTGTTTTTTATATGTTTTCAGCCTCCTTCTTTATTGCTAGTGTCCTGGGCTCAGAGAAACACATTGAAATTGTCTCTACAAGCCTTAGAGTCTTTGGCATGAGTGGTCTCGCTGGGGGGATCCCACTTGCTAGGGTGTATCCATATCTGGGGCTCTAGTCTGACTCCCCAGAACAGATGGTCCCTTCTTTGTAAGGGGACCACACCTTCAGTCAGTTTCCGGGGTTGGACTCAGTTGGGCACTTAGTTGTTGGCATGTCTTTGCCTCCAGGAAGGAGTGGGAGTCTGCTCTACGATAGAAGAAGTAACCTGGTCCCTCTGCTGGATAATGCTTACAGTACTACTTTCATCTGCTCTGTCATGCGAAAGTCCAGAGAAGGGCAACTAAATTAATAAAAGGACTGGTGGACCTCAATTACGAGGAATGACTACAAGCACTAACTGTATTCTCTGGAGAAGAGACACTTGAGAGGGGACATGATAGCGATTTACAAGTACCTCAATGGTGATCCCAGCATAGGAAAAAAAACAATTCAGTCTCAAGGAGTGTAAGAGGACAATGGGCCACACAATGAGATTGGAGGAGAAGCAGTTTACCTTAAGCTGTGCAGTATGTTTTTCACTGTCAGTGTGATAAGGATGTGGAGCTCTCTTCCACAATTGGTGGTGTCAGCGGGGAGTATTGCTATTTTTAAAAGACTCTTAGACATGCAACTTAAAGAAAACAACATACAGGGATATGTGAAATCATTATCGACACTGACACACATACACCTACACAGGTTGAACTGGATAGACTATTGTCTTTATTCAACTTTACATACTATGTAACTATATGTAACTATGCCTAAAGATAATCCATTGAAATCGGGTTCTCCTAAACTGAAAGGAGACATTTGCACACCTGGGTGCTCATCATTTCTTGTGTGGCAGGGAGAAATCATTGCTGGAGGGCTTTTGTTGATGTTAAACACAGCACTCTGCTTCTCTTTAAAAAATAAAAATATGGTGTTTGGTTTGGTGACAGGGTCTCTTTACAGTGACATATTGTTGGTCAACCAAGCAAAGTTTTCTAGGTTTTGTTCATGTTAAAAAAACTGCATAATGAACAGTTTGTAAAGAGAGATTCACTAAAACAGATGACTGAGATGAAGCAGCTGGCTTTATGCCTCATTAGCTTTTCAAGAAGGATTCTCTGTGTCTTTCACTAGGTGATGCTTTAGAGGAAATGGGTCTGATTTATAAGTACAAACAGGATTTACTGGCCATTATTTTTTTTTTCCTAATGGTGGATTAAAACTCTAACAGGCACTTAGAGACATACTCAAAAATGATCAGTTTCAGCTATGCTGATCAAACACAGTGCAGAGCAATTCAGTAGTGCGGGGAGTAGTGTGTACAATTTACAGATGTGTGAATTTATTTAAACAAACATATTCAAATAAAAAGAGTATAAAACTATATATTTTAATGTTCTCATGAAATGTTTGACACCATACATTCTGTAGTAAGTTGCTGGCCAGGGTTGTATAATTTATTACTGAGAAAATGGTTATATTTCTACACATAATAAGTAATTGCTGATTATTCTTGGCTCCTTTTTTTGGGAAAATAGCATTTATAGCTGTGTGATAGAGGTCTGCGAATCATCAAAATCCATGGTTTCTTAAAAAAAAAAGAAAAAAAAATAGATAAACTTTTGGACTAATTATGACTCATTCTGGTTTATTATGGCCTACTATATTTTTTGCATTTAGTTTTCTTTGGAAATGTATAAAGTAAACATGCTAAAAGTAGACATAACCCCTAATTTAAATACATTGTGTTTGTATATAAATTGGGTATAAGAAACAATTTCAGCTTTTTAAAATAAAATACTTCACCATGCCTCACTTGAGTGGCATTTAATAAGTTGTTATAATGGCAATGATTTCCTGAAACTAGGACAAAGTATGGGTTCTTCTAGTGCAGGGGTCTCAAACTAGCGGCCCTCCAGCTGTTGCAAAACTACAATTCCCATCATGCCTCTGCCTGTGGGAGTCATGCTTGTAACTGTCAGCCTTGCAATGCCTCATGGGACTTTGAGATTCCTGTTCTCGAGAATGGAGCCCTGTAGTTACTCTTTCACCCTACCAAGCAGCGTACTGGCCCAACCTTTTTCTTGTCTTTTACACTGAGGCTTGCAAATTAAATTTTAACCTTTTTCAGTCAAAAGTACTGATATCAGCCCAACTGGATCTGCCTGGAAATTGGACTAATATTTTTTGTATATTTTTCTATGTTTTGCATGTGTTATACTGGGAAAGGTATGTAGGACAAAGGTCAAAGATGACCCATACTATACTGTAGCTTATCTTGGTATCCACATTTAATTTTGCATTGCTGCTTGGTTGTAATTATAGACAGAAGTATCTAAAAATGTTACACGTCAACTAAATATATAGCAAGTAGAGTTGAGCGAACCCGAACTGTAAAGTTCGGGTCCGTACCGAACTTTGGGGTGTCCGTGACCCGGACCCAAACTCGGACATTTGAAAAAAAGTTTGGGTTCAGGTTCTGGGTTCGGGTATTTGATCACGCATGTTGAATAGCTGCAGGGCAGCCAATCAACAAGCGTTTCACTGGTTTGCCTTTAGAAGCCATTACAGCCATGCCTACTAATGGCATGGCTCTGATTGGCCAGTGCATCATGTGACCCAGCCTCTTTATAAACTGGAGTCACTTAGTGCTGCATGTCACATACTCTCTGGGTAGTGTAGGGAGAGGATGCTGCAGGCGCTGTGAGGGACAGATTGCAGAAATAATAACATCTCATCCTGCATTACAGAACGATCTGATTGTGGACTAGGTAGAGATTACTACTACTACTGCTTTTAGGGACAGATTGCAGATCTCATCCTGCATTACAGAACATTCTGACTGGACTAGGTAGAGTCTACTGCTTAGAGGGACAGATTATTGTTCTAAAATCATCTTCTAGTTCTATAGGGTCAGGTTCCTGCTGTTGCTCTAAGGGACAGATTATTGTTCTAAAATCATCGCCTACTCCTATAGGGTCAGGTTCCTGCTGTTGCTGTAAGGGACAGATTATTGTTTTAAAATCATTTTACTTCCTTTTGCAGCCCTCTAGCACTTTCCAGGACTTTTTTACAGTAATTTTTGTGCCGAAAAGTTTGGGTCCCCATTGACTTCAATGGGGTTCGGGGTAAAGTTCGGGTCAAGTTCAGTACCGAACCCACCGAACCCGAACATCCAGGTGTTCGCTCAACTCTAATAGCAAGTAAAAAAATGTTCAAGAAAACAGGGAATTATTTTTTAACAAGCAGAATTCTGGGCAAATTGCTAAATGTAAATTCAAGTACTAATATATTAAAGCCCGACTCTGACCAAAACATGACTTAAATTAGATATAATTTTGGTACTCTCCCATGATCTGGGAGCCATAATTGTTATTATCTGAATTGAATGACAATTTGCAGTAGTCTTGTAATAGGCTGCAGCTCCCCTCTCTTGATTGAGTGGCATTAAATCTGCCAATGTTGGGCCACGCCCCTAGAACCAGTAAGAAGGCTTTAGCTCTCTGTGAGGAAACCACTCCCATATAACAACAATCTGTACAACCTGATGGTCAAATACTGTCGCTTTTGATGTTGTCCCCGAAGTTTTCTGCACCAATATTTTTGTAATTTATCACATTTTTTTTATACAAGTCATGTGCTCCCAAAACAGTGGGTTTTTTGGGGAAATATGAAGGTAGTATTCTTCCTTCAAGGCCCCAACAGATCTCTCTATTCCCTCCTATGGCATATAACTGAAAACTTTAAAGTGAAGTCCACTCTCTATTCTGATTCATAGAGTGAACTAGAGGAGAGAGGATTCAACCACTTAAAGGTCAATCATAAGTATCTCTTTTGACCCAGAAACAGGAGTGCATACCTAAACTATTGAGAGAATATGGGACAGTTTGAAACGGAAGAACAAACAAGAACAAGGGACCACAAGACATATAGGGGTTATTTACTAAAACTGGAGAGTGCAATATCTTATTCAGCTGTGCATAGAAATCAGCTTTCAGGTTTTATTGCCAAAGCTTAATTGAACAAGATGAAGTTAGAAGCTGATTGGCTACCATGCAAAGCTGCACCAGATTCGGAATGTTCCAGTTGTAGTAAATCAACCCCATAGAGCCCTTTTTCCTAAAATTCATATGGAAAAGTACAATTTTTGTCTGCTGATGGTGCTTTGCCTTTCTGAATACAGTAGCCTGAAAAAGGCATGAACCAAAGGAGGGCGCACGAGACTAAAAGGATAAAAGATTCCAAAATCATTTATTGGTTTACACCAAAAAACATTCAATGCAGTTCAGGGGTTGGGCTTCAGTTAAAACAAAGATATTAAACATTGAATGGACTCAATAGTAGTTTCTGTGTGAATCCATGTAGGGAATCTCTGCTAGATCAATGTGAGCAATTGGATATCATGGCTCACATGGGATATTGCTGGCCAGTAAGGACATTTTTTTCTGACCCCCAAAATGCATTGCCTGTTTTTTTAATATCAACCAATAAAATAATTTGGAACAGGTGCATCCGAGCTGCCACCTCCTCTGCAATGTCTTCTGAGCCTCATGAACACAGCACTCAGCCTATGAAGTCTCTGTAAACTTCCCTATAGTCCATCCAAAAAAAGAGAAAGGCTAGTGCCATGGAAGTCAGCTAAAACATCCTTTTATTATTGCATGCGAACAACAGTCAAGAAAGCCAACGCGTTTCGGCCATCAGGCCTTAATCATGGCTCCATGGCACCAGCCTTTCTCTATTTTTTGTATGGACTACAATAAAATAATTTGGCAGTGTTTGGCTGACAATTTTCCTCCAGGCTAATTCAATTTTTCAATCAAGGTTTGTTGAGTTGGGTGGTGCCAACAGGACCATACACTGATTGAATTTTGACTGGTTAACTGGGAGCAGGCCAAAATACGCTTAGTCAACAGTAAATGGCTTCAAACATGCTTGGTATAAACATAAATCTATAGTCAGACAACAAGGTTAATGTAAAAAAAAAAAAATATTAAAAATAAATAAATAAATAAAAAGGGGCAGACTCGATGGACTACTCAGTCTTTTTCTGCCGTCACTTTTCTATGTTTCTATGTATGGCCAGCTTTAGACAGACTGTTCCTTATCTCTTAACCCTCTTATCACTAAGAACTTTTTTTTTTTACTTATTTTTATTGATTTTTTCATGTAAAACAGCAAGTACAACAAATGTTACAAGAGGGCCAGAACTTTGGCTCCTCTGGGATCACGTGGAATCCCAAGCTATCTATACATAGATACCCTAACTAGGCACATAAGTAAGTAAAACTTCCCAAAACTTTTAATTGCCGCTGGAGTAGTTTTAAATAATTCCTTGTATACTGTAGAGAGGACCTTTGGTAAATCTTCCTCCAGGAGGGTAGATTCGAAAGATGAGGGCAGTGACTCTACCCTCCGTTCTCGAAATTGACAGTGGAAGGCGTGTCTGAGCTGCAGGAACCTAAACAAATGGCTATTCGGCAGGCCAAATCTATTTTTAAGTTGTTCAAACGTCAGCAGCTCCCCCAGATTTGTAATGTCTCCCAACATGCTAACCCCTTTAGTCGCCCATACCATAGGGTCAGAGAAGGTCAGAAAATGCGGGAGTCTCGGGTTCAACCACAGAGGAGCTCTCGGAGATGAACCCTGATAACTAGGATTTGCCAACCCCCTAGCCTCCTCCCATGCCCTGACTGTAGATACCATCGACTGGGTAAGTGGAAGAGAAGACCGTACTCCCCTATAGACCGCAAAGTGCAGGGATTCGAACGAGCCCAGGATCGCTGCCTCCAGTATTGTCGCTGATTCCCCTTCATCTGATATTAGCCACCTGTGAACAAAAAACATTTGCCCATTTGGCCAGGCCCCCCCCCGGCCACCGGTTCCTGCAACGTGCAGATGCCTATTCTAGGCGACCTGGGGGCCCAAACGAAAGGACCCGTGACTCCATTCAATTGTCTGAAAAACGATCTGGGAATGTGCACAGGAGCATGCCTCAGGAAATATAGGACTACCAGCAAAAGCTTCATTTTTAACAAATTTATCCTTCCAATCAGTGATAGAGTCCGCATTTTGTTTTTCATGAGGGTGAGCAGGGGCAGGAGGTTCAGTTGAAAAAAATCTTGAACTTTGGCAGTCACCTTCACTCCCAAATACGTGATGGAGGAGACCCACCTAAGCGGCAGGTCAGGGTCTGCCAACCTCCGCGCCCCAGCCCCTAACGGAAGGATTGGCGACTTGCCCCAATCCACCCGGAGACCCGAGTAGACAGAAAAATTATTCAGAATGGTCAAAACTGACCTCAGAGAACCCGCCGGGTCCCCAAGGAAGAGGAGCAGGTCGTCAGCGTACAGTGCAAGGGACTCCCTAATGCTACCCACCTTAATGGCCTGTATGTCCCGGAACGTTCGTAAAGCTATAGCTATAGGTTCCATTATCAATGCAAACAGGAAGGGGGGCAGGGGGCAACCCTGTCTAGTCCCCCTTCCGATCGCAAAAAAAGGAGAGATTAGGTGACCCGACTTGACCACCGTTTTAGGCCAGCTGTATAATAATGCCACCCATTTCCAAAAGGATGGACCAAACCCCATGCACTCCAGAACCCTGGTCATGTAGTGCCAGTCCACAGAATCAAAAGCTTTTTCAATATCTATAGACACTATAATTCGCGTATCAGGATCAGTTTCTGGTAGCTGCAGGTGGGTGAATAGGCGGCGCAGGTTCGTATCTGTGGATTTACCCGGCATGAACCCAGTCTAGTCCGAATCTACCAATAAGGCAATTACGCCTGCCAACCTGGTGGAAAGCAGTCTTTCCTTGGTTTTAAAAGGAGTACCATATATGCCTCCAGCATGGTGGGCGGGAGGAAATCCCCCTCCAAGCATGCTGCAAACAATTCATTAAGTCTGGGGGCTAAACTTTCTATATTCTCCTTGTAGAGGTCTATGGGAAACCCATCAGGTCCGGGGGCCTTATTCAGAGGGAAGGAAAAGATAGCTCGTTCTATCTCTTCAAGTGTTATAGGTGCGTCCATTCTATCCCTGTCTTGGTCCGTCAACCGGGGGATATCTAGCCCCCCCAACAGTTGATCCAACTCCGACCAGTCATACGGTGCAATGGGGTCATACAATTTGGAGAAAAATCTAACAAATTCAGCTAGAATATCATCAGGATCAGTGATCAAGTCTCCCCCCGAGCCCCTCAGAACTGGAACACTTGTCAAAAGGTGAAAGTCTGCTACCAATTGGGCCAGTAGTTTGCCGTTTTTGTCCCCTTCCGCGAACACTGAGGCCGCCCTGTGGCCAACCTCAGCGTGCGCCAAATCTGAATAGTGCACAGAGAGATTCCTCTTGGCGTCCAACAACGCCAAATAGGTGCCGTCCGATGGGGAGTCTGCAAATCTCCCTGAGCACTCCTTTTCAATATCCTGTAACGTTTGAAGCTCTACTCGGTGATCCTTCCTCGCCTCTTTAATGGCTGCAATACATTCGCCCCTAAGAACTGCCTTAAATGCATCCCATTGAATCCCGGGGTGTGCAGCTCCCTCATTTATTGCCCAGTATGTGGAAGTGGCCTTCTGCAGTCTGGCCATAACCTGCTCATGCTGCAACCATCCCGGGGAGATCTTCCATCCCCCCTCCCCACCCTCCCGAAGGAGAGGGTCAGGAGTAGGGGAGAGTGATCCGAAATGCCCCCAGGGAGATATTCAACTTCTTTTACCCTGGGAATCATGGGAATATTACCAAACACGTCTATCCTGGCCGCAGAACGATGCGATGTGGATAGGTGGGAATAACACCTACCCCCGGATGCTTCCACCGCCACACCTCCGTCAAACCCATCTCTTCCGCCCATGCCCCCAGGTCTTGTGAGCAGCTCCTGGACGGGTTAGAAGTATCCAGCCCCTCCAGTATGGCATTAAAGTCTCCCATCATCACCAGAGGTAACTGGGCGTATGGAGCCAATTTAGACCAGAGGGCATATAGCATCTGAGCATTGGCAGGCGGAGGTGAATAAACATTAACAAGTAAAATTTTAGTATTATAGACATCCATTACCAGGGCTATGTACCTCCCTCCAGGATCAACAGTCACTTGATGACTGGTGCAGGATACCGCCTTGCTGATTAGGATGGACACTCCACGGGAATACGTGGAGTAAGTGGCGTGGAACGCCTTTTGAAGCCATGGCTTCGGCAAGGACAGCACCCTGGACCCATCCAAGTGTGTTTCCTGCAGCAGTATCACTTGCGGCTTGTACCGCTTTAAGAACTGAAAAACGGAAGCTCTCTTATATTTATCATTTAAACCTCTAACATTCCACGATAAAACCTTCACCAAGTTCGCCATTCTCTCAATAACAGTATATTAAGAAACCAAGATGATGGTATAGTCCTCGAGATTTGCAAAGTAGGAGCCTTGTGACAAAAGTGACTTCCCGACACATCATATTTGGTGGTAAGCAAAAGAGGAGCGGTGACTGAGCCAATTACATTCCCATTATACCCTGCCATTATACCTAAACAAAACCCCCATCCAACTCCAACCTTCTCCTCGTTTAATCCGGTATGCAGCTTATATTCCCAAACAAAACAGAAAAACAGTCCAAAACAAAACAAAAAACAATCAGATATCTTTGGTTGCTTAACCAAACTGAGTTTTAAGTCCGCCAGCTTTGATCTTCCTCGTCTCCCTAGTTCCATAGTGACAGTACAGTAAGGCTAGATTTGTCAGGTATGTCAGTATATTAACAACTTGGCCGTATTCTAGATATCAGCTCCCCCAAGCGGTGAAACATAGAAAAAGTTCTCAGGATGGATGACCTTTTTATAGGTCTCGAAAGTCCCCGCCATATGATTCTGTGGCTTCCCCACGGCCAAACAGTATTTAGAAGAAAAACAAACTATAAAACCTTTTGAATAGCTGGGAGCAGTCTCACCCATACAAAACCAAACTCCATGCTCATACAGACCTTCCCGGTGTCGTCCGGATCAAGGGGTGCTGTCCAACCAGTCGCAGGCCTCCTAAGGAGTGTCAAAAAGTTTCCCAACCCCTTTATATTGTACACGGAGGCTGCTGGGATAGAGCATGCTGTACTGGATGTTCTTGTCCCTCAGATGTTGCCGGATATCATTAAACGATCTCCTTCTCTGTGTTTCTGCAGAAAAGTCTGGGAACAACATAATCTGTGCATTTTCATATTTGAGATCTTTAACCACTTCCCGACCGCCGTATGCAGAATGACGGCCGGGAAGTGGCTGAGTTATCCTGACTGGACGTCATATGACGTCCTCAGGATAACAAGCCGCCGCGCGCCCCGTATGCCGCCAGCCCTTCACCAATTTCTAGAGTTTATACTTTTACGTGTCTAATACAACAAGGGTCTGAAAAGACGTCTTTGTGTCTCTTCCTCTAGCAAATTACTATAGGCCGTTGTAGACTCCCTGTTCTTGTAGGTCATGTCGTACGAGATAGGGTCGTCGGAGGCACATGTTATATTTCCCCAACCCTTTGAAAAACTGTGAGGAATCCTCCGGACGCTGACCAACCTGTCGTGGGGAACTAGGCCTGCTGTGGCCCTTCCAGACATACTCGTACCTCAAACCAAAACATACCCACTCTGACGAGGGTCGA
>BLSH010127324.1:1092497-1116531 GCA_018402905.1 Glandirana rugosa | reverse complement strand
GGGGATAAAAAGTGCAGGTAATGGGGATGCATGGACTACAGAGGAGGAGATACAGAGTGGAGGTAGTGGGAGGTGCAGAATGTGGGGTAGTAGGTGTAGCAGGGGTGAAGACTGAGGTGTAATTGGAGATGCAGGGAGTGCAGAGTGAGGTGTAAGGGGGGTACAAAGAAAGTAGTGAGAGATTTAAGGGTGCACTGTCAGGTGTAATGAGGGAATTTAGGGGGTACAGAGTGTGGTGTAATGAGACTGCAGAGTTCTGGGAATGCAGAGAATACAGAGTGGGGGGAGTAGGGGGTGCAGAATCTATGGTCATGGATGTAGGAGGTACAGAAAGAGTAGTGGGAGATTAAGGGATGTAGAGGGAGGTGTAATAGGGGATTCAGGGGGTGCAGAATGTATAGTAGTGAGGGGAGCATGGGGAGTGTATAGGGAGATACTGGGGGCAGGGAGGGGGTTGTCAGGCAAGCTGTACAGAGTTTCAAGATTTCTGATGGCTGCCCTGATGGTGATTCATGTTAATTTTACGGACTTTTGACTGTTTGCTCTTTAAAGGAGACCTTTCTTGGGAGAAACATGAAAGTTTCTATTTGCTTACTTCTTACTTTGCTAGATGCCTGGCTGTCATGAATAACTTCTGGCTTCAATACTTTAAGTCACCATTACAAAACAAGCATGCTTATAATGACTTCTGACTTCCCTGGTACTCCTTCTAAGTCAGTTACATAAAGGGTAACTACACTTTCGTGCTGGAAAAAAATAGCAAATAAAGAAAAAATAATATAGCACATATAATTGCGATACTAATCATATTGTAATTGAATGTTATTAAAAATGACCTTTCCTTTTTAATCTGCAGCCGCTGTAATTTTTTGAGAATGCAAAGCAATATGGCTACCTGGAGTTGTTCTGTACACAGAGTGTGTACTGACCACTCCCCAGAAACATAATTTCCTGCTTGTGTGATTGGCTCACCAATTTTCCCAGAAGTCTGCCTAAGATACAAGTCAGGTTTCAGGTATCCCCTGCAACAAAAATGTAATTTTTGGAGAGATACTTTCAATATAAAATCACGTCTAAAGGGATGCAGGCCCAGCAGATTTCCCCATTACTGCTCTCCAGCTGCACACCTGACAGTAATTATGAAACCACTCCCATTAGACCCACTCAGTACAGAGGCACAGAGAAACACAGAGGGATTTCTTCATAATAACAAAAGGTAGGAATCTGCAACAACGTTTTTTTATAATCCTTGCAATGTACATAGATCACCCAGAGGGAAATGTTTTTTGCTCAACAAAAGTGGAGTTACGCTTTAAATAAGTCAGCATAGCATCTGGCCATCTAGCATTTTCAGAAGGAGAAGATTTTGAGTTCAGCAATGGCAGCCCCATGTTTTTCTTAGAGACACAAGGTACTCCCCCAGTACAGGTAGTGGGACTTTCAAGGCAGTACATCCAACAAAAATATGTAAAAATAGACACAATTTATTACAGAATTAACAAATTATACAGACATACAGTGGATTACATGCATAAATTAAAAGAACATATTGGCATGGACTATTACAATCCGGAATGCATACATGAAGAGATGTAATTCATGTAGGGATGTGATATCTTCATGGGCAGAGGCCCAACATGCTTCGGGATGAAGTACCTTCAGGGGCCACATATCATACCCATACAAATTCTGAAAGACATCGTATTATTACAAACTGGAATTTCATATAACAGGGTCAGGATATGGGAACAAATCACGGAAGCCACTCACCACACGCCAGGAATTAGGAGTCATGCCACAATAACCAAGACCACCGCTGGAGAAAGGACAGGTAAGGAAGGATATTCCCCCAAGAGAAAGAGGACGATCAGGACATAGGAGCCCCACCTGTCACCACACGAGGAGCACTCTGATGGGCCACAAGGACCCCCTGCAACATGGCGAATCCGGAAAAGCAGGAGGAACCCCTCTCATGGAAGGCGCTGCAGAGCCTGGGAAGGGAGGAAAAGAGCCCTTAGTGAAAAGCAGGGCAAAATGGTAAACATAGGTGAAAGCATACATCGGAGGGGAGGGAAAGGGAAGGGGAAGAGGGGATATCCCACCACCACCAACCTGGGTGCAGACAGGAACCCCCTCGACCCAATCATATAAAATTCGGGCATATCACAAAATTGTGCCACATAGCAGAACCCCGTAGACATGAGGACAGTAGTCCTCACAGGGATAGTAATATATCCATACATCCCTCCAATTAGATACAAAAGGTTATCGCTTTCATCTAAGGGTGACCAAATGGGGCACGGGAATGCCCACCGGTACTGCTCGAAACATAGATGGATAATCAAAAAAGAGTTTACTTTAAGGTAGGTGCACACTGACGTGTCCTGATGTCCTAGGGAGACGGCGGCTGCCATGTTAGCCGCCGTCCCCCCCGTCTAAATAGGGTGAAAAGGCGCCAAACGCCCGATCGCATGGCATCCCCGCGCCTGGTGATGACGCAATGGCGCCGGCATGTGAACGCGCGTAAGGCCGCCAACCAAACGAATAAACACACAGTGAACCAGCAAAAAAACACCCGCGGCAGCCGCCCCCCAGTGGTCAGAAAACGAACCGCCGCACAAAAAACAAAAACGTAAGGCCGCCAACCAAATGAATAAACACACAGGGAACCAGCAAAAAAACACCCGTGGCAGCCGCCCCCCAGTGGTCAGAAAACAAACCGCCGCACAAAAAACAAAAACAAACACGCAACACGCCAACGGCGACCCGAAAAAAGCAGAACCAGAAAAAATGCAACCTCAAAACCGAGCAAGCACCCAGGGCCCACCCCACCTTAGCGACGGAGCATCAATGGCCATGCAAGGGCCCCAGAATGGGTCCCCCAAGGCTCCTCTGCACTGCGCCGCCCCGGAAGGAACCCCGCGGGGGCGTCATGCAGAAGGGTCCCGCCGGCGCCGACAAGGGGACCTGGAACAAGTCCAGTCCCCCTGATACAAACCCAGCCCCCAGCCCGATTGGAGCATGGGGGCCTGGGTGCGCCGGGCGGCACATCAGAAGCCCCAATCCCACCCGGACTCGGTGGACCAGGTGGGTTTGTGGGTGGGTAGCGCCCCCATGATCTAGACGCCCCGTACACCTGGGGGAAGAAGAGAGGAGGAAAAAAAAAAACACAGAGGGAATAAAAATGAAAAGGAATGGTAAGGGCGGTGGTATTGGAAATGGGGCCAGTCTACCTGCTCCATATATAACAACAATCATGGCATGTAAAGAACCAACATGGGCAACACATCACATTACACGGTACATCAGTCTCAAATTTTACATTATTTGCATATTACAGCATCACAGATTTATCCCAAACACCTGAGGCAAAACCCTCTAGGAAAGGTCTAAAGCTAAGGTGTTTGTTAATGCCAGGGGGGAGTGTGGCCTGAAGGGCCGCTATCCAATGAGATTCCCGCTGTAGCAGCACCTTATCCCAATCACCCCCTCTGGCACTAGGGTGCACCCGATCAAGAATAAGAAAGGAACATTTTGGACAATGACCCTGATGATGTAGACAGACATGGCGGCCCAAAGGGGCCTCGGGATTGGCCGTTCTCAGATTGGCAAAATGTCTCAGGGCTTGTTTGGAAAAAGGTTGTATAGTTTTACCAACGTAAAATCCCCCACACTGGCACACCAAAAGGTATACCACATATGGGGTCATACAATTGGCAAAATGTAATGGCCTGTAGAGGGTGCCATTGGGTAAGACCACCGAACTGGAAACGTTCATGTATCTACACACAGAGCATCCCCCACAGGTATAAGTACCCTTCCTTTTGCATGGGTCTCCACGGAAAGAACCCTTAAACTCGCTACTGACTGTAATTGCTGGAGTAGAGGGTATATGGGATTTAAGTGAAGGATCTGACGTTAGGAGATGCCAATGTTGCTGTATAATGGATCTGATAAGCCCATGCTGTCTACTATATCTGGTGATAATTCTTAAGGTATTATGGTTCTCTCTCTTTGGGCAGTGAGAGGAAAAGAGTGACTCATGTAGTGTGCGGTTGTTGGCCCTATTGAAAGCCTTTCTAAGGCACGTTTTAGAGTAACCCCGAAGTAGAAGTCTCTCTTTGAGTTTGTTCGTCTCCTGGATGAAGTTCAGGGGGTCAGAACAATTACGTTTAAGGCGTAAATACTGTGAAAAAGGAATAGATCTAACCAATGGAGTGGGGTGAAAGCTGTCAGCATGAAGTATCGTATTACCTGCTGTAGGTTTTCTGAACAGACTACTGGACAACCTGCCATCATTTTCCCTGAAGATAGTAATGTCAAGAAATGTGAGTTTCCTGGCATTATGGACCATGGTAAATTGAAGATTAAAGTCATTTCTATTGAGTTGCTGGAGAAACATCTCAAGCAAGTTGGAAGGGCCCTCCCAGATGAGAAAAATGTCGTCTATATAACGAAACCAAGCCTGTATGTGACTCGTCAGATGGGACAAGGATCCATCTGACAACAAACGACGTTCCCACTCCCCCAGGTACAGATTGGCATACGATGGGGCACAACATGTCCCCATCGCAACGCCCTGTACCTGGAGGAAATGGGAACCATCAAAGGTAAAAACATTATGTGTGAGGATGTAATGCAAAGCCTCACATAGAAAGGTATTAATTTTGCCAATATCATCCCTATGGGACTGAGATAAAATGCGTTGTATAACCTCCAGTCCCCGGGTGTGGGGAATGGAGCTATACAAAGCCTCCACATCAATGCTGACCAGAATCGCTTCTGGTGAGACCTGAATATCCTCAAGTTGTTGTAGGAGGTGTATGGTATCTTTGACGTAAGAGGGTAAACTTACTATGAAGGGCCTTAAGTGGGCATCCACAAATCTGCTGAGATTTTCAGTAATACTACAGTTTCCAGAAATAATGGTTCTCCCAGGGGGAGTCACTGGGTTTTTGTGAACCTTAGGGAGTCTATAGAAGGTTGGTATTTTGGGATGTTTGGTTCTGATAAAATCCCAAGCATCTTTGTCAATGATGTCGTTGGCAAAGGCCTCGTCCACCATGACATAGAACTTGGCGTTGAATTTCTCAACCTTGGATTTGGAAATCGGCATATACCATTCTCCATTAAGGAGAATGTTCAAACACATTTTTTTATATTGCTCATTGTCCATTATCACAATATTGCCCCCTTTATCGGAGGGCTTTACTGTGAGATCATGGCATTTCTTTAAATTTTCCAAAGCTTTTTGTTCGCCCACTGACAAATTGCCCTGATGTTTGTGTGGTTGTATTTTCTTGATGTCGGATGTGGTTATAGAAATAAATGCGGAAAGACCAACTGGTCAGTAGCGAGTTTAAGGGTTCTTTCCGTGGAGACCCATGCAAAAGGAAGGGTACTTATACCTGTGGGGGATGCTCTGTGTGTAGATACATTCACAACCTTCTATAGACTCCCTAAGGTTCACAAAAACCCAGTGACTCCCCCTGGGAGAACCATTATTTCTGGAAACTGTAGTATTACTGAAAATCTCAGCAGATTTGTGGATGCCCACTTAAGGCCCTTCATAGTAAGTTTACCCTCTTACGTTTCCAGTTCGGTGGTCTTACCCAATGGCACCCTCTACAGGCCATTACATTTTGCCAATTGTATGACCCCATATGTGGTATACCTTTTGGTGTGCCAGTGTGGGGGATTTTACGTTGGTAAAACTATACAACCTTTTTCCAAATGAGCCCTGAGACATATTGCCAATCTGAGAACGGCCAATCCCGAGGCCCCTTTGGGCCGCCATGTTTGTCTACATCATCAGGGTCATTGTCCAAAATTTTCCTTTCTTATTCTTGATCGGGTGCACCCTAGTGCCAGAGGGGGTGATTGGGATAAGGTGCTGCTACAGCGGGAATCTTGTTGGATAGCGGCCCTTCAGGCCACACTCCCCCCTGGCATTAACGAACACCTTAGCTTTAGACCTTTCCTAGAGGGTTTTGCCTCAGGTGTTTGGGACAAGGATAATGTATAAATCTGTGATGCTGTAATATGCAAATAATGTAAAATTTGAGACTGATGTAATGTGATTTGTTGCCCATTTTGGTTCTGTACATGCCATGATTGTTGTTATATATGGAGCAGGTAGACTGGCCCCATTTCCAATACCACCGCCCTTACCATTCCTTTTCATTTTTATTCCCTCTGTGTTTTTTCTTTTTTTTTTCTCCTCTCTTCTTCCCCCAGGTGTACGGGGCGTCTAGATCATTGGGGTGCTACCCACCCACACACCCACCTGGTCCACCGAGTCTGGGTGGGATTGGGGCTTCTGATGTGCCGCCCGGCGCACCCAGGCCCCCATGCTCCAATCGGGCTGGGGGCTGGGTTTGTATCAGGGGGACTGGACTTGTTCCAGGTACCCCTGTCGGCGCCGGTGGGACCCTTCTGCATGACGCCCCCGGGGTTCCTTCTGGGGCGGCACCGTGCAGAGGAGCCTCGGGGGACCCGTTCTGGGGCCCTTGCATGGCCATTGATGCTCCGTCGCTAAGGTGGGGTGGGCCCTGGGTGCTCGCTCGGTTTTGAGGTTGCATTTTTTCAGGTTCTGCTTTTTTCGGGTCGCCGTTGGCGTGTTGCGTGTTTGTTTTTGTTTTTTGTGCAGCGGTTCGTTTTCTGACCACTGGGGGGCGGCTGCCGCGGGTGTTTTTTTGCTGGTTCCCTTTGTGTTTATTCATTTGGTTGGCGGCCTTACGCGCGTTCACATGCTGACGCGGTGACACTGCGCCGTGACGCTGCCGCGTGGGCGCCGGCGCCATTGCGTCATCACCAGGCGCGGGGACGCCATGTGATTAGGCTTTTGGCGCCTTTTCACCCTATTTAGACGGGGGGGCGGCAGCTAACATAGCAGCCGCCGTCTCCCTAGGACATCAGGACACGTCAGTGTGCACCTACCTTAAGGTAAACTCTTTTTTGATTATCCATCTATGTTTCGAGCAGTACCGGTGGGCATTCCCGTGCCCCATTTGGTCACCCTTAGATTAAAGCGATAACCTTTTGTATCTAATTGGAGGGATGTATGGATATATTACTATCCCTATGAGGACTACTGTCCTCATGTCTACGGGGGTCCGCTATGTGGCACAATTTTGTGATATGCCCGAATTTTATATGATTGGGTCGAGGGGGTTCCTGTCTGCACCCAGGTTGGTGGTGGTGGGATATCCCCTCTTCCCCTTCCCTTTCCCTCCCCTCCGATGTTTGCTTTCACCTATGTTTACCATTTTGCCCTGCTTTTCACTAAGGGCTCTTTTCCTCCCTTCCCAGGCTCTGCAGCGCCTTCCATGAGAGGAGTCCCTCCTGCTTTTCCAGCTTCGCCGTGTTGCAGGGGGTCCTTGTGGCCCATCAGAGTGCTCCTCGTGTGGTGACAGGTGGGGTTCCTATGTCCTGGTCGTCCTCTTTCTCTTGGGGGAATATCCTTCCTTACCTGTCCTTTCTCCAGTGGTGGTCTTGGTTATTGTGGCATAACTCTTACTTCCTGGCGTGTGGTGAGTGGTTTCCGTGATTTGTTCCCATATCCTGACCCTGTTATATGAAATTCCAGTTTGTAATAATACGATGTCTTTCAGAATTTATATGGGTATGATATGTAGCCCCTGAAGAAGGGTACTTCATCCCGAAACATGTTGTGTCTATTTTTACATATTTTTGTTGGATGTACTGCCTTGAAAGTCCCGCTACCTGTACTGGGGGAGTACCTTGTGTCTCTAACTAATTGGGATGTTGGCAGACCTATGTGACATGGTTGGGGTTACCTCTATTGTCCATGTTTTTCTTAGACCTGGTACACTCTAGCAGTTTTTTACATTCAACCCAGCGGGCTGAATGAAAAAAAACTGAAGAGGAGGAGCCACTTTACTATCCAAAGTTAGTACAGCGACCTCCCTGCTGAGCTATTATGTTCTGACAGGGGAACGCCCTGAGAGTGCTGATCGGATGCCCTTTCAGTCATGCCCCTTTGACATATACCGGACTTGGGCCGGCTTCTGTCAGACCTGCTGCAGTATACACGGGCCAAATATCAGCCAGTTTCTATTGAACTGGCTGATACCGCCCAATATTTGGACCGCGTGCACGGGGAAGTGTTTACTTTAAAAGTTATTATAAATTTTAGCTACAAATGTGAGCCTTCCATGTTGTCTTGCAAGACCTTCCATTCTTTAAAGTTATTTTTTATTTCTTTCCAGTAGTCAGTCAGTGGTCACAAACCCCACCACCATAAAACATTACAGGATCACAATGGTCACCAACCTGAACATTACTTCTGGGTGCTGCTCAAATCGTACATCATGAACTTCATTTCACAACACAGTCATTGTTCATATGCACTTAATTTGTCCACTCGTCATCTTTGTATTGACGTGATATATTTTTGGAAATATTAACTGTCACTGTGTGCAGATGGCTGAGAAGAGCAAAAATTTAAATTGGTTACAAAAAGTTATTTTATAAATATTTTATTTCCTGTCAGTGTACAATCAGTCTTTGCTAAAATATATTCATACACAAAAAAAAAAAAAAAAAAAATTGAATACCTTCTGAGCTGGGAAAGACACCTTTCAACAAACTACCTAAACAAAAGACACATGCCTACCATTGCCCCATTTACACAGAACATGAAGAATTTGCGCAACAAAAGAAGATCAGTTACTATGGTGTGAAATGGTATGTACATATGACATAAAGATTTAGAGGTTTCTTTGTCATGGGCTACTAAACATTGCACATAGCTGCTGTGTTTTTTTCAGGCCTTATTAAATAAAACTTTTTTCCCCACCATTTTCTCCTCTGTGATGGGCACTGTATCCTGCCCTGATGGACAGTAAATTCAACGCATTCAGATACTTTTTTGAAAAACTACAAGTTGAAGAAAGAAAAATGCACTAAATTGTTCGGCTAGAAAATAGTTCAAAGTTGTTATGTTCTAGGATGCCTGAAGATATGTAGTGATCACAAACGTTATATGATTTTTTTATTCCCCCTAGTGCAACCTGTTGTTATTTATTTATGGCTCTGATCGACTTGTTTTTCTGAACTGTTTTTTAAAGATGCTGGCTGGTCGACTTTTGATAAATATATATTCCTCTAATAACACTACTTTTCAGTGTATATTGTATACTATATTGTATCCTATATTGTATGCTATTGTGTGCATCACAGTTCTAAACATTATTTTATTTAAAAAAAAGAACTGGGAAATGGTAACAGCGCATATTCCAGGTGAAAGATCTTATGTGCCATAAATACACCAGCTGCTAATTAACATTTCTGTCTTTTCAGTGCCTAGTATGTAAAAGTACCTTTCTTTTTTTAGATATCACTTTTTGCTATATGTTTATATTCAACTAAAAGTGAGACATTCCAACCCTTTGGTTTTCAATTACAAATAACATAAACATAATGATATATATATTTTTTATAATGCAACACTATGCAACATACATTTAAATTAATAAAATGCTTATGTACCAACAGAAAAAAATAGAAAATAAAACTAGCTAAGGTGAGAATGAAGAGGGTGAAGAAGCACTAGTTAGAGTTTATACAAGAGGCAATAGTCTTGTTGGACTCTGAAAATAATTGTTACTGTTAAAAAAAAAAAAAAGTATTCTTATCAAGGAGTGTAAGCATTGTGAATTGAACCTAATACACATTTAAATCTCAATGCCAGGAGAAATAATAAAAAAAAACACCCATGCAGTTGGACCACCCTGCATTGCAAGGGTTAATTGTTTGTTATGTCTAAGTGGCGTCAAACAACCTTTTTCTGTTTAAAGATTTTTATTAAATTTGTAAAAGATACAAGTATATTGATAAATCCAAGGGTACCTTGGGGAAAAATGGAAAATCAGCCTTGCAGGGCTGGATTAGAACATACATAAAATCACAACTTTAACAGAAACCAACCAGAGTTCCCAAAAAGTGTACCACAGAATGCTTCTATAAAGGAAACTTTAAGAAAAAGATGTCTGATCCCCCAACTCCACCCTAAATGGGTACAAGCTGTGGACTGGGAGGGTCAGACTTCCTTAGAATCCATGGAGCCAAAAAATAGTTAACATTATGTGCTGAGTTACACTTCCATTGTAACACTAAAAATTACATATGGTCTTAGTTCAATACAGTTTTAACTTTGGACCCAAGTCAAAGATCTAATATCATAGAACATAACTGTAAACTTGGTTGACTATCAGTGGTGCTGTCGCCAGCCTGTGGGAACAAGAAAAAATGCCAGGTTGTGTTACCAACACCCTAAGGCACCTTCTCAACCCGAAGGGTACCAAAAAATCGTGAGGAGAAAAGAGAACGTTAGGACAGGAGAGCAGAAAAGAAAGAAGAACAGAAGAGAAAAAAAAGAATATGGCACCAGGGAACCTCGACCCTAAAAAGGCCAAAAAGGGTAGAGCAGGTAAATGGCTGATAAGTGTCACGGGGGTAGTTTTAGATATTTCTTCCAGGGGTCACAGATCAGGTCAAATTTAGGAGATGATCCCAGAATGATGTTAGCGAGCTTCTCCTGGGTCATGATCCAGGAAACTTTTTTAATGGCCGCGGAATAAGACACCGTGGGACTTTTCCAGGCCCTGGCAATTGTAATTTTGGCTCCCAGCAGGATGAAGTGGGTGAGTTTGAAGAGGGAGTTGGAGATAATGCCAGGCGTATCGTTAAGAAGAGCTATTTCTGGATTTTTGGAGACAGGCTGACCTGTGATCTTACGTATCAGATGGAATATCCTATTCCAGAAGCCCCGTATCCGCGGACACTCCCACCAGACATGGAGAAAGGAGCCCACATGACCGCAACCTCTAAAGCACAGGCCTGAAGAGTTAGGGGACATGGCCGCCAACCTAGTCGGGACCAAGTACCAGCGGGTAAAGACCTTTAAGTTGGCTTCCCTCAATGCTGTATTGACTATCCCTTTGTACGCCCTCTGGAACCGGGAATTCCACCTTTCTGTTTCCCAGACTACATCCAGGTCCCTTTCCCATCTCCTCGTGTAGGAAGGTTTATCTGAGCTCTCCATTAGCGATGCATAGATCAAGGAAATACCTCCTCTTTGAACTTCTAATTCGGAGCACCATTTTTCGTAGGGGGTAATGTCTGTGGAGTCATTTCTGAGCTTCCACTGGGAGGACAGGTAATGATGTATTTGTTGGAACCTAAATGTCTCAGAGGGGGGCATTCCTAGCTTGTTAATGCAGTGGGTTAAAGTCAGGGGGCCCGTGGAGGTCATAAAATATCCTATTCGGAATAATCCTTTATTTGTCCACCATTTGAAGGCCCGGATTTCTAGACCTGGTGGGAAGCTGGGGTTATTAAAAAGATGATTGAGGGGGCGAAGATTGGAAACTAAGTGGGGGGATTTGAGGACAGAATCGCAGAGGGCTATTGAGTGGGACAGGGTAGGGGCCAGGATAGGGGGCCTCTGCTTATGTGGAGCCCCTACCAGGAAATCAATAGTGTTTAATGGAACTGCCTGCCTTTCCATTGTTATCATGTCGGGTTTTTCTCCTCTGGCATAAATGACTGAAAACTGGACAAGCTGGGCGGCTTGAAAATATTTAAAGAGGTATGGGAGACCCAGACCCCCCTGAGAGCGTCTCCTATAGAGGACTTTAGCCGGACATCTGAAGCCTTTTTGGCCCCATATGAATTTCAGAATTTGCGCTTGCAGCTTAAGTAGATGAGATTTCTTTATGGGGAGAGAACGAAAGACGTATAGAATCCTAGGGAGTAGGGTCATCTTTACTGTGTTTATTCTGCCAAGCCAAGAATGGCCTTCTTGGCCCCACTTTAAGAGGTCTTCTGATAGTTTCCGAAATAAAGGTTGGTAATTGACATCATAAAGTTGGCTAATGTTAGCTGCCAGGTTGACCCCCAGGTATGAAACCTATTTAATATTCCACGTAAATCTATAAAGCTCCTGGAGGCGTTGAACTATCGGTTCAGGATTAGAAACATTTAAGGCTGCTGATTTGGACCAATTTACCATCAGCCCGGAAACTTCCCCAAACTCTTTTAAGATTTGTATTACCCGGGGGGTAGAGGTGAGGGGGGATGGGATAAATAAAAGCAGATCGTCTGCAAATAAGGCACACTTGTGCATTTGGGAGCCACATCTTACTACATGGATATCAGGGTTAACCCTGATAGCAATTGCAAGTGATTCTATCGCTATGGCGAATACTAGGGGGGATAAGGGGCAACCTTGTCTAGTGCCCTTAGATATTATGAACGGGTCTGAGAAGTAGTTTTGAAGCTTAACCTGAGCGGAGGATTTTGAGTAGAGGGCTCTCATAGACTGAAGGAATTTCGGGCCGAAACCCCATCTGCTAAGGACCTCAAATAAATAAGCCCAATCGACCGTATCAAAAGCTTTTTGCAAGTCCACAGATAAAAGGAACCCTTCCTGGCGTGGACCACCATCCCAGTTTGACTTTAGGAGAGAGATAATGTTGACAGCTCTGTGGATCTGATCAGGGCCCTGTCTCCCCAGGATGAAGCCCACCTGATCTTTGTTTACATATTTCCCTATAAACTTAGACAGTCTGTTGGCCATAATTTTAGTCAAAATTTTGAGGTCATTATTGATTAAGGATATGGGCCTGTAGTTTTTAACATCAGAATGATCCTTGCCGGGTTTGGGGATGACTGCAACAAAGGCCAAGTTGGCCTTGTTCGGCAATTTGGATCATGATTGAAGAGAGTTGAAGAATTTTGTCATGTAGAGAGCGAGGGAGGGACCAAAAGTCTTATAGTAACCTGTAGAGAACCCATCTGGGCCGGGAGCAGAACCCCCTCCTAAGGTTTTTGATAACCCCTAGTAATTCTGTTTCAGTAATCGGGAGTTCTAATGAATCTGAATGGTCAGCAGTACGTTTGGGGAGTTTTGGGTACTATTTAAAAACAAGATTGAGAGAGGGGGGAGGGGAAGCTCTCCCTGAATCATAGAGTTTGGCGTAATATTTCTGAAATGAGGCCATAATACGTTGGGGGTTCTGTGTCAGTTCCCCAGTAGAGTCCATTACTTTTGGGAAAGAAAAGGATCGAAACCTAGGGGACAATCTGGCAGCCAGCCTGGGGCCTATCCGGTCCCCCTGAATATAAAAATGGGCTTTGGACCATTGAATATGTTTTTCGGTGGTAGTGGTTAGGGCAAGGTTCAAAGCCACCCTTCCCCCTTCCAACAGTGCCCTGGTTTGGGGATTAGGATTCTTCTTATGAGATCTAGCGAGTGCCTGAAAATCATGCTCTAGTTTTTCTATATCAATCTTCCTCTCCCTTCTGAGCCTGGCAGAAAGCTGCATAATCTTGCCCCTCATCACACCTTTGTGCGCCGCCCAAAGTATCGAGGGCGAGACTTCCCCATTATCATTCAGGCTAAAATAATCTTTGAGCTCCTTCTCTAACAAAGTGCAGTGAACTGGATTGTTTAAGAGAGATTTGTTCAGTCGCCAATGAGGTTTACCCTGTGGTTCGAGATCAGTTTTGACGCATATTATAACGAGCGAATGGTCTGATAACGTAGAGTCTCTGATAAGGGATTTAAAGATCATGGGGACAAATTGGGCTGGTACAAAAATGTGATCTATCCTAGCTAAGCTCTGATGGGGGGCAGAAAAATGAGTGTAGTCCCTCGCCTTAGGATTAAGTTCCCTCCAAATATCTACTAGGCCTAGTGAGTGGAGAAGCTTGGTGATTTAAGGTTATGCTTTGGTGGTTGGAGCCGGCGGGAATGTCTCATCCCTGACTTGTCAAGCATATGATCCAGAGCGGTGTTCCGAGTCACCCCCCCAATATCGCTTTCCCGGTAAGGTGAGGTGATAGTAGGTTAAGCATATTTTGAAGGAATTTTTCTTGCCGCTGATTCGGCGTTTAATAGGATATAAAGGTGTATATTGAGCCCTCTAGTGCTCCTGTCAGTAGGATAAACCTGCCCTCTGGGTCTCTAATTTCGTTCTGGGGAGTGAAACAATGTGCTTGGCAAAAATGACTCCCACACCTCTGGTCTCGCCAGAGGCGTTCGCCAGGAAGAATTGGGGGTATTTAGAGTGTATAAACTTGTGGTGGTATTGCTCAGGGAAATGCATTTCTTGTAGAAGAAGCACATCCAGATGGTGGGAGTGGGATAGCGTAAAGTATTTTTTCCGCTTCACAGGTGAATTAAGTCCCTGGACATTATGTGTAGTGAATCTCAATGATTTTGAGGGGTTAGTATGTGCCGTCATACTTCCAGAGAGAGAACCATGCATCGCTGAGGAGAAGCTTACCTGATTCTGGGGGCTGATAGTTTAGGACTTGCCCCCAACGGGGTGTGGAGAAGAATCTATGAAATCCATCCAAAGCTGGGCCTCCCTGGTGTCTAAGGGAAGAGGAAAAGGTTAAGATACAGAGAAAGGGAGGACAGCTTAGAAAGGTAGAGGAAAGAGAGTGCACAGGAGGGGAGCGACTTAAGCCAGCCGCTGGCCCCCTCGAAATCCTGACACTGGGAGGACGAGAAATCACCACTAGTCTCAGGAAAGTACAACAAAATATCTGCCTATCCGGCAGAGAAACATCTGTCCGAGGGAATACCAACATTAGATTCCCTGGGGCAGAGGAAGGAGGATGTTAACCGCCCCGGCCAGAGCCAAAGACCCTAAACATGTGATAAAAACAATGACAACAAAGGGCTCCTTCTAGCACTATTGCCACTAATAATGGTTATAGCATTGCCTTTTATAGCCCCCTTGGAGGGGAGTGTCCGCCCGGGGGCGCCTGAGGAAAGCCATGCCCCCAAATCAGGAGCCCACCTCTCCCCTGACGACCCCGGGCCGACATCATACAACAAGCTTGACAACAAAATGCCCTAGCTCCCGGCTCTTGGTGACTCCTTAACATGGAGCGCTGGTGACCCAGGGCTGTCCTCATCAGAAAAAGTTCAGAGCGTTCAGGGGGGACCTCCAGGGACCGCATGGGGCCGGGGGAGTTCCCAGGTCAGAAATTCAAGACAGTAACCATATCCAGGGAGGGGGAGCCAGGAACAAAGGGAAGAAGAAAAAAAATAAATAAATAATATAACCAGAATGCCCTAACGGAACAACTGCAGGCAATTATTAAAATGCATCCAACAACGCAGGGTGACACTTTGAAGTGTAGAAGTCCAGAGGCCTCTGAGGGCAAAGCAAGATTGACTGGGGTCAGAACCATGGGGTCAAGGAGGATGAGAGTCTTTAGGTCTCTTGGAGTGTTGGCTCTTCCAAAGTGGAGGTATTGGGCTTGTGGAGACGGGCGTTTGGATGAACCCGTATTTTTTGTGGAGCAGGGTGGAAGATGAATCCAGGGTAATAAGATTGAGCCGGATTAACATCTGCTCCCCGTCTTGAAAAGTGGAGAAGCTATGAGACTTGCCTTTGTAGGTAAAGGACAGGCGAAAGGGGAAGGACCACCTATACTTGATGGTTGATTTGTTGAGGACTTCCAGCAACAGCTTCAGGGTTCTTCTCCTTTGAATAGTAGAGGGGGATAGATCCACAAAGACTTGAATTGGGTGACCACGAATGGAGAGATTGGGAGAGCTCCTAGAGGCCTTCATAAGGTCCTCTTTTACACTGTAGTAATGTGGTTTTACCACAATGTCTCTAGGTAGCCCGTCTGAGCGTGGAGTTTGGAGTGCTCTATGAGCTCGGTCAAGTTCCAGACGGTTTTCGGGGATGCCTGGAGTGATTTCCTTAACAAAGTCTCGCACTGAGTCACGTACATCTGTGACGAACACGGGGAGACCCCTTATTCTAAAATTGTAGTGTCTGGAGCGGTTTTCAAAGTCATCTAATTTAGAAAGAGCTGAGTCCAACTGGTCCTGCAGGTCTTGGATATGCGCAGTATTTTGATTGGTCCTGGCCACTGTTTGATCTGTTCTCTGTTCTATTGCATCAATCCGGGACCCCGGGTTTTGCAAGTATCTTTGAATAACTGAAGTAATTTGGGAGGCCGTTTGGGACAAGCCCCTGGAGAGCATATTAGAGAAGACTTCCATCATCGTCTGGAATTCGGGATGAAGTGCTGGAGAGAGGGACCCCAGGGTACCCGCATGGCCTGAGGCCTGCTCTCTGTGTGGAGTAGTCAATAGTTCGTCAAGAGTTCTTTCCAAGAGGGAGACAGTAGAGGCTGGGTAGAGAGCCTGGGGTGTAGGTTGAGCCCCAATTAATGGCCCCGGGGAAGAGAGGACCCGGGAGCCACCGTCTGATCCTGCTTCCATGTCCTCACTCCTGTCCCCCGTTGCCAATTGTGCTTCAGACGCCATGAGAGAGGCCCCTGGAGCAGGGTCGTTAAAGCCTGGATGGCGTGACAAATCCCTCCTGACAGCCCCTGGTTGCATGGGCCCTGTCCAGTGGTGTGGGGTTTAAATAGAGTCCCCTCCAGAGACACTGTGAATGATGGAAAGTCGATGAAAGTGTTGGCCCCTCAACAATTCAGATAGACAGGCTGTGCAGTGCGGAGGGGACAGGGCACAGTTTATTGTGATGTGGGGCAGGCCTCCCCTTCTCCTGCATCTCTGCACTATAGGGGGCAGTGAGTAGGCCCGAGCCGCGGCCTAGGGTTGGCAGCTGGGGCTGATGGTGAGTCCTCAGGCGGGGTTGTCACGGCCCCGCACGTTCTGTGGCTGCCTCCCATCAGGAATGGTGTCTGGGTTGCTGGTGAGGAAGGGATCCAGAACCCCCCTTGATATCCTCCGATTGGGGATCCCGCCGAGTGCCCGCCTCCCACCTCAACAGCGGCGTGTAGGCCGAAGCCGCGGACTCGCTTAGATGGGCCGAGCCGGATGTGAAGATTGCTGCGGATGTCGCGGAGACCCGCTTCGCTAGGTGAGCCCCCCAAGAGCCCCCACCTCTGGAGCACCCCGGGAAGGGCGAACAAGCTCTGCTTCTGGCTTAGGAGGGTCTGGATGGCTGGGACAGGTCGGCTCAAGCAGCCATAATGGAGGCTCCGCACATGCGCACTCCCAAACAACCTTTTTCGTTTACCTGATTCCCCACTTAAGCCAGTTCCAGGAGTCTCCTCCTCTTCCCTAAGCTCCAGTCTGTCGGCAGAGCCTAGGCATCATTACATATCATACTGGGTCATTAACCCTGAGGAGGCTGGAGTGCGACCAGAACCATTATCAGCTTACAGCACTTCACATAGGGATTGCTCTGATTGACACCTGCTTGCAGACTAGGACTTCTACAGCAGGTCTTGATGGATGCACATGCAGGAGTTGTCATGGTGGAATGGGGATTAGTACATTTATATAGGGTTCTGGAGGCTTAAAGTGAACGTGACCTAGCTTAAGAAGTGTCTCAAATAACAGCAGTTCTCAAATGCGCTGCCTGCTAGTAACTGTGTTAGACCAGGTATAAGATAGAGTACATTGCAATCATATAATTATCCATGAACAGTCAAACCTATAGTAGAGATTAATAACCCCCCATAAAAACTTTAATAACTATTATGACTATATGGAGAGTTCACAAACATAGCAACGCTTTCCTTTGGTATGTAGTACTGCCAGAAAATACAGCAGAACATTTGTCATATTTATTTTATAATGACTAGGAAACTTGCCTTTTAGGTCTTTTTTGAATATAAATGTAAGGCTAACTTCAGAAGAGGTTTTTTTTTTGCCCAGGAGAAATGCAGTAACTGCACATTTAAAAGTCTCTCCAGAGTAGTTCAACTTACAGTAGTTGTGAATCACAAGGAAAGTCTGGAAACTATTCAGCTATGATTTTAGCTGACATGGATTTGCCAGTAGTGTGGAAACCTCTGCAACTGTAACAAAAGGACAATGTTTATCTGCTAGATCACTTTGCCAAAAAATACCTAGAAATGATCAGAAAAAAAGTAACCAAAAATTCACATCATAATTTTATTGAATAACCTTTATGAAGAGGTAACCCTTATAAATACACACTTTTTTATACTAGTGGGATCATCTTACTGGCCATAAGCGGGAGAGCAGGGAGAAAATGGCCACTTAGGCACCCAGCAAATGCATTTGGGGCTGCTAATAATTTATATTCTTTTTAACATTGATGGATCCTTTTGTGATGAGCTCAGTGACATCACTTCCAGAAGTTATGGGCAAGTCTCCTAAGCATGAGATCCACTTGGAGCACCAGATTAACATTTTATAGGAGTCACTAGAGCTGCTCGATTCGCTTAGAATAAAGATCACAATTCTCTCAAGATTCTCGGGGTAACATCACCTTTCACATTATACAAACAAATTGGGCTAACTTTGCTGTTATTTTTTTATTTTTTAATTCATTGACGTGTATTTTTTCCAAAGAATTGCATTTAGAAGACCGCTGCGCAAATACAGTGTAACATAAAATATTGCAACGACCGCCATTTTATTCTCCAGGGTCTCTGCTAAAAATATATATATAAGGTTTGGGGGTTCTAAGTAATTTTGTAGCAAAAAAAAATGATTTTAACTTGTAAGCAACAAGTGTCAGAAAAAGGCCTGGTCCTTAAAGCGGACCTTCAGTCATTTTTTCAACTTCCCATCTATTAAATCTTCTGCCCTTGTTGTTTTAACTTTGGATAGTAAAACATTTTTTTTCTACCAGTAAATACTTTATACAACCCACTTCCTCTTTCTTATCTGGTCATTAGCGTAGGCTTTTGACATCATGCACTGCTCCCTCTCTAACTCTCATGAGAGTTTGCCAGGAAGGGAGGGGGATGAGTCGTAAGAGGGCCAATGAGAGCGTCAGGACTACAGAGTTGGAGGTGTACCTCTGTGTATCTGTGCAAATCCAGGAAGTGAACAGCCAGGCAGCAGCTTCAGCTGCCCACAGTTAAAATGGATGCAGCCAGACTTAGTGGAGGGAGATTTCTGCAGCATATTTGGCAAGTACAGAATCACAGTATATATAAAATAATATGCAAAGTAGTTGGAGGGAAGCTTCAGAATGGCAACAATGTTTTTATTTAAAAAATGATGTGGGCAGACTGCAGTTCCTCTTTAAGTGGTTAAACTGAACTCATTTGCAGACCGAAGTTCATCCCTATGATCTAAAAGAGCCAAAGGTTACATATACATGTTTATAGTTATCTCTCAGCGCTGAACAATGTTGATAAACATTTACCGGAGGTTCTTTTTTTTTTTTTTTATTTGACAGCTGTGAGATAGCATAGAATCGTGGAAATGCTGGATTAAGATCGTGAGGGGGATTTAATTGAGATCACAATTTTTTTAACAATTAATCATGCAGCTCTAGGAGTCACTGTGATGCCATGCAATAATAATAGGCCACATGCAATAATAATAGGCGACTAAACCATAAATAATAAATATATATTTACACTCCTAGCCCTCCACAAATTACTAGGCATATTTGTGTGTGTGTGCGTGTGAAGTATATGTGTTATGTGTTCCCATTCACACAGCAGCCTAATTTTGTTTTGAAATATTTCTTACCTTTTAGATGTTTTTCTGGAGGAGGTGTCATGGCTGACGGCAAGGTTTTTTAACTTGAGTCTGTCCCAAATCTGTACTTATAATTATACAAAGCAAGAAGTCCAGCCTCTACGCCTTTAACGTTTTGTTGGTACAGAAAGTATTAAAATGTAATTAAATTTAATAATGCAGCCTGCACAGTACAGCAGGGTTAATTATGTCAAACACAGCTGCCCAGCCCCCTCATAAACAAAGAGAACTACCTAGGATTATCCTTGCTAGAAGGTCACAAAATAGAGCATCTGCTGTTATGTTTTTTTTTTTTTTTTAAGTTATGCAATGTGAATGGGGACATATAACAGATATAAAGTAGGTGTTTTCCCAATCCGGCTGCAAAAGTGGAAATACACTTTAAAATATGGGTTGGCAGCAAATGCATTTAAGAGACACATGAAGAGTTAACAAGATGAAGGAACAGTTTGCAAAACACATCAGCCGTGTAAGGAATACACTTCATGGTCTAGTCCCCGCTCCTAGAATACAGCAGCAAAGCAGAAGTACTTAGCAAAGATATATTTCACATCTCTATCCAGCTGTTCTACTGCCATGGGTAAGAACAGAGCATGTCAAAGTTCAAGGCTTTCTGTGTGCCTTCTATTTACTGTCACTGCTACAGGAACAAAAACATTTGGTGTGCAAGAACTTAACTAATTTTAGAAATGAAAAGCAAAGTAAAAAAAAACAACATTGAAAGTCTAATTTAGGATTGTTTCACTGTCACCAGATGTCGTTATACTTTTAATTAATTGAAATGATAACAATTAATAGAAATATTTAGGAAAAATAAGGACCAAAAAGGTTACACGATAGAGATCTTGACCCTATTGCAAAGATGTTTTAGGTCTTATAATTGGCCCTGTAAGCTAAAATGTTATAGCATGCACCATCCTAAGAATAAAACATAGCTTTTTATTAACATCCATTGAGATTCATCAAAGATTTTGGGTAGTTTCCCCTTTATCAAGCTAGAGGGCCATTTTGGTATGAAGAACATTTGGCACGTTTGATGACAGTGAACCCTAATAAAGGCAAACTGCTACAAGATGTCTCTTTAAGAAGCTGCTGAGCTTCTAATTTAATGATGGCTTTTAGAAGATATTAATAAAATAGATATGCTTTAGTCTTAAAGGAAAACAAAACAACAGCTTCACTTAAAGTGGATGCATACCCTCACATATACGAAGTGAAGTGAACAGCCTCAGATGATATACAGAGATGAAACAAATCTCCCTACATACGTTTTACATGTATATCTGCTGACTTCAGCTTTATATATTCTTTAGAAAGTGCAGATCGTGTTAGAGATTTTCTTTTTCTGGTCAGCACTGCAGTGAAGCCTGGGTATACAGCCAAGACAGCTGATTAAGAAAAGGCACCTACTCTCTCTCCTCATATCTGTTCAGATATGTTAGCACTCTGCTTATCTATTTATAGCTCCCTCCCCAACACAAAACTCAGCCTGTTTTGATCTCCTGTGTCAGAGAACTTGTCAGAAGTTGTCATGCTGATAAAAGAAGAACAGCGCAGGAGAAAGCTACAGGACATAGTGCTTTGAAGAGAGATAAGAAAACACTGCAGATCTATGTGCCCAGCTCTAATTACATGAATTGGGTTTACTTCCACTTCAATTGCTCCTTGTGTAGGCCCCAAGCCAATCTATTAACAACATACGCAGGGTTAAAGTGTTACGAAAGTCAGATTTTTTAAAAATTAAAATAACAAACATGTTATACTTACCTGCTCTGTGCAGTGGTATTTCACAGAGTGGCCCCGATCCTCCTGTTCTGGGGACCCTGGCGACGATCTTGGCTCCCCCTCTTCTTCTTATATCCACCAGAGCCATCCGCTGGCTATGGGGAGAAACGTGGTGCACTCCCGACCTGTGTGTCTATGGCGCCGCACTCCATAGACTTACACTGCGGGACTTAGGCCCACCCCCCACTTTCTCTTCACTGCGTTTGATTGACATCAGCAAGAGTCAATGGCTCCTGCTGCTTCTCGAATGCTGTGTGAAGAGGAAGTAAGGGATGAAAAGATGCAGCCATGCACAGCGTTGATCTCTTCTTCTCTCTCTTACTCTTCACACAGGGGTAGGGGGGCGCAGGGAAATTGAAAACATTTTTTACCTTAATGCAAACAATGCATTAAGGTAAAAAAATGTTTTTAGGTTTAGTAACACTTTAAGGACACTCTTACTTCCCTGTTATAACAAGACTAGGGCCTGACAACTGGCCACGTAGGCACCCAGCAAAGCATTATCAGGGAAAAGGGAGCAGGTGACATGCTCACCCATACTTAGAAAGCCTAGGTATTACACTATCTCTCTTGTGGGGGAACAGAGCAGTAAAGGAGTGAAGAGAAGGAAATAGTAAGTGAGCGGGTAGGAGGGGGAGGATTGGGGTGTGTGTCTTGCACATCTGCCATCACACTACTGACATTACTGTGGAGACAGCATTTTAGCTCTATTTTTACTTCACATGACATATATATATATATATATATATATATATATATATATATATATATATATACACATACAGAGAGGCCCAAAAATGTATACACACTTCAACATAAAAAATATATGTATAATATGTTATTACTAGATATATATAAACATCAAATGGTAGCTGTACATCATGTTTGAATTATGCAATCGCATTAGGTTCTCAAAGTGGTCACCATTGGCATCCAGATAGTTTGGATTTTGGCGAACTACTGCATGAACAACATTGACTAAAGTGTCCACAAAAATTGCTCTGCATGGTGCTTCAATTTCTTCCTATAGTGCAGTCAGTGCAGGTGGTTTTCTATGGTACACCACATCCTTTAGTGTTCCCAAAAGAAAGAAATCAATGGTTGTTAAGTTCACTTGAAAGTGTAAGGAATTCAACAGCATCTCTACATCCTATCCAACATCCTGGCAGAATGTCATCAAGATAGGCTCTCACGTCTCGGTGGTAGTGAGGTGGTGCGTCATCTTGCTGGAAGTAAAATTGCTAATTTTGTTTGACTCTCTCCTGATGGTCACATCATGGACTATTGGCATCTTTAGGGAAACATAATACTACACATTGCTGTCATAATTCAATTTGGGTTTTAAAAAAGGGCATAGCAAACAACTGTTGAAGTGTGTATACATTTTTTTAGGCCTTTCTTTCTCTCTCTCTCTCTCTCTCTCTCTCTATATATATACATATATATATATATTGTGGGGGGTTAGCTCAATGGGGATCGCCTTTCCTGGGAAAAAGACAGTCCAAACGGCAGGTTTTCTTAAAATATGGCTTGTAGCCAGGTTTATTAAAAAGGTTGCATGTAGAAATCAAATAAACAAAACAGAAAATAAATCCTCGCCATCCAAGCACAAACTAAACATTTCAGTTTTTCCTAACTAAGCGATGCAGGGCTTCTCCCAGACACCCATAAAACATAGACAGTGCAAACCTTTTTGTCTCAGTCCATAAGCAAACTTCCATATGTCAGCTCTCTCAGGCTGATGGCTCCTGAGCCCCAGGCCAGAGCAAAACTCTGCTCTCCTCCTGATTACTTAAACCACCTGATGGTGGACTCCAGTGGACCACAAAATCTGGTCCGCAACTAACCCTGCCAAGGGGGCTGGTAAAACCCGGACCGGATTCCACCTTAGTCCACTGCAAATGAACGCATGCGAGGCGACACGCATCGTCCATCGATCACCTCACCTCGTATAACGTTACAAAATATATATATATATTTATGTACATACTGTATATATAATATACATACACACACATCCAAAACAGCCTGACCCATCCAAACATAGACTCTACTAGACCTCTGAAAGTATGCTGTGGTATCTGACACCATGGATCAATGTATAGTGATATTTTCTCAAATTTGTGAGGGTTTCATGATCTCCACAAGGCCACTTTTATTTTCAGCATTGCCACATAGCTATTTCAATTCTTCTTGCTATGTGAATATGTATCTGTAGGGGGCGAGTAAAGTAATTCAAAATGAAAATAGTGTTGATGCAGGACAACTCCAAACACAATACAAAATACATTAATAAATATGTAATTGGGCCATTAACTATACCTACTACCTGTAAAACAGTCCATCTAAAAACAAGTAGTAATATTCCAAACTAATATTCAGCCAGCAAAGTCCCCAGAAGCCAGACACTGACACTAGTTACCTTTGTGAATTATAGACACAGACTATCCCTGCTAACAGTGTAATCTAATCCAACAGTGACAAAGCAAGATGATTGCAAATCACAGCAATTGTGCTGGAAACCAACCTAGTCTTCTAAAGTAAAGTCATTATATGCCACATACTGTAGCTTTATGAATGTTTTTTTTTTTATAGGGGATATTTGTATTGACAGTAGTATTGTTCTAGTGCACGTATAAAAGAAACACTTTAAATGTGAACTCCATGCATGATCTTTATTGCACAGTTACATTGGTTCAGCATGGCACAATATAAGTATGTGTATACCGGGGGGGGGGGGGGGGGGGG
>BLSH010127324.1:1073245-1092487 GCA_018402905.1 Glandirana rugosa | reverse complement strand
GGCTGCTGGAGAAGGGATATTCGCTGTGTTAATCGGCGCTACTACAGTGATAGCTGTGATTTTCCGGGTCCTGTGCTGAGCTGCTTCCCCATTGCTCACTAACTACAGGGGATCACTTGCTCGCCACTGCCGCCATGCACAGAACACCCTTTTTCAGTGAATACAAGGCATTGCCTGAATGAGGTGGAGATTGTAATGCCACCTTTGCTTCTACAGAGATTGCTTTGCAATCATTGTGAATGGAGCTATTGTCAAGAGAGTTAACCACCACATTCAGTGTGGAGAGGAAAAACTACTCAGCACAGGACCCGGAAATTAGCGGCTACACCTGTAGTAGGGCTGACTTATACAGTGATAGTCATGTCAGCTTCCACAGTGGCCCTTTAGGTATGTGATATGAATACTTACATTGTGTCAAGCTGGACCAATGTAACTATGCAATAGAGATCAAAACCTAGAATACAGCTCTAAAGTTTACAAATTTCCAATAGCTTTCCTATTGTTAATTGTTCAATGCTCTGTATTTTTTATTATCTTACGTCATGTCCAGATTGTAGATTTTCCCTCCAGCAATTCAATGCACTTGCAAACAATGCAACTATGATGCTTGCAGAATTAAGCTGGCCATAGTTGGATCAAAATTTGGCCAGGTTAGCTGGGACCGGTTGAATTTCAACCATGTATGGGTAGGCTGGTTGTACTGAAATTGATCTACCGATTGACTTATGTACAACCAGCCTGTCGGAAAACTTCTGCATGATCAGAGCTGATGGCTATAACAGTGTATTCTGATGATAAGTCTCCCCGCTGTCAGAATAAAATAGCTCAGTGGGAGTGATTCCTCCATTCACCACCATGTGTGGATGGGGAAATCAAGTATTTTTTTTTTTCTTTTTGTTCAACTGGATGAATACAAAAACAAAGAATCATGTGCTGCTTTAGTGCTGATTTATAAGCAATTACATTAAGAGTGTGCTAAAGACTGTACTGTTCTGTGTTTAGGAGCTAACTGGAACTAAGAGATAGAAAGGGTTACACACAATTACTGTACAGTACTAGGCCGGCCATACACAGTTCTAGAACCTCAGCTGGTTCAGCAGGAACCGGCCGAGATTCAAACCGTTAATGGGCAGGCTGTATGTACCAATGTGATCGATCAATCAACTTGGGTACAACCAGCCTGCCGGATTCTCTTGCGATTATAACTAGCAGCTGCTATAGCCGCTAGCGATAATCACTGTCTTCTCCTGGTAAAGGGTGGCTTCCCCCACCCCCCCTGCCCCATTTTGCCAGGAGAACACAATTGCTGATTCCCCTGTCAGCTGTCTGTATTGATGGGGAAATAGTGCAAATTTTCCATGGTTGCAGCGTGTATGGTCTGCCTTACTAAAGCACTGTAATTTTCTGTGATTGCTAAATACGGCTGGCCTATTTTACGTATTTAATTATAAACTGTACACAGATACGGGTCTTTTAAAACAATAACATGCATTGGTGAGACTGTAGACATTTAGGTTGAATTACATAGAAACAGCTACAAATGAAATACAGGGCAGAGACTTACTTGCCAAAAGATTTGTATAGCTGTGCATCCAGTGTTGAGATTTACACAAAAGAGAATTACAACCATGCAGCTAGCTTAGTGACCTGACTTTTCTGTGCTGCACTTAAGCAATAAAGATAGGTCACCTCCTTGCTCCCAGCCTGTGACTGAGCAGGGAAAGGGGCAGCAATAGACTGATGACCCCATTTATGTCCTCTGTCAGCAGGTTCCCTTTCAGCAAATATAAATATAGGACTCCTAAATGATCCCAAGTTTTTCCCTAAACTCCATGTGAAGCTGTGCTGGGGATTACAAAAGTCTGAAAACTTAGCAGCATTAAATGCTTTTTTTTTTTAATGAATACATTACTGCATTCATTGTTTTTCTTTTCTTAATATCTACCCAGAGTTTATCACTTAGGTGATGTGATCACAATAACATACCATATATATTTTAATATATATATTATAATAAAAAATAACTTTTTAAAAAACTTTAAGGATCCTGTATCATTACTGTAGGAAACACATAGGTCATACATGACAAGCTTTTCTGGGCACATTTGTTTACAGAGTAACATATGTGGAGCAAAAACGGAAGGAATAATTATAAGATTGCAAAGGGTTCAACATGCTTTGGAACTATACAAATGCAAGTATTACCATAATGTTGTAAAACATAATAGTGCTTGATTCTATTGTCCTACTTTCTGTTGTTGTTCTTCTGGCTAATTTTATTAAGGTTGGCCATACACGGAGCAAGTTTCTTTCCTGCTAGCTTGATTCCCCCACAGACAGTGTTAATATGGGAATTCCTCCTGTCAGGTTATTGTCTTCACCCATCTGGGAGGGCAAGGGAAGCCATCCCCTCCCGGAGAAGACAGTGATTTTCACTAGCGGCTATAGCAGCCACTGGGGATAATCGCAAGAGAATCCAGCAGGCTGGTTGTACCCAAGTTAATTGATTAATCAACTTGGTACATTCAGCCTGCCCATTAACAGTTTGAATCTGGGCTGCTTCCTGCTGAACCAGCCGAGATTTGAACCGTGCATGGCCAGCCATAATTACAGTAATTGTGTGTAACCGTTTCTACCTCTTAGTTCCAGTTAGCTCCTAAACACGGAACAGTACAGTCTTTATTTCCACATCCACACATGTGTGGTGAATGGGAGATTCAAACTGTATGGCTGGCCTAAATGTCATTTTTTTCAAATTACTAATGGCAGTGCACCAAATAAAATTGCCAAATTTTCACATTTGTTACCATAACACCACAACTTGTATTTTTTTTTTCTAGGTATGTGATCAGTTTGACCATTGAACGTGTAACTGCCGATTTACTCACCATGCTAAGATATAGATGTAGGTCCTAGTAGCTCCTTTTCCCACAACTCCCCTGATTCATAGACAGCTCCTAGACTTTCCTCTCTCAGCAGATCAGAGGGGCCACACCTGATAAGGCAGAAGTCTCTGGGTAAGCAATCTGCAGCTAGGTGAGTGGCCCTTCAATATCAGGACCAGTGTGTGGGCAGCTGATAAGGAGTCTATTAGCATGCGGCTTCTCCAGAAGACCCAGATACTGTTGGAAACTCCTATCTAATTACTACCAGAATACTCCAGTTTCAGTGGGGTGCCACATCCCCCTGTCTTCAGGCCTTGGATGCCTCCAGCTTTTTGTTTGTGTCACCAGAGCTATCTTAGACTTCACTGAGAGGGATGCTGTTTATAAGGATAAAAATAAGTAGCTGTTTGTCTTCTGAACTGTTTTACTGAAGTAGTATTTCTCAGCTTGGCTCTCTGTTGTCTTATAGATACTATGCTATGTAGTCACATGGAACCATGATTGAGTCAGAGAAACATTTCTGTGAAGAGTCCATGTTTGTACAGCTTTCATAATCTGTTTTGTAATAATCTGTTGTTTCACATTATTGGTTCTAACTTTGCACCTATTAAGTGAACTGAAAGTTACAGTTACACTCTGGCTGATCATTCGGACGATTACTGATTCTGTTACATTAGTGGTAATCCAGCAATGTACCGGTGACGCCAAAAAAAAAAAAATATATCCATTGCTTGCACATCTCTTCTGAGTGACTCACCTTCTGCAGTTTCATTTTCCCTATCATTTTTAACAGTTTTGTAACATCAACGCATTACCCTTTTACGGGTAGAACATTTTATTGTCTATAAGAGTATATCCTATTGGAGAGAAATCCTCATATTTTCTTAAAAAGATAAATATGGTTATTAGGAACTTTCTCTATACAAGTAGAATTGATCTGTTATGTGGACCAGACAATGGTCTCTTTGATATTTCACTGTAATCAATGCTGAAACCCACAGCAGGAATTTATCTTGCTGAGTCTTTCTAGATGAGCTAAGGGCAGCATAGAGATGAATTACCAATTATCAATCAATATGTAATGTAGTGAGGCTAAAGCTGCATTAATGTATAATAATAATGTGATCACAAAATGGCTGTGCTAGAAGACTTTCTATTTTTATTGATTTAGGGTCTTGAATATTTTGAATAAAGAGAAACCTAATAAACAACAGGTTACGCAAAATGAAAGCAATTAGGAGACCTAATGAAGATGTATTACTTCAGATCTATAAAAATATTATCTGATAACTGTAAAAAAATGTTGCAGCAAAAGTGGAGAGGTACATTTCAGCATAACTTAACACCGAACAAACAACATAACACAGTGAACATGTGAGATTTGTAATCATTGCATTTGGCATGGGACTGTAAGAAATCAGCACTAATAAGGCAAGTCTAACATTTAGTGATTAAGATGCATGATATAGGCTAGGTTAAAGTTAGAGTTAAAGGCTAACCACTTAAGGACCTGAAGAATTTCCCCCTTAATGACCAGGCCATTTTTTGCGATACGACACTGCGACGCTTTGAGAATTGCGTGGCCATGCGACGCTGTACTCAAACAAAATTGACGTCCTTTCTTTCCCACAAATAGAGCTTTCTTTTTTTGGTATTTGATCACCTCTGCTGTTTTTATTTTTTGCGCTATAAACAAAAAAAGAACAACAATTTTGAAAAAAAAAACTATATTTTTTACTTTTTGCTATAATACATATCCAAAAAAAATGTAAAAGAAAACAAATTTCTTACTCAGTTTAGGCCGATATGTATTCTGCTACATATTTTTAGTAAAAAAAAAATGCAATAAGCCTATATTGATTGGTTTGCGCAAAAGTTATAGCGTCTACAAAATAGGGAATAGATTTATGGCATTTTTATTATTTAGTTGTTTTTTTTTACTAGTAATGGCAGTGATTAGTGATTTTTAGCAGGACTGCGACATTGTGGCAGACAGATCAGATACTTTTGACACGTTTTTGGGACCAATGACATTTATACAGCTAAAAATAGCCATTGATTACTGTATAAATGTAATTGGCAGTGAAAGGGTTAACACTAGGGGGCGATCAAGGGGTTAAGTGTTCCCTAGGGGGTGTTTCTAACTGTGGGGAGAGTGTACTGCCTGGGAGTAGAGAGAGAACGCTGTTTTTGAACACTGAGAACAGCAGATCTCTCCCCACTTCCCTGTCAGAAGGGGTATCTGTTTGTTTACATTAACAGATCCCCGTTCTGGCTCTCTGTGAAGCAATGGCGGGTGGCTGGCAGACATTGCGGCTGACGGCTATGCGCATCGGCTCCATAGACCCCGTTCCCGTGACCGACGTCCAATGATGGTGATTCACAAGAATGTGCTGATCTGCCGCAGTAAAATGATGGCGGCTGGTTGGCAAGTGGTTAAGATTATGTTTTAGCAGAATAAAGCTGGCAGATGGGTGAATCTCACCACCAGTTGTCAGAATACCCAAACAGTGCCTGCATCTTATAGGACGTAAATGCTGTTTGGCCAACAGATTTCAACCCTGCTCCTTCCATTTTTCATTCAAAGGATGTCGGGAAGGAGGGTATCAACAATCATGGAGTGAATTTGGCCAGTGTGTGGGGTTGGGTTTTAGGGTTAATGCTAAGGGTTATGATACAAGGTTAAGATTAAAGCATGTGTCAAGGCAAAATAAAACAAGACGTGTGCAGTACATCTCTGTAATACATGCGTGCATGCCCATATTTTATCCCTTTAAAGATCCTGTAATCACATAGAAATACCTGTTGATCTGCCACACATCTTCTCTGCTCTTGATTTTCTATTGTCTTGTGATCCAAGTAAAGAACTGAGAGGGCTAACTATTTTTATTTTGAGATAACATAGGCAAAGAGCACAGAACATCGGACAGCTCTAAATATCTGACAAGATCAACAGGTATTTTTTGCATTTATAAAAAAGATATAAGAAAATGGAGTCATTGTTATATTCAGCTCACCAAAATGCAGCAAATGAGAGAAGTTCATTGATAGGGTTTATATATATATTAAACTTAAAGTGAAAATGTGTTTTGCTTATGTAGGGTAAAGCAATAAGTGCGCTTTAGCTATTTGCCGTTTAGTGTATGTATGTAAACATCCTGGACAGCAAGTGCCATAATCCTGATAATGCTTTTTTCCAGCCTTCAATTGACTGTCAGGTAAAAGTGGTCACTTTTTCACTGCATGGAAGGCCCCTCCCTCTCTCCCGCTGGCAGGACAGCTGTCCACGGAGGAAATGGAGGAATATGCATTCCCAGATGACAAATGATCCCATAATATCCTGGCTGTTACTGCCAGGAAAGCTGCTTATCAAACATGTTAAAAAATGATCTGTGCTTGATTAATCACTTCAAAGAGCAGGGTGGATATCAGGGGTTTAATAGACCCCTGATGTCTCCATTAAGAGTAACTGTCATTGCCCAAAGCTATCACAAGGGGGCTTGTGATAGCAATACATTTCAATGATAAATTAAATAAAATAAACTTGACAAAATTTAAAAGCACCTCTGTCCACCCATACATACACGCAAATACAAGCGCCCATGTAGGTTTGGCACACATATGTAATCGGTAACTGCACCACACATGTTAGGTATTGCCATAAACATTGAACTTAGAGCTATAATTCTAGGGCTCTCTTTTATGATTAACTCTAAAGTCATAACCCTTAAAGACTTTGAAAGCATCACCTATAGACAATTTTAGGTACTTTAATGTGCTGCTATTTCACAGGCATATGCAACTTTAAATATTAACAATATATGGTATTTATTCACTCAATGCAACATCATCGTTGATATATATTGAATAGTACATTGTGTTTGTGTGCACTCAAATTCATTTGAGTGTATTTTTTTTCCTGAAAATTCATCTTTGATAAAGAGCTGTGCAAATACCGTGTTAAATTAAAAACTGCAGTGGACACCTTTTTATTCTCCAAGCCCTCTGTTTTCAGAAAATATATAATGTTTGGGGTTCTAATTAATTTTCTTGCCAAAAAATGCTGATATTAACATATATGTGAAAAATGTCAAAATTGCTCCCGACAGCAAGCGATTAATCCCTCACTCCTCAGAGCAACATACTTCCCCTTTCTTCTCTTCCCTCCCATTTCAAATACCTGCTAGAACCAGAAGAAACCATCCTGTGTAAACCTTGGATTACTCAAGTTGTAGCATACACAGCTCTATAGATTCTCCCTGTGACAGCATTGGTGCTTAGTGATTGGTCCAGAGTAGAGTTGAGCGGACACCTGGATGTTCAGGTTCGGTGGGTTCGGACGAACTTCGAGAAAAAGTTCGAGTTCGGCCCCGAACTTGACCCGAACGTGACCCCGGACCCCATTGAAGTCAATGGTGACCCAAACTTTGGGGCACTAAAATGGCTCTAAAAAAGTCCTGGAAAGGGCTAGAGGGCTGCAAAAGGAAGCAAAACGGGGGTAAGAGTAGGACAAGTGCCCTGCAAACAAATGTGGATAGGGAAATTACTTAAAATCACATTAAAAAAATAAAAAATGGAGGAGGAGGTGGATGTGGAGTAGGAGGTTGAAGAGGCGGTGACCGTGGCGGTGTAGGTGGAAGTAGCAGTGGAGGAGGAGCAGGAGGTAGATAAACACTGTTTTTTGTTTGTTTTTTTTTCTAATTGGGGTAGCCCCCAAAATATTGAGACATATTAAAAAAAAAAAAAAAAGATCACTATCTGCAGACAAACCTGGAGATGTTCTAGCACGGGTTCACTTTTTCCATATAAAATGTACCATGGTTTATTTTTCATGTTTCTCCTGTTACAAATTCCAATAAAGACGTATGTTCTATAAAAAAATAAAAAAGAATAAGTTCACTTAGGTATACCAATGGCTGTGTGAGGCTGGTATAAATGTCTATTCTGCACAAGCTACAGACAAGTCTTGTGGGATCCATGCCTGGTTCATTTTAATAAAGGTTAGCTTGTCCACGTTGACTGTGGACAGGCGGCTGCTCTTGTCTGTGATAACGCCCCCTGCCATGCTAAACACACGTTCAGACAATACACTGGCTGCAGGGCAGGCCAGTACCTCCAAGGCATAAAGGGCAAGCTCAGGCCATGTGCCCAATTTGGAGACCCAGAAGTTGAATGGGGCAGACCCATCAGTCAGTACGTGTAGGCGTGTGCACACATACTGTTCCACCATGTTGCTGAAATGCTGCCTCCTGCTAAGACAGCTGGTGGTGCTGTTTGTTGTGGCGGGCTGCTGACAAAGCTTTTCCACATTTCAGCCATGCTAACCCTGCCTTCTGAGGTGCTGGCAGTGCCACAGCTGCGTTGGCGACCTCTTCCTCCTCCTCTGCCTTCGCCTTGTGCTTCCACTGAGCCCTGGTGTCATTTGGGAATGCCCTCAGCAGCATGTCTACCAGCATAAGAGACTGCTGCATGACTTAGGGCTCAGACTGCTTGGCTGATTTACAAGGGGCTGAGGTGAAAGACAGATGGCCATGGGGTTCAGGTGCCAACTCTGAGCTTTCAGCAAGGGACCGGGTGGGAGACAATGTGAAGGAACTGGAGGCATTGTCAGCCACCCAATCTACTATCGCCTGTACTTGTTCTGGCCTCACCATTTGTTGAGCGGCATTCGGGCCTACCATATAACATTGAAGGTTCTGTCGGCTACTAGCACCTGAGGAAGGTGTTTCACTTGTGGGTGTAGCTGGCACAGATCGGCCACGTCCTCTCCTTGCAACAGGAGCTTCGCCAACACCACCAACACCAGCAGCACCAGCAGCACCAGCAGCACCATGACCATGACCATGTCCCTTATTTGACGCTCTCCTCATTCTGGATGCAAATGTACTATTTAGCACACATTTATATTATTTTTTAAACCGGCAATGTCGACGCACTTTTTAATTTTGTGCAAGAAATGCACAGCAAGGTCCAAATGTACTATGTAGCACTATTTATTATTCTTTTTTTTTAAACCAGCAATGTAGACGCACTTTGTAATTTTGTGCAAGAAATGTACAGCAAGGTGCAAATGTACTATGTAGCACTATTTTTTATTTTTTTTAAACCAGCAATGTCGACACACTTTTTAATTTTGTGCAAGAAATGCACAGCAAGGTGCAAATGTACTATGTAGCACTATTTTTTTTTTTTTTTTAAACCAGCAATGTTGAGGCACTTTTTAATTTTGTGCAAGAAATGCGCAGCAAAGTGCAAATGTACTATGTAGCACTATTTATTATTCTTTTTTTTTAGCTAATCTGTCCCTCACAGCAGCAGCAGCAAGCTCTCCCTACACTAGTATGAGATGATGTGACATGTAGCACTACGTGACTCCAGCTTATATAGAGGCTGGGTCACATGATGCACTGGCCAATCACAGCCATGCCATTAGTAGGCATGGCTGTGATGGCTTCTAAGGGCAAACGAGTGAAACGCTTGTTGATTGGCTGCCCTGCAGCTATTCAACAGGCGCGAAAAAATACCCCAACCCCGAACCCGGACTTTTTCTCAAATGTCCGGGTTCGGGACACGGACACCCTAAAGTCCGGTACGAACCCAAACTTTACAGTTCGGGTTCGCTCAACTCTAGTCCAGAGCTGTCACACGGTTTTTTTGCTCCTGGCAGCTGAACAGTATGGTACACAAGTAAAGAATAGGTAAGTATCTGTTTCTTAAGAGTAGGGAATACAGGAAACATGTTGTTTTTCCCTGAATGAGAAGGCATATGCTTCCTAATTCCTAGATTTTTCACTTACTTCCTGTTCAGGTGAAAATGTCACCAGGACAGGGTTGAAAATCTCCTCAATCGGGCCCCACGGAGCAACAAATACCCAATAAAGGTAATACCCCTTAATTTATCCAAAACGTAAAATATTTTGGTTGAAGTTAAACTTTACGTGTTAGCCTACAGGTTAAAGTGAAGCTCCAGTTAGGGAGACTGCCTATTCCTCTTCTCCTTGAGGACCACTTTTCCAAGGTTCTGGCCAGTACACTTAGGTCCTTCCCTGTGATGATGGGTAATCCTTATTGCTGCATCGAAGTCTGTGAGTTCATGACAGTGTGATGGGGGTGTGTTCATGGCAGCCTTGGCTTGCATGAAACAGTTGTCATTCAACCTGGAAGAGGAGCATCATCAACTGAAGAATTGAACCTTGGCAACAAGTTGTGGCTCATTCCTCCTGCTCCAGATTGGCAGAAGGCATCTCATTTAAAAAACACTAGTCTGGGCCTCTGTGCTTGTCATAGCATTGCATGCTGACTAAGCGCACCTGATTACTTTGCCTGCTTGTTCCTGTCCTGAATTTTGCTACGTTCACAGATACCTCTACTGTCTGCCACCTGCCCTTACCCTTGCTGTATTCATGAATGCCATTATTGTCTGTAGTTCAGCCTGACCTCTTCTACGTTCATGGATAGGCTTACTGTTTGCCACTAGCCCAGATCTTTGATCCATCAAAATCTACAGACTCCACAGATCCATCAAACCATCCACAAACTGTACTCCTACTGCCTGCCACCCATGCTTGCTTTACTGGATTGCCCCCATACTGTTTCCTCCATTCTACGGTAAATGTTCCCTTTACAACCTTAGGTCCACTTGTGACACTGTACAGCCAGAGTACATTGTATATAGTGTTGTGCATTAAGTCCTGGGATCTGGTAGGCCTGCTTGCCTTAAGGACAAGGAGGCTACTAAAGGTGAAGTTATCCTCACCCGCTATTTATTTTGACTGGAATGTCTGTGTCTGGACCTTACATAATTCCTCCGTGGTAATAAACTAAATTTTCCATTGGGCAAAAAAACTGCCTCAAAACATACAGCCAATAGAGAACAAATACAGTATATGTAATAATAATATTACAACACTGGAGTTTTCTTTGTCCAGATATGCAATATCACATTTACCAAAAGGGTGGAGCTGTGCCTTATGCAGTCATATTGCTTTACATATTTTTATTGATCTAAAGTAAATATTTATGTTGTGCAGCTACATTAAAATTATATATGCATTGCCATTTATTAGCTGCAGTTTTGTGAGTTGTAAATCCTTGTCACAAATCATTGAATATATTTAGTCTTATTAACAGGCTAACTTGTTTACAGCTGTCAACCTTTAGCTGGAAATATGTTCTGTGTGATAATACTAAGACAGCCATAGGTGAGTCATTTGTCAAACCTTTCTTGTGCACAGTATTTTAAACGTATGCAGTCTTTGGTAATTACGCATTCACATAGTATACTACCTACTTATCACCAAGAACTTTTGGTGGGAAGTAAAATAAGAAGTAATACATTATACAATGTATGCTAAAAAACTGAGTCATTTTCCACAAACAGAACAGTAAATGAAAAATGGTAACAATGACTTGTAGGTTGCTGTACAAACCATAGTTTCAGGAATTTAATAGGCTTTTGTAAAACCTAGTCTGAACACAAAAGCTTTTTAGGCTAACGTGTATCTCTAGGTAAAACCTATTTTTTGGTTGTGGAGGGACGGGTGGAACCCTCTTTCAAGTTTTGATATTTGTTGCAAGTCCAGTTCCAAAGCCTCCAAAGTTGGGCAGTAGGGACCTGGTGACTTATAGCCGAAAGGGAAGGTAAAATGCTGAACTATAAATTTCTTGCACTTTACCCAAGAGTTAAAAGGTCTGTTGTTAGGTCTGGGGGAAAATGAGGATGACTTATAATGGGACACATTAGGAAGGGGTGGTGTGCAAAATCCCATTTCTAAGAAAACCTGTCAAAAGCGTGGAGCGTAAAATGGATCACCAGGTGTGTGTGTGTATGCAATGGGGAATGCAGCCATACCTGTCCAGGGTGCATGGGATAGAGGAAGTTGAAGTGAAGTAAGTTGTAATCAACAGAAACCTAGAGTTTGTTGTCTCAATGACAAAACCAGTCTATTACTCGTGTGGGGTAAACAGCAGCATAATTTACAACTGGGTCAGGAAAAACACAAATTGGGTAAGGGCAATATGGTTCTTGAAATATATGGGGCATCAACTACTTATATAATTGTTACACATTCTGAGTGAAGAATTTTCAAAAAAATTCCAGTAATAGAGACCGGGAGGGTGACCTGGGCATAGTATTAATTTTAAGAGTGTTGAATCTGATGAACCATCTGACTGTTTTTTGGCAAGACTCCAAATCTTTCCTTTCCTGTGTCTGCAGTGTAGATTGTCTGCGCTATATAAGTACCTTTAATAAATAATAAATAAATGGGGTTTCGGGCTATTGGCAAGCTCCGTAAACAAGATTACATTCGGGAATTCAGTTGTTTGGGCTTTTTTTGTAGTTGGATAAGAAGCCGACAAGGTTGTCCTTTAGTTACAACTGGCAGTGGTGTGTGGCTGGCTTTTTGGACATTTATTAGTAATGAGAGAACAGCCCCGCACACCACACCACATACTGCACCAGTGAATTCCTATGGTCTCATGGGAAATGTATTTTCATGCTACATCTGCCTCAATCCTCCAGGCATTGTAAATGTTTAAGGAGACAATGACATCATACAAAATAAAAACATGAATTACTCTACATGTAAGGCATTGTTTTTAAAAATATGCAAATATTTTCATTGTTGATTGGGAAAGGGAGCTTAGAATTGAAAGTGGGTAGGATCTTTAGATCTGTCTAGGCTGTATATTGCACCACCTTTTGGATATTGGTGGGTCCAGGGGATGCCCCGTAGTTGTGGGGAGCCTCTCTGGGACCGTTTGGTCCTTATGGTCTCCTGAACACTTATGTTTACTGCCGTTGTGTTAGCTCTCTTTTTTTCTGTTTATGCATCGCCTTATTTTTACCTTCCTTGTGAGCTAACTTCTGTTACAACCTCACTGCTAGTTCCTGCGTGGGTGGAACATTTGCATGTTAACTACGTGTTAAAACCAAATAAAAACTATTGAAACAGAAAGTGGGCAGGATCCTAGAGTGACCCACACCTCCACAATTCATTTTTCTGTGACAAAGGAAAACAAAATGAAATCGCCCAAAAGCTTTCAATGCTTCTGATTCATATTTCCCCAATAGGGCTGTTCTAATGATATATTTTATATACATTACAATGCACTGTTGTCTTACAAACCTATTAAATTGACAAAATGGCTATTGCGTTACTGCAGTTTGGATAAAGGAAGCGAATATCTGTTGGCTTTGAAATGTGGGTTGCCTTTTTTTGCATTCATTTTAAATATCAACTTGCTTCTCTCTTGGAATTTTATCATTCTTCAACTGATCACCTGTGTACATTCTTGATTAACCTTCTTACAACCTCTCATCCAGAAAAAAAATACATATTTAAAAAAAATACAAATTGATTAAATTGCTGTATTGTAAAGAAGAAATAGTATTTAGCATTACAAGGGCAAATAATCCTTTCTTACCCAAAGTACTTAGGATGTGATTTTGTACTACCATTTTATGTTCTTTAATCTTTAATAATTATTGATGTTTAGGTTTCTGCAGTTGTAAAAAAATCTTAGCTAATGGATCACTGTGGTTTTTTTTTTGTTTGTCAAATATCCTGTCTTCATCCTATATAATGCACCAAGACTTGTAATCTTGTATCCTAAAATATACATTATGGTGTGATCAATTTTGTTTATCTTTTTTCTTTCTTGTCCTCATTTTTCATGGAGTTTAGCTTGACAAATATGATTTATGAATGAAATTGGTAATTAAACAAGTCTTATAATATAAAAAGCAGTGTATTTTCTTTACATTATAAAACTCATAACTCGTAACCCATGAACCCTAAATGTATCTCACAAATAATTAGGGTCAACAATTTATAAAGCGTGATATTTGCTTAGTTGGCTTATACTGGATATACACTCCTGGTCCTGTCAATCAGATGACAGATTGCCAGGGCCAGGAATTGGGACCTGGCCATTACAATTTCAGCAACTTTGGCATTCTGTTTAAGAACTATCTCAGCTAATAGGACTTAACATTTTATATTACGGTTTAAAGACTTCTTTTTTGTGAGGGATATAATCAGTTTTTAGAAGCAATGCATTTCGGCTACTTTCACATTGAGGCACTTTACAGGCGCTATTTAGCTAAAAATAGTGCCTGTAAAGTGCCTCCAAAGTCACTCCCCATCCACCCCAATGTGAAAGCCGGAGTGCTTTCACACTGGGGTGGTGTGCTTGCAGGACATTACAAAAAGTCCTGCAAGCAGCATATTTGGGGCAGTGCGGTGAGCAGTAATATACCGCTTCTCCACTGCCCCTGCCCGAAAACAATGGGCAGTGCTTCCAAAGCAGCTGCACACCACCTCGGAAGCGCAGAGAGCGGGCACTTTTAACCCCGTTTTAACCCCTTGTGTGAAAGGGGCCCTAGTATTTTTATGGGTACTGCTAAACCATCCCCATAATTGGTGGCCTTGTGAGCCAGTTATGCAATGCAGGAAGGGAGAGACCAAGTTCTGAAATAACAGGACTGCTTAATATTTGCTTCATCACAGCATCTCTGGGGTTCAGGGCATCCAGACACTCAATATCTAAAGAGAGCTGACTTGCAGTCACCATGTGATAGCAGTAACAGTTAAAAAAAAGTACAACAGTAGTGGTAAAAAAAGACAGCTGCAATCAAACAAAAGTCCGATTTATTTAGGCTGCCTAGTCAAAGCTGCTCAAACTGAATTCTGTTTCGTTAGTATGGATTTCCAAATACCGTTGCATTCTTTCATGTAATGCACAGTGGCAAAATGGGATAAGCATCACCCCTTTTCATTCTAATTTATTCTGTTACCTTTGTGGAATAGACTCCCCTCCAGAGGTAATTTTGGCCAGCACGGTAGATTGCTTTAAAAAAGGCCTGGATTCTTTCCTTATATATAACTGGGTACTAACATTTTTAGGTAAGTTGATCCAGGGTGAATCGGATTGCCTCTCTAGGGATCAGGAAGGAATTTTTTCCCCTGCTATAACAAATTGCATCACGCTTTGCTGTGAATTTTTTTGCCTTCCTCTGGATCAACTGTGGGTGAAGGATTGTAAAAGGGATTGTATGGTTATATATAATTTTTCTGTTTTATTTATTTATTTATTTATTTTGGTTGAACTAGATGGACTTGTGTCTTTTTTCAACCTGACTAATTATGTAACTATGTAACTACCTGCTTGTTTGGTTCCCTCCTTTTTGTTCAGTATATACAGACTAGCAAAAAACACTTATTGTAGTTACTACTACTAAACCCTCACTGGTGTGAGCACCCATTCTCTGAGGGGATCATGAGAGAATAGACTCTACCATGGCATATTAACTTAGGGCAGCATCTAGTGGCCAGACAAAGCATTACTCCTTACCCCAAAACTGGCAACAAGCATACAGAGCAACCTCTCTGAACAAGGAATATGGTAAAAATAGTATGTATTCCTATTCCCCTTGACAAAACAAGCATTTAACAGTTTGCAGTGCAATTACAGTCTCCACTGCAAGGGTAATTTTTCTATAGCGCAGAGCCCCAGCCACACATGGATATAATATGTTATAATTCAAACTAAAATTAGATATTTTTTGCTGAGCTGTTAATTTACCTGTTGTGAATCTATCTATCTATCTATCTATCTATCTATCTATCTATCTATCTATCTATCTATCTATCTATCTATCTGTCATTGGTTTGACATCTAGCTCTACATTATATATATTTCTTTGTGAGTCCCACATAGTGGTTTAAATGCCATGACTTATTTCATTTGATGCTGTAAGTAAAAGCAAATGTCTGTTCTAGTTCAATTAATTTACTTTTGTGATTTCCTGCAGAACTTCCTTGTCATGCATTAAATTATTTTAGGTAATTGAATTGTTGTCATATGCACTGCCAGCTATACAGCAGAGCTAATGACTTGCAGTTTGCATATCATATCAACCCACCATGTAAATCACAAGGTGATTTTTTTTTTTGCATAAATGTATACCTACAAAGGCCTGTGACTTAGACTGTATTCAACTGTATTGAAGTGCATTGAGTAAGCTTAAACTCAGTTTGAACCCACAGACATGCGCTTAAACTACTGAAAATAATCCTAGACCCTTTTACATATACTTCATCTATTTGATTTTTCATCACAAAATCAACTGAAAAAATACCCCCTACAGCTGATGATATACCACAGTAATTCCAGGTATTCCTGTAAAGCACTTTTTGTTGAAACTAAAAAACGACTTATGGAGCAAACATACAAGTGTATATCAGATCCAGATTTATTGTTCATTTTTATTACAATTACTCCTTACAATTTCCAGGTATCCTTGTAAAGTAGATGGCTAATTCAGGGCAATTTCCAATGCATTTTATGTGTAGTTAAATGTGGTTAAATTTGGTTAAATGTAATCATGAATCTGTGAGTTTTCACTAGCAGCTATAACTGTTTAGCTTTCCTTATCTACGGCATTATGTCAAACTGGTCTGCATAAAATGGTAGTAAAGTCTGCTTTTTCACTTGTACCCTTTTATAGGCTTACCTGTAGGTAGAGCGAATATCTCCTAAACGGGCACTGTTTCTTAGCACATTATGACTTTACTACCCCACAATTTACTAGCACATTTTGACTTTACTACCTCTTTAATGAAATCCTCTACCTGTATTAAAGCAAATGGTAGTAAACCCACTGTACTGTAGTGCCATTTGGCAGATATTTAAAAGTGTCTGGTACTATAGCAGAATTTCCACTGCACACTGCGGCTTTCTATGGCAACTTTGTGGCTCCTAAAAACACTCTATCACCAGAAAATACAACTGTAGAATCATTTCTCCATGTCCCCTGCATAGAAAAGAATAGTTTGTGTGTGGCAGTAAAAATACACACGCTCATTGACACATTTTTAAAATATTAATATGTCTATTATTCTCATATTGACTTTTCAGGTCGAATTGCATGTAGGTAGAGTTTGGGTTAGTTATCTAAGGTTCCCCAAAAAAATAACATTTGTATATGATTCTTTTTGTTCCTTGTATGCAAGAAATTCTGCTGTCAAAAAAATGGTGGGTGCAAACAGTAATTAGGGTGGTCCCAGTCTAAGAAAGACTTTTTAATGACAACTGCATGCAAGCTCAAGAATAAGCAAGTGTAACATTTAAAACTTAATAGTATTAATAATAAAAATGAAGCCAGTAAAGTCAAGCTAACTGAAAGCATTAAGGGCTTCTTCACACCATCAAGTTGTGGCAATGTTGTAAGTTATGGAATTTACAATAATGAGTTAAAGACCACTCAGGTCTGTGTGAGGGCAATGGTCTCTGCACAGCGGTCAAAGCCTGCCTCACTTTGTCATTACTATGGCATGAGCTTTCCTGTGCCTTTAGCTGAGGGCTCTATACAGGCAATCAAGTTTTCTTCCGAGACTTACTAATTACCTAATTTTTGAATAAAACAGTACATTTGGGCTTTAGAGGTATTTTTTAATTACTAAACAAATTGCAGCATTCTTATGCATTCTTCCTGTTTGCAGCAGACCCTTATGACAAAATTATCCAAAGATGCTACTCTCAGGCCTAACTAAGCACAGTCACTTGACAGGACTGAAGGACTGCTTTTTAACGAGTAAATACACAGGTTTTGGAAATATTGTTCTGTTGTCCCTTTAGCTACAAGGATAATAAGTATAAGGCTGCTGAGAAGCCTGATGCACCTTTGTGCGCTAACACTTGACTTGCCTCCAAGCCTAAGCCCGACTCCAGGACTTGCCAAAAACTACCCTTGCATTTGCCCCCTCCTCCCATACTGCAAGGGTTAAATGTTTGATAACTTCAGGGGATGATGAATATGGTGTAAAAACTTACCTTAATCCTAGCTCCAATACTCTCCTCCACTATTGACTATGCATAGAAAATGACATCATTGTGCAACCATGGCCTGGATCTTATAGGAGAGGCGCCAGGGCACTTCTGGAGCAAAGTATTACACTTTTTTCATCATTCTGTGGTGTGATTTTGTTTTTTTGTTTTTTTGCAATTTTCAGAGTTGGGATTCAAGAAACAATTTTAAAGTTTTTACAAACAGACTGCTAACTTGTATAAATCTGATTTGTGACCAAGTAAAGTACAACTGTCTCAGCTATCTTTTCTTAATTAACACACCTCCTAACAGTAGATATATCTGCTAAACCAACTGAGAAATAATTAGACCTACAAATCCATTTACTTGTAAACCGTGGTCTTACAATTCAGGTTTGTAAATTTATACTAAATAGTCCTGCTGATGTTTAGGGAAGAAAAAACGTGCTTCATTATGCAGGTTTCTTTTTGTGTTTAATAGCAGTAACATTTTTTCACCTCAAGTTAAAAGTAAAGCCTAACATGGTCCTTTAGTTTTTTATATTTTTCTTAGGCATTCTAACAGCAAGCACAGATCATCAGCGTCAGAGTGCTGAACACAGGCTTTACCAAACAAAAAGATTTTAAAATAATTTCAACCATGTCTGGGAAAGGGTATATTTACATTACTAAAAACCTGAGTGGTTACCAATACACAATAAGACAAACAGTGTAAAAAGAAGGATATACAGCAATGTTGTACATCTTGCTAAGAGTTAACATAACTTAACATAGAACATGTTGTTGAACTTGATAAAGTTGCTGCTCAAACGAAAAAACTGTGATTTATTGTGTAGTTTATAAAATGACACTACTGAGGAAACCAATGATGTCTAAAAAAAACATTGCTGAATGTCTCAAAATTTGCAACATATCTTCAACATATCTGACAATATCACTTGTGTGTTCCACAAAAGTTCAAAATACTTTTAGGAGCACACAGCTGATTCCTGTGACTGATGCATGCTGTTTCACACTGCTTACAGCTGACATCTATCTGGAAAGGGTGCAACTTCCAGGGTCACATCATCCCAACCACCTCTCCCCCTTCCATCCCTCTCACACATACAGTTGTATGCAAAAGTTTAGGAACCCCTGACAATTTCCATGATTGACATTTATAAATATTTGGGTGTTTGGATCAGCAATTTCATTTTGATCTATCAAATAACTGAAGGGATTTGAAAACGTATGTTGACATACACACTCTCCCTACCTTCCCCCTCTCCACCAACCCTACTACACTGGGACCTTCAACGTGGGAAAGGTCTATCTACAGTCGACATTCGTCACACTTTGTCGTACGTAGTCAGTGTCCTTAGTCGACACACGAGGATTTTCATAAAACTTGAAAACACCTTGTGTGTTCACTATAACAGTCTATACAACTTCTATACAACGTTTAAAACTCTGTAAGTCGTTACAAAAAAAATCTGTAGTAACCAAAGGAGTCATCACAGTAAAATATTTGATGTGTTATTTAGTG
>BLSH010127324.1:1043691-1056042 GCA_018402905.1 Glandirana rugosa | reverse complement strand
TGCTGACCCAGAATATACACACACATATATATATATATATATTTTTTTTTTTATTTTTTTTTCATTTGCTTTATGTGCTTTGGAACCTGACACTAAGTCAGTAGTATTTTAGATGAACAGGACAGCAATTTTAGCCTTCATTTTTGAAACAAACATTTCTAAAACTAGTCTTGAAATCCAGGTACTCCTGCTGGATTATATATTATATATGGCTGATATTAAGACAGATCCTAGTATTTTTACCAGCTGTATATAAAATACATTCAATTATTTTTAATAAACCAATAATTGATTTAAATCCTGGCCTTTTATATCTGCGTGTACTGCCGCTTTGTCCTTAGAATTTATTCTTAGAACATAAAGTAGTAAATCAGGCTGTATAGTCCATGGGTGTTACTTTTAAATATGGTGTATTAATGCGCAATGGAGTTTTAACTTACTTGCTATCATTTTTAACAGAGAGTAGATGTATGGAAAATGGCAGAATCATTATCCTACAATAGAAATTGTAAATTATCAAATTCCAATCTGTTATTCTGTTTTTTTCTATCTTCTGTTGTTTGGAGAGTCATTTTAAATGCACTGTCCCTCTCAATGATACCAGACTGGCACTTCAGACAGAGGCTAGGCTGTGACCATGAGGCTTTCAGACACACGGCATTTTCCACTTGTACATGCTTGGATGATGGAAGTCAGCGGGGCCTCACCTCACTTACTAAGCTAAGGGGAAATTTCCCTTGCAAAGTGAACAGCCCAGTTGCCTTTAGCACATCAATTCCTATGAGTAATTCACTTTAATAGTTACTAGATTCTGAGAGATTCCTCAGTCTATTTCTCACATTTTTTAGAAAACATCATAGACCATTTCCCCTTTACTTCAGAAAGAATGTCTTTGAAGCATGAAGTACATGAACTGTTAAAAGTGTAACAATAAAGCCTATTAGTGAATAAGTGGAGCAGTTGATTCTACTCCTCTAGACATGGAAATAGGTGCTAGTAGGCAAAGAAGGGAAAGGGAGTATGGAGGTGATAATGAATGGTATTCTTGTAAAAATGGTAAAAAAAAAATATTAAAGAAAAACCTGGCTAACATTTGGATGATAGGAAACTGTCTTTAAACCTACACTGGAAGCAAATTGGCTGGATTTAGGTCACATCACATCTTGGATTTAACAGGTTGCTTAACTCAAAGCTGATTGCAAGTTGAATGTTTGTAGTTAATTATCAGCCTTTGAGCATAGTCACCAGAAAGCGATGCCAGCGAGTGTCCCAGTTAGTTATTCTTGCTGACTGTGTTAAAAGCCAAGAAAATTATTATTGTGGCCTTATTATTTTGATTATACCTGTTTCCAATACAATTTGAGAGTTTACTTAAGAAACTTATTGTTGTCAATGGTGAAAGTGGTTGTAACCCTACAAAAAAAATGCTAGTTTTTTCCTTTAAAGCATGATCAATAGCATAGTGCTTTTGCAGTGTGATTTGTCTCTTTCTATGTTCTAAAATAACTGGTTGATCCTGCCTTTTCCTGTGTCCCCATATGTGTACTGACCACGGTAATCATGGCTGCTGATTCGTTATAACCGTGGTCAGTTTACGTGCCTCCATCCCACTAAGTTTACACAGTCTCTCCCTCACCCCCTTTCCCCTTCTCCCCTGCCTGTCATTTCGAGTGTGTGAGCTTATCTCCTCCCCATCCCTCCCCTCTCCTTCTGCCTCTATTCCGCTGTAATACATAACACAATTACTTGTATCCTCTCTGTTTTAGCAAGATATTAAGTACAGTGGGTCAGTTTTTTTAATTTATAATGCTCAATACCTGACCTCACCTCTTGTGGCTGGCATATGTCAGAGGGGAATCTCAGGCCCTTCCACTGCTCTCCTTAGATCGGGGAAGGAGAACAGAGGGAGGTCACGTAACCACACAGCAGAACTGCGCAAGAAGGTATTTAGGATTATAATTTTAAAAAACACACACACACTGCAGTTTATATCTTGCTAAAACAGAGAGGATGCATGTAATTGTGTTATGTGACTTTACAACCACTTTAAGTTCCCACACACTTTCACAAGTGGTGGAAAACAAGTTGCAAACATTATTTTTTTCTCCCTAGAGATCAATAATTACAAAATGTCATAATGTCTGTTACCCACTTTAAATACATTAAAGTATATGAAGACCCTTTTTTTAATTTTAAAAATTTGGATTGGGTAGTGACTGTGTCTGTTTTTTAAAAGGAAATTTCTCTTTACTTCTTATCCCAGACATGCAACAGGAAGCAAAAAAAAGAACACTTTGTAGACAGTTGTGAGCAAGGTGCAGTGTAGTGTGGCGGGCAGTAAGCAAACAGAGTTCAAGATAGGCAAGAGCAGAAAGTTTCAACAATATACAAACTGGCCCGGGAGGTAGGCACAACCGTTCATAGCCACTTATGAACAGTAACAGTGGTCTATAGTCTTGGATGATGGCAACTGCCTCTGCAATGAGGCACGGGAAAGTGGCTTGGCCAGTCCACAACCAAAGGGGAGACTTCCTGGAGCAGAGATAGATGTAGTCCCTGTACTGTCCATACTTCTCCAGAACCTTTCCCTGCTGATAAGCACTGTCTCTGCCAGATGGAGAACCTGACCATACACAAGCTACACCATGCACAAAGCACGCCAAACTCAGGAGCCAGAGTTTTAAATAGACTCTGCCTCACCCAAGATGGCCACCGATGCCACATGCTGCACCAGCGTCCAATTGGACAGCTGTCTTCCTATGACTGCAAGAAGTCATAGAGGAACCAAGTTCCACACACCTTCCTTTCCCTTCTGCATTGCTGCTTTGGTCGAGTGCCACCTACAGTGGGGAATACAGACTGCACCTGTTGTCCCCAAAACAGGTGTACTCTTTGGAAATGCACTCTTACTTTTCCAATGACAACACTAACATTTTGGATTTGCCAATTGCTTTCCTTACAATGAAACAGTGGTCCGGACCAGTAGTGAAGGTGAATCTCCCCAGTAGAGTCACAGGCAGCAATTAAAATGCAACAGAAATTTTAACACTGCTCCTCTCTGTTCATTCTCTCAATAATCCACTCTGTGCAACAGTAAACAAAATAAAAAAGTTATATACACATTGAATTTTAATGTTACCTATGACTTCCATTATATAGTTGAATGACTTGTGTAATAAAAGATATGTCAATTGAAGGTTTTGCTTACAGGTTGTTGGTTTTGTGCCATCACTGCTCCGTCTCTTCACCTCATTCAATCGGTGAATGCTTTGCATTCATTGAGCACAATACAAGATCTCCTCTGAATGTATCCCGTGCTTAGCACGGGAAGCGGATGGCAGTTAGGATCACTGTAGTAGCGGCAGCTACTAGTGATTCTCCCATTCCACATGAACTGGCCAGGTATGAAATATATATACTTACCCTGGTCCAAGTTGGTCCATTGTAACTATGCAAAAAAAAAAAAAACATACCTAGAATTCAGCTTTAAAACATTCTGTCTGTCATTGCTGTCAAAATGGTTATCAGCTATTAATATAATTGCTCTTTAATAACTGCATTTCTTATGTAAGTTTGTTTTTTATAATTATGAGTCTTGTTTAAATGGAACTATCAGTAGTTTTACAAGTCTGTCTGAATAAATTATATAATTTAAAAACTGTTTTACCATTAACATTGAGCAATTAACCTTTTAAGGTACAGCAGAGGGTTGATCTGTAGGAGACACTTTGGGGTTGATTTACTAAAACTGTGGAATGCAAAATCTGGTGGAGCTCTGCATAGAAACCAATCAGCCTCCAGGTTTTATTATCAAGGCTTAATTGAACAAGCTGAAGTTAGAAGCTGATGCTACCATGCACAACTGCACCAGAATTTTCACTCTCCAGTTTTAGTAAATCAACCCCCATGTGTGCAACCAGGGCACAGGGTAATAGGGTAGGGGTACCTCCATGTTTCTTAAAATAAAGACCAAATCTCCCAACAGTTCTAAATTCCAGGAGAATAGCCTGCTGTACAAAGCATGCATGTGTTTAGCATCAAAACATACAGTATATCTAGGGCTCAAAACACCTTAGTAAAATTTGGTCTTGTTAGCAATTCAGTGACCTCAAATACTGTATAAGGTCATATGTAAGTAAAACATACGGATAATGCCCAATATTTGCATGTAATAGGTCAATTTCAGTGTCTTTGTTGATAACTGGGCCAACGCTTGGGTGGATTTCTATGTAATATGAGGAAGTGCATATGTTGGAAAATCTCTATAATCATTCTTTTTTTCTCAGTACAAAAAAAAAATAGAACGAGTCTTTCACAATGTAAGTGCTGCAATAGACGATTGGTGCAGTCAGGGACACATATACAACAGGACCTTGACTGTCAGCAGGATGGCAATGCAGGTAGTTCTCTCCTTGTTTATCAGTCTTGTTAAGACGATTTCTCTTGTTTGGCCACTATTGATAATAGTAACTCTGCTGTCACTGAGAGATTCAGTCTGGTGACAATTTTTTTTTTAAGAGCTTTTAAAGGTCAGCACTATCTACAATGGTTCATTCCATTTTAGTACATTCAGGCAAGGCTAGCTGTGACTTTAGGTACGCATATATATTTCTTTCTGCATTTTTGTTACATTATGCTATGGAAACAAACATTGCTATGAATAGCAGCCACAGAGAGGTTAAGGAGATCTGGATTCAGTGACTGAATATAAATACCATGGTGGACAGCTTTATTTTGTGATAGATACATCCGTACATGCAAGCAGTCATCTTTTGTGAATGACTATGACTGTAAAAAATTAAAATGATTGATGGTTTTCTGCGTAGATCCCATATTATAATAAAGAATATTGATAAAGAAAATGCTTGATTGATGCAGGCTTGAATGCATTTACCTAATTAATATTTTAGTCATTTTACAAAATTGAGATTTCAAGCTTCTTTCTGGTAACTTTAATTTAACTTATATGCTAAAAATAAAGGCACTCGCATTATTAAGTTGAAAGATTACCAGGATGACAATACAGTGTTTCTTAGTTTGCTGCTTTGAATTCATTAATTCATTTGAAAAAAAAAATCAAAGAGTACTAACGGCAGTGTAAATTCTGTACAAATCTTCAAAGCCATTTAACTTAAAATACAACTAACCGTACATAAGGCTACTTTCACACTGGGGCGGGGGGCCTTAGCAGTAAAACGCTGCTAGTTTTAGCAGCACTTTACCGCTATTATAGCGGCGATGCAGGCGGGAGCGGCACGCTTTTAACCCCCAAGAGAGGTTTAACAAGGGATTAAAAGCGCCGTCGCTCGATGCTTCCAAGGCGGTGTTCTGTCGCTTTGGGTGTGCCGTCCATTGATTTCAATGGAGGGGGCGGTGGAGGAGCGGTGTATACACCACTCACTGCACCATCCCAAAGATGCTGCTTGCAGGACTTTTATTCTCGTCCTGCAAGCGCACCGCCCCAATGTGCAAGCACTCAGGCTTTCAAACTGAGGAGAATGTGGGGGAGTTTTTGAAAAATTACCCAGTGTGAAAGAGGTCTTAGAGAGTTCTGAATGTTATTTACAGATATGTAAAGGCTGTACTCTGACCTTCCTTTCAGTCTTGCACAGTTGTACAGGCTCCTCTCCTGTATTGGAATAGCTTACTTTGATTTCACTGCACACTGTAAGCTTCCCACAGCGTGCATTAGAAGCTGTTGCAAGTCAGGTAGAGTTTATGCCATTTTCTTGCTGAAGGACATCCAACACTATGTACTGTAGCTCTTTCCTCTCCAGCCTTTCTGCCCATGTCCCACCCCTCTAATTCTTTGAATTTCAAGTCTTTTAATTATGGAATCTTGCCATTACACATGGGCATTACCTAGGGAAGTCTGCATGCAAATGTATTCTGCTTAGGGATGCCCACTCCTCCTGACTGACACCCTACCATTAATACATTTTATTATTTGCATAACTCCTCCCAAGGACCAGTGCACTGCTCTATGTTGCCATAACAAGGGGCGGGACCTTCCTCTGTCGCCACCCATTGTTATGGCAACGAGATATACACTCGAGATCGAGAGGTGCATAGTGGTTACCCAACATGCACCTTATCCAGGAAGAGACACGAGGAGGGTGCAAGTGGGCTTCACATGCCCAGATGGGAACTCCCAGTAAAGAAAAAATCAGCAATGTAAGTACAAAATAAATAGGAAGACTACCCGTATTTAAAAGCTATCAATTACTTTATTTATGTAATGAATGCTAACTTGGTGGATACCAGAAAAAAAATGATGTGGGCGGAACTCCACTTTAACAGGAGTACTGTTTTTAGTAAGCTATGTACAGCACTTAGCTAGCCTCTCCTGATGGGCATGATATGCCTGCATTACATAGAGAAGCACAGAGACTTAGTGATGACAACACAGAATCTGCAATTAGATATGTAATTAAAAATGTTTTACCTAAAGAGGTTGTAACCCTAAAAAAAGAGACCCTGCTACTTTAAAGCAGGTTAAATAGCATTGTGCTGTCTAATCTGTCCCTTTCTATGCTGTAAAAAACTGGTTGATTCTGCCTATACCAGTGTCCCCGTATGTAAACTGACCATGGTAATCATGGCTGCTGATCCATGATACCGTGGTCAGTTTACATGCCTCCGTGATCCCGCAGTCTCTCCTCTCTCCTCCTTCTCCCCCTCTCTCCCTACCTGTCAGCTCTTGTGTGTGAGCGATCTCCTCCCTGCCTCTCCCCTCCCCTCCTGCTGCTATTAGTAGGTGGCAGTAAAGTCTGTTATACCAAGGTATACTACATAGTTTAAATGCTTCTTTAAAATAATGCCTCTAAATACCTTGTAAACATTTGGGGTGATTTAACTCAAGTGGTGCATGCGACTTCCATGACACATGACACTCCAGACTGCGTTTTTAAGGGCATGGTAGCCCACTTTGATTAAAGGAAACTAAAAAGTTCAAACAAACAGTAATCTTCCCTTGCAGGAGGTTCTACCATCACTGTATAAACACACACTTCAGCTTCCTGGCTTACTCATTGTCAGCTTCGTGCTGTGTGGTCGCGGGCCACATCTGCCTGCTACAGACGAGCATGCACAGACTGCCACCTGCAGCCTTAGACTCAAGGCCTCTCTGTCTCTCTCTCATGGAGTTGTCTCCTCCTGGGACCCTCCCGACCTCCTAGGTCAGACTTCCTGTCTGCTAGGTGGAGCTGTCTCCAAGTCTGAGCCCTGAGCTCTCTTCCTGGGAGGATTATGAAGCCAGCCCACAGGTGTGCAATTAGCACGCCTGCCAAAATCAACCATGCACTGCTCATATACACCATGACACGGGGTCGCCTCTCCACATATCCTCCCCCCTGTTTGGCACCAGAGGGATAAATAAAACACCCTTCTTCTTAAAGGGACACTCTATCCACCCCTCTTTCTGGGTGTGTTTCCAAGGGCACTTCTTCCTGACCTTTGGGGTCCCATTGACCTCTCTATCATCCCATCTACCTTTTGGCCCCACTTTTCTTTTCACCTTCCCCAGACCTACTCTCCCAGGACTGTAGGGGGTCTACTTCTATTCCACTTGTGGGGTTACCCTTGGCAACACATTTCTTCACACCAGTCTCTTTTGCCATTTCTGTCACCGTTGGTATTTTCAATACCTTTACATAAAAGGAAGGTTTGGGACATTACATGAAGCAAGTGTGCGAGGCTTAAATAGTAGTAAACGTTTAAAAAAAAACATGTATTTATTTTACAAAGCATTTCATTGAAGAGTACATACATATAACATGCATTGTTCATACAATCATATAGCAAATTATAGCAAATCGTGTACCACAGGATAAAACAAGTAACAGAGCACATTTGTAGACTGATACATATTGGCTGGTATAAATGTCATAAGCGATGTAAATATATTACATAGCGTGCTGGAATAGGTAGGCTGGTAAAGCCATCGCTAATAAACATATTGTACTGTAAACAAGATCCGACGTGTTTCGCTGGGCATTGCCAACTCTTCAGGGGCAGGTACAATAGTGCTCTAAAAAGAGAAAAAATAAATCAGAATAACCAGAAAAATGGTAACCAGAAAGATAGAGAGTGGAACAAAACCATTGTCCCCTTTAATACTCACAGATGCTGCATGAACAGGGTCGCAGGGGTGTATACGCGAGAGGTGTCCACCACGGGAACTGTGAGACAACTTTCCACATCAACACAAACATTGCATGAATTGTTTCCACCATTTGCGATTTCTGTACAGTACAGCCTGCAATATCCAGCTCCAATCCGCCATACTCCGTGGTACAAGTTCTCCAAACATAGGAGAGGATTGCAAGATATACACTGGCTGTACACTCCAAGATGCTAGCATTTCTTTAAGCATGTCTGTCATCACAAAATTCACATTTTTCCCTTCATGCACTGTGGACAAGATTTCTGCTGTGCGTTTACACTCACTCTGACCTTCAGTCATGAGAGGGTTCATTTCTGCAACAGCCAATGCACCTTGGGCTATAAGCTGTTCTGCAGACACCTCTCCTGGCACAGTAGCCTTAGTGTCCACTACACCTTTAGCCACAGAAATTTAATCCAGCATTGCAATTAGTATCTTGGCCCAATCATCCCAATATGTTTTGCTCTGTTGTACTACATCCACCCAAGGAGACATAGACAGACCAAGAGTTTCAACAGCATCTGAAAGACTGCACCTATCAGTACCACACTTCTCAACAACATTATCATGAACAGCATTGTTGGGAATACATTTCTCATTATTATTCCTGACTTCCACGGTTGCTAGGGACAATTGCACACATTTCTTAGTGGTTACATTGGATGACATCTCTGAATGCACCAGCACATTTTCCCCACTTGTCTTCCTGCTACACAGCAGACTGCTTGAAGATAAGTGCTTATCAGTTCTCACATTACATTGCAGTAACTCATCTTTTACACTGCACAGCAATAAGTCCCTCTCCCCACTGGACTTGCCACCACTTCACTGGCCTCAAACAAATGATCAATCTCTTTCACATAACAAACAGGAACAGTCTTACCATTCCAAGCGGCAGGTGTAAGAAGCTTCCCTTGTGGGCGTCTTCCCACCTTGGTTGTGCTCTCACAGGCAAATGCCCCACCTGGTTGCAGGGCAACATTGCAGGCCAAACAGATTTTCTGTAGCCAGTGGTAACAACAGACAATTTTACATAAACATTTTAACCAGTTGCTGTAGGAGATCCCATTCTGCCTGTAGAATTTCTCCTGGTGCCTTTCCCCATGCAGGGTGTAGCAACAGATGTTCATGCCCAAATAGATGTGTGCTGTCTCTCAGCCTTAAAGAGACTGTACAGCAGATTTTTTTTTCAAAAGGAACTGTGTCCCTGACTGTGCTCTCCCATGGTAACAAAAGATGAGGTGCGTCTGGATGATGGGGCTGCTATGAAGAGGTAGCTCACTGTTCCCACAAAGAGGGCTGGGATGTCCGAGAAGAGTCATTTGGGTGCAGGGGCTAATATGAAGGGTTAGCTTACTGTTCCCACAGAGAGGGCTGGGCATCCTAAATGACTGTTCTCGGACATCCCAACCCTCTTTGTGGGAACAGTGAGCTACCTCTTCATAGCAGCCCCACCATCCAGACGCACCTCATCTCTTGTTACCATGGGAGACCACATGCTCCCTGCAGAACTTTTCCCCTTTGACTGCCCCATCTCTGCAGTCAGGGACACAGTTCCTTTTGAAAAAAAAAATCTGCTGTACAGTCTCTTTAAGGCTGAGAGACAGCACACATCTATTTGCTCACACAGCAAATAGAAATACAGTCTCTTGACACTCACGGTTTCCAGCATGCAAGGATCTGGACAAGCGCCATCCGCGCCCAAAGCATTTTCTTCCACCAATTGTAAACGTTCGGGGTGATTTAACTCAAGTGGTGCGTGCGACTTCCAACAAACATGCTACTCCAGATTGCGTTTTTAGGGCATGGCAGCTCACTTTTATTAAAGAAAACGAAAAAGTACAAACAAGCAGTGCTCTTTTAGGAACCATAAATCAGACTGAGACAGAAGTACAGAAGTGTAAAAATCACACTATTTAATAAAAATAGTAAAATAGAACAAACAGAGCAAATTAAGTCAAAAGCCAATGTTTGGTAGCCAAAGTGGATGGTTGGAGCAAGCCAGCAAACAGGGATCCAGAGATCAGCGAGATCAAACCAACAGCATGCAGGGTCAGGAGCCAGAAGAGAAGTCAACCGAGCAGAGTCTTTAATCAAGAAACCAGAAGAACGTCAAACAGGCAAAAGTCTTTCACAGGAAAACACAGCATAGATTATCCAGAGATGTTGACAAGGCGAAGGCGTCTGAGATCTGATCCAAAAAAGTACATATTACAGCCCACACATGACACTTACTCCTGCTAAGCTGTTTAAAAGCATCTCAATATATATAGCAAAAAATGCAACAATATGGGGGTTTGGTCACACTAAATGGCCATAAAGTGCTTAAGCCCACTGACTGCTTCAAAGTACCCCAATTTTCCAGTGGTACAGCAGCACCAAGTGTTTGTTAGGGGTTTCCCCCCAAATGTATATATTTTTTGAGATTTGATCCAGGCAGTTTATATAGCTGGGAGAGCTGGCTAACGAGCAGGATATGGACATCAGGTGAGACAAAGTGGAAGCTGAGACTGGCAATTAACCCTCAGCTGAGCAGCTTGCCCTGAGAAGGGAGGGCTGATCCCAGCCCTGACATAATCTTCCCTCACAGGGGGTTCCACCATCACTGTATAAACACACAATTCAGCCTCTTGGCTTACTGACTGTCAACTCGTGCTGTTCAGTTGCGGGCCACATCTGCCTGCTACAGATGTGCATGCACAGACTGCCACCTGCAGCCTAAGTCTCCTCGAGACCTCTCTGTCTCTCTTTCATGGAGCCGTCTCCTCCTGGGACCCTCCCAACCTTCTAGGCCAGACATTCTGTCTGCTAGGCAGAGCTGTCTCCAAGTCTGAGTCCTGAGCTCTCTTCCTAGGAGGATTTTGAAGCCAGCCCACAGGTTATTAGCATGCTTGCCAAAATCAAGCATACACTGCTCATATACACTGTGACACTGGGCCACCTCTCAACAACCTTCTTTAAGATCGTCTTTGTGTGGTCACGTGACCTCCTGCGGGTCCCCTCACCCATTCTAAGGGCTACAGTGAAAGGGGCTGAGCAGATAGCACAATGGTCACGTGACCTCCTGGCTAACATCATAGGAGGATCTCAGCCCGTCCCACTGTAGCTTTCCTCCCCCTCTAGATCGGGGGAGGAGAGCAGAGGGAGGTTACGTGACCGCACAAAGGCAATCTGAAATAAGGTAATTTTCAGCATCATTTTAAACATTTACACTGTGTAGTATACCTACACTTACCTATATGGCTGGCAGTAATCCTACTCCGACTTTACAACCACTTTAAACATTCTGTTAGCATGTTAATGAGTGGGGGAGGTAAAATATAAGTGGATTTAACCTTTTCAAGATGTCATGTTATGATTGTGGGCACAAGGATTTTGGTACATTCAGCTGACTTGTAATGGGCACATATAATGGATGTCTCTTTAAGAACAACAAATCAAGAGACATCTGCCTATGCTGGAACAACAACTTCTAGGACCTACTTGAAACTTGCACAATATATGTATGTGGCACTCACATAATATAAACAATTCTTCCTATGGTTGTAAGTTGTAGGTCCACTTATTAGCACACCACTGCATGAAGTGCAGATCCCAAGCAATGCTTGAATTAGTTGCATGCCTTGCTTAATAGTGAAGTAGACAATTCCCATGCTAGATCTAGTTATTATTGAAAAATATCTTATAATGGGTGATGTGATCTTTAACCTTTGACAATGTAATGAATGTTCCTCTTGAGACTTGAGAAACTCTTTGAAGAAAAACTGCAGTACATTCAGCATACAGGGAGTGCAGAATTATTAGGCAAGTTGTATTTTTGAGGAATAATTTTATTATTGAACAACAACCATGTTCTCAATGATTCCAAAAACTCATTAATATCAATTTGATTTTTGATGAAGGTTTTTATAAGTCGAAACTATAATTACTCAAAAACCTTAGTAACTCTTGTACCAACAACAAGTTATTATTTTAATAAGGAGTTTTTATGTTGAACGGATTATTAAGACGTGAGGGACATACGACTTACATGACGTCAAAAAGAAGTTTCTCAAAGAGTTCAGAGTTCTCCTTGTAAGTAATGTAACAGTTTCCAATTTCTAGTGTAGTGGGTAATATTCTATAAAAAGTTATTATTGATCTAGATCGTACCCTTAACAGATGAAGTGATAATTCGTTCCGTACGT
>BLSH010127324.1:1005209-1034755 GCA_018402905.1 Glandirana rugosa | reverse complement strand
AAAGAGAGAAGACTGTCCATAATTTTACAGGGTGCATTGAGATTATCCATCATTTTAAAGGGTGCCTTGACTGAAAACAGGTTGAGAAACACTGGTGTATACAATATTAATACACTAGATTTAAAACTTTTTGAAATACATTTTACATGTATACATAAAAAAATGTAATTTAGTAACCTTTGTACAGTTAAGCAGCAAGTTGTATAAAGGAGCCAATATGCCATATTGCGTAAATTCTTTAATCTGTGAATTGCAATGCTTGTGGATGATAATGGTGCAGCCTTTGAAACTAGTTAAATTACACTTGTCACACTTTAAAATTATCATAGAAATCTCTGAAATTGCTAATAATTTATGTATTTCCTATTGTGAGTAAAATAAGTCAACTAGAAACCTTTTGTCTACCATAAAACTATTCTGTGTACCGGCGCGCTACAATAAAGACGTTATTTGTCACACTGATTACACACTTCACGTTAAGTGCACGTCACTTACATTACATTACATTACATCAAATAATATTGTCCAATTTTGAGACATTTTGTTCAGGTGAGTGTTAGTATGAGAGCTTTGTACTTTAACATAGAAGTGAATGTAAATGGTGTTATTCATGTTGTTAACAGTGTGTGCTATAGCAAATTAGTATAACAGGGGAAAAAGGTGATAAAAGTGTTTGAATATCTTTTCTCTAAGCAATATGGGCACCCTTGATTTAAAATGTAGATTGAATCTAAAATGGTTTAGTACTGTAATATATATCTAAATATCTAAAAGGATTGCTATAAACCAAACGAACTGACCCTAAATAACATTTCAGTTACCTAAAATGCACTATTCCTTATATGTCAGGTGATTTTCCCATTAACCCCAAATGGGTTATCTCTATTTTCATCTTCATAAATAAGATTAAATAAATAAGATTAAAAGTTTAAATTAAAAAATACATATTGATTATTGCCTCTGTGGAACTTGGAACTACAGCTCCTGCAAACCATGTATTTTCCCTGAAGCTGGTGATACATTATATTATGCAGGAATATAGCTTTTCTACATCCCAGTGACATCATTAACCCAATATAGTCATGTCCACATATGGTCAATGATGTCACCCAGTAGACTCCACCCTTTTGTCTGTATTGCAGTGGTAGGGACCAGGAGATGTCATTCAGCAAGATCAAGTGATGTGTTTGGGCATGTTGGAAGGTGGCAGATTTTTTCTTTCGGCAGGTTGGGGGGCTTCATAATTGAGATGGATCTGCATTGCTAGATGACGTGATTGATGTTGATTTAACATTGTGGGATTATTTTTTTTTTTATTTAAGGGCTTGTCAAGAATTGTGTGTATGTTTGTTTACTATTGACTTTTTTTTGATGAGTAGATTAGACTTGTGCATGGCTGAAAAATGTGTTCATTTTCGTTCCGTTCGTTTTTTATATTTTTTCGGGAATTCAGAAATTCGAAAAATTCGGAATTCAGAAATTCGAAAATTCGGAAATTCCCAATTCGGCAATCGGAACAAATTTGAAAAGTCCGAAAATCCGAACTGCGGTATTTGGAAATTCGGCAATCGGAACAGCCGAAATTCGGAAATTCAAAAATCTGAAAATTTGAAAATAAAAAAGAACATTTGAAACAATAACTAGCTAATAAATATCTATTAAATTATAGGTATTGGAATTTCCTTGAAAATATAGCTGTTAGTGATACATTTTATATTTAAGTTCACTAACAGCCAAATTTGAAAGGAAGTTCCAATACCTATAATTCGAATTTTTGGATTTCCAAACTTCTGAATTTCTGATTTTTGCCGAATTACCAAATTACCACAAAAAAAAACAAAAATTCAGAAAAATATCGAAATTCGGAATTTCGGAATTCGTCCGAATTGCCGAATTTAGAATAATTAGGTAAAAATGAAATTCGGAACTAAACGAATTGCACAAGCCTAGTAGAGATACGATGTACCCCCTAATCATTCATATAGGGGAAGAAGGTATCTGGGGGCCCCTTGTTTTAGAGGGGGCTTCCAGATTTTGATAAGCTCCCGCCCCCAGACTCTCAACAAGCACCGCGTCAGATTTGTGGACAAGAGGCCCTTGTGCTCAACAACATGGGGACAAGGATCTTTGACAGGGGGGTCCACCCTGACAGAATACGCCTCCACGTTAAGGGCAAGTAGCCTGGTATGGTTCAGGAGAGGGAAAGAGCTGCACACTCCCCCCCCCCCCTTTCCTGACCAGCCAGGCTGGAAGCTTAAGTAAGGGTCTGGAATGGATTTTGGGGGACCTCATGCTCTTCTTTGTGTTTTTTGCCCCTTAAAATCCATACCAGGTCCTGGGATGAATTCTGGGGAGGGGAGAGGGGACACACACATTTTTTTTTCTTCATAATCCCTGCTGTTTGTTTACATTCTTCTGTCAGTGGAGGAATCCCCGACAACAGCTAAATGTGTTTGGCAGAGATGAATCACTGCTTTTTAGGGTGCTGGCTCCCTGAAAACCAGGAACCCAAAGTAGGTAGCCATCACATTTAGCACTGGTAATAAAACCACTGCTATATGTTTAACTTCATACTGTAGATGGAAGTTCATTCAGCCAAACGCACATATATTTATCTGTACACACAAGAATCTCCATAGACTGTACACAGTGCTGAGGTCTTCCTCTTATTATTTCCTCTGCTGGTTGAATGCCCTTAGCCTATAGTGTTAGGCTATTTTCTATATTGGTGAATGCTATTTATCGCTTATGATCAAATGTTCCTAGGGCTAGTTTCCTGAAATGCTAGGGAATGTTAGGGAAACATATTACAAACATTACAGATATATTTGTTAAATTTGTGCAAATTTTAAAACAATCGCAAAGTGATTTTTTTAAATAAATAAACCCCCTTAATGTTTCTTATTTTTTTATTTAAATGCAATCCATAGTTAGTATTGCAAAATTCATTTATTTTCATACAAATGCAATTTTCTTGTTTGAGTTCCATTGTATTTGTCATTCTGAAATGCATTTCCTCAGTTCAAGCTGAGCAGAAATATGTCCAGACATATAATTTCCCTGTAAAGTGCTATAACATTTCTATGTCTGGCTGAATGCTAATTATTAGATTATTAGCACATGTACTAATTGGCAATAAATAAAACAAGAAGAAATGTTCTATGGATTCCTTGTTTTGCATTGCAGAACTTTTTAATGGTGCCATTCCAATTCTGTAACATTTTGGTATCTGCAATATTTGAAGAAGTTTGTAATAAAAAGAGTTTAACAGAACTGGGCACCATGCACGACAGGAGATGAAGTAAGCATATGTAGGAAATAGTCTTACAGCATGCCAGTACTATTGATTGAAAGTGTATTTAAAGCCTAATATTGATCTTCTCATTTTTGCTGGAATTTTATCTGTGAAATATACTATTAAAAGTGTTTGTTATAACTATTTAATAATTGCCAAAGAAATATCCCATCCACTTTCATTTGTATTGCTTTTACTAGAAGGTGGACATCTGATGTACTGCATTTTAAGAAGTAAAACTAAGTTGGGTTAAGCTGCCATGTCTTATTGGAGAGTTAAGATGTCTGTCGAGGGTGCTTATTCAGCAGGTGATCATACTGGCCGGAAGGACCAAGATCTATGCCAATTCATAAAGCAGTGCTTGAAACAGAACAAAGGGAGTGCCATCTTTGATGACTTATATTGAGATATGAAAGCAAATGGGATTTCAAGGCAGCAGCTTTTTTATTTGGGTACTAAGGGCCCGTGTTTTTGAACTCTGGGCTAGAGTTGACGGCATTGACTGGTTCATTTGTCTTGCAGTTGACCTCTGTCTGACCTGAAATTAACTTAATTCAAGCAGGTTTTGCAGTGCCATACACTTGTATGGCACTGAAAAACCCACCTCAAGCAAACAGAAGCCCTATGGAATAAGTCCTAAAACTGAATAAAGCAGAACTAAGCATACCAATGTACTGATTCCCTGAAATTACTGGTGTCAGATGTTATCACAAATGCAGCACCATAGCAACTGCAGATCCAAACAGAGGCTAAGACACTGTCTTCGGCTGCATAATAATAGGAGGGTTTAGATCCGCTGTTCTGCCCAAGTGTCAAACTCGGCAGAATACCAAACCCGCGTCACTTCCGGATTTTTAAAGCATTATAACTCGGTAATTAGCACGAATTTCTGTTGCTAGAAGACACCAACGACGGACTACAGTCCATTACCGGGAGATGTTGCTGTGTTAGGAACACAGAGGCAAACGGGGACAAAGTTGTCCCCGGCTAGGAGGCGGCCATTTTCTTGGTTAGTATATGAGCAGAGTATAAACTTTCGCTCATATACCGTGCACCGGACTATTGTCCATTGCCAGTGTTTTTGAAAATCACCTATTGCTGAAGATCAACAGAAATTCCAGACGATTACGACATTATGATGCTTTAAAGAAACTGGAAGTGACGCAGGTTTGGTATTCTGCCGAGTTTGGTATTTGGGCAGTACACCGCTTTAAGTGGTAATGTTAAAGACACACCCTGGCACTTTTAGTTAGTTTGAAAGTGTGCTGGTAAGGCATTCATGAGTATCGCCAGAACAGAAGTAGGTAAGGACCTGCAATAAAGTTAACTATAATGGTGTGGATGAGATAATTGTGGCAAAGGTTTTGTGTGTGCCAGCTCCAGTTATATGAATCCAGGATGACAGTGGGCTATAACTAAAGCAAAACTGTAAGAAGAAATGTTAAAGAAATGGAAAAGAAGGAAGCTATTCATATAACAGTTACATACTGTATATAGTGGGATATTTCAAAATGTGTGACATTTTGCTTCATTAAATTTCCTAACATGTAGGAGTGAATAATGAAAAATAACCTAAAATTAAACAAGTCTTTGTTGTAACTTTCTCAAAATACAGCAGACATGTTGCTGTAATGCAAAATGCATTAAATGTCATTAGCAAAATTCAAAAACCCATCTGATAAATCCATTATACGCCTTAGAACAATAACTATTCCTCACTTTTACAGTAGTAGCATTAAAGTAATTTGCTTAATGACACACTGCATAAAATAAAGCCATGCTTAATATGTAATTAAATATACATTTTCAGAGGCAATGTGAATGTTTAATTCCAAGAAGATGCGTGATTCCATAAGCATTGTGTTCCATTCAGCCTATTTAGAAGCTATTTTGTGGGAGCCACATAAATATTTTTCCTAGGTGACTCGGGTGTGGATATTGGTTGTATTACACGTGGGGTTAAGTTTAAAGAAATATAATAATATACCAATGTTTTTGCCCTAGATTATTAGATATTGATTTAATCATAGTTCTTATACATTTAGTAATTTTCTTTCAAGTTTGCTAACCTAGGACATTGAGTTTTTTTTATTTCACAAAACTTTTACTGGGCTTTTAAGTATTAGTACAAGGTATGTAAGACAGTCATATAAAGAAAGGAATGTGGAAACGGTGAGAGGTAAGTAAAAACGGTATAAAGTATCTTACAAAGTGAGTACACCCCTCACATTTTTGTAAATATTTTATTATATCTTTTTATGTGACAACACTGAAGAAATTACACTTTGCTACATTGTAAAGTAGTGAGTGTACAGCTTGTATAACAGTGTAAATTTGCTGTCCCCTCCAAATAACTCAACACACAGCCATTAATGTCTAAACTGCTGCCAACAAAAGTGAGTAAACCCTTTAGTGTAAATGTCCATATTGAGCCCAGCACTGCCCTAATCCTCTTGGGCATGGAGTTCACCAGAGCTTCACAGGTTGCCACTGGAGTCCTCTTCCACTCCTCCATGACGACATCACGGAGCTGGTGGATGTTAGAGACCTTGCGCTCCTCCACCTTCCGTTTGACGATCCCCCACAGATGCTCAATAGGGTTTAGGTCTGGAGACATGCTTGGCCAGTCCATCACCTTTACCCTCAGCTTCTTTAGCAAGGCAGTGGTTGTCTTGGAGGTGTGTGTTTGGGGTTGTTATCATGTTGGAATACTGCCTTGCGGCCCAGTTTCCGAAGGGAGGGGATCATGCTCTGCTTCATGTCACAGTACATGTTGGCATTCACGGTTCCCTCAATGAACTGTAGCTGCCGGCAGCACTCATACAGCCACAGACCATAACACTCCCACCACCTTGCTTGACTGTAGGCAAGACACACTTGTCTTTGTACTCCTCACCTGGTTGCCACCACACACACTTGACACCATCTGAACTAAATAAGTTTATCTTGGTCTCATCAGACCATAGGACATGGTTCCAGTAATCCATGTCTTTAGTCTGCTTGTCTTCAGCAGACTGTTTGTGGGCTTTCTAGTGCATCATCTAGGACAACATCCATGCAGTCCAATTTGATGCAGTGTGCAGTGTATGGTCTGAGCACTGACAGGCTGACCCCCACCCCTTCAACCTCTGCAGCAATGCTGGCAGCACTCATACGTCTATTTCCCAAAGCAACCTCTGGATATGACGCTGAGCACGTGCACTCAACTTCTTTGGTTGACCAGGCCTGTTCTGAGTGAAAACTGTCCTGTTAAACTGCTGTATGGTCTTGGCCACCATGCTGCAGCTCAGTTTCAGGGTCTTGGCAATCTTCTTATAGCCTAGGCCATCTTTATGTAGAGCAACAATTCTTTTTTGCAGATCCTCAGAGTGTTCTTTCTTTGCCATGAGGTGTCATGTTGAACTTCCAGTAACCAGTACGAGAGAGTGAGAGCGATAACACCAAACAAATCTGCTCCCCATTCATACCTGATACCTTGTAACACTAGCAAGTCCCATGACAACGGGGAGGGAAATTGGCTTACTGGGCCAAATTTGGACATTTTCACTTAGGGGTGTACTCTCTTTTGTTGCCAGTGGTTTAGGCATTAATATGTTGAGTTATTTTGAGGGGACAGCAAATTTACACTGTTATACAAGCTGTACACTCACTACTTTACATTATAGTAAGGTGTAATTTCTTCATTGTTGTCACATGGAAATATATAATAAAATATTTACAAAAATGTGAGGGGTATACTCACTTTTGTTTGATACTGTAAATGGTTTCACCCAATAGAGCAGAGATAACACTGCAAATAACATCAAAAGCTACAAGGCACCAGTAAATGTACATATTAAACTGTAATGCAGGCTGGGAGAAGCTCTATCGGTAACACTACTTTTTGAGGGAGTATGCTTCGATGAGAGCATTAAAAGGAATTAGGTACTCTGGAACCCATAATCTGCAGCGGGTGGCAACGAGGAGGAAATGGGAGGGGGGGCTGCTTAGGGGGGAGGGGTGAAAGAATTCCGTGCAGGCCAGCCTGTTACAAGTTAAAAAGGATATCCATCCATATGGTCAAATGAAGAGTAAAGAATGGTCCAGGTTTAAATGGTTGTTGTAGGTTATTCATGGATCCCTAATCTTGAGGAATTTAGTGTGGGTGTCAGTAAGTATAGATGTGAGCTTCTCATGAACCATGGTTCCCAAGAGCCACTGCTTAACTTCAGCATAATTAAGAAATGGTTGGCTCCAGGCTGTGGCCAGGGTCTGTCAGGCAGCCAGGAACATAAACCCCACTAGTTTCCTCTGGGCTTTACTTAAAGATGGAATTGACTTATGCAGCAATGCTTCCCACAGATTGTTTGCGTGCGAGAGAAACATTTAGGACCATGCGAATCATTGCATAGACCCCAAACCAAAATAATAGTGCTTTGAAGCATGTCCACCAAATATGAAGAAGGTTTCCTGATTCCCTGTTTCGCCGAATACACAGAGGAGATGCAGAGGGGACACATTTGGCTACCCCTGTCGGGGTCATGTACCAGCATAAGAGCAATTTATAAATGTTCTCCTGGGCGAATATGTTAGAAGAGCATTAAGAAGAGTCCAGCCAGAATTGGCTCCAGGCAGGTTGGTAACATTGAGTTTTTTAAGGTAGATCTAAACCCTAACCGGATGACATCTCAGTACTGCTCCATTTCTAACAATCGTGTACATTGTTTAAGTAGTAAACCATGTTAAAAAAAAAATCCCCCTGCCGGCTAATGTCATGAGGTGGTAGTATGCACTACAATACTAGCACATTATGGCAGGCTTAAAAAACGGATCCCTCCAGTGGCGCTCTGTCACCACTGACAGGAAATCCATCTGTGCCCATTTTTCCTTCTGGTCTCCAGCCATTTTATGGCCGCCACACAGCTCTCTCTCTTGTCTCTCTCACAGCATGTTTCAAAAAGAGTTGGGACAGGGAAGTAGAAGCTGGCAAAGTACAACCCCAATTCCAAAAAAGTTGGGACAGGGCCATGTTTACCACGTAAAAATATGGGAACTGAGGAGACCAGTTACTGGAGTTTTGGGAGAGGAATGTTGTCCCATTCTTGTCTGAGCATATGCTGCTCTAAAACCTGGATATATCTTTTAGCATTTATGTTGCTTTTCCACATGCGCAACCTGCCCATTCCATATGCATTAACTGGTTCCCGACCGGCTCGCGTACATTTACTGCTGCACTGTGGCAGCATCTCGCGGACCGCCAACCTTACACGGTGGCTCACGCTCTTGTACCCGCTGCACTCTGGAGGAGTGTGCCTGCGTGTGCCTTCAAGTGTGCCTGCGGCTTGGACGGACCCGATGTCTGCTGGCGAACCGCGATTGCTTAAAACGGGGAACCGCCCTGACATAAACACGGCGGTTCCCCGCACTGTCAGGCAGCATCTAAGAGATCTACTGATCCCTGTCACTGGGATCAGTTGGATCTCTTATGCCCCTGACAGCCCAGCCCCCTCACAGTTAGAACACACCCAGGGAACACAGTTAACCCTAGAGCGCCCCCCCAGGTTAACCCCTTCACTGCCAATGACATTTATACAGTAATCAGTGGATATTTACATTTCTGATCGCTGTATAAATGTCATTGGTCCCAAAAAAGTGTCAAAAATGTCCGACCCGATATCAAAGTCCCGATAAAAATCGCAGATCGCCGCCATTACCAGTAAAAAAAAAAATGTAGAAATGGCAGAAATTAATTCTCATAGTTTGTAAACATGGCAACTTTTGCACAAATCAATCAATAAACGCCGATTGCAATTTTTTTTACCAAAAATATGAGGAAGAATATATATCGGACAAAACTGATGAATAAATTAGTTTTTTTAGATTTTTTAGGGATTTGTATTTTAGCAGAAAGTAAGAAACGTTTTTTTTTTTTTAAATTGTCACTGTTTTTTTGTTTATAGCAGTGATCAGAAATGACACAGAGGTGATCAAATACCACCAAAAGAAAGCTCTATTTGTGGGGAAAAAAGGACACAAATTTTGCTTGGGTACAACGTCGCACTACCGTGCAATTGTCAGTTAAAGCGCCGCAGTGCCGAATCCCAAAAAGTGCTGTGGTCCTAATATGAGAAATCCTTCCGAGGCTGAAGTGGTTAATGAACCCCCATACCATCGGAGATGCAGGCTTTTGAACTGAGCACTGATAACAAGCTAGACGGTTCCCTCTCTTCTTTAATCCAGAATATGGAGCACCCATGTTTGCCAAACAGGATGTCAAATTTCGATTTGTCTGACCACAGAACAGTTTTCCATTTTGCAAAAGACTATTTTAAATGAGCTTTAGCCCAGAGAAGACGGCAGCGTTTCTGTATCATGTTCAGATATGTCTTCTTCTTTGCATGATAGAGCTTTATCTTGCATTTTTGGATGGCACAGGGGAACAGTGTTTGCAGACAGTGATTTTTGGAAGTATTTGGAAGCATTCATGTGCCCTTGCAGTGATGTCCATCACAGGATAATGTCTGCTTTTAATGTAGAGCCAAAGATCACGGGCCTTATCACTTGTGCGATTTATCCAGATTCTTGGAATCTTTTGATGATATCATGTACTCTAGATGATGATATATTAATGGTTTTTGCAATTTTATGTTGCGGAACATTATTCTATAATTTTTTGTCAATTTTTTGATACAGCTTTTCACAGATTGGTGAACCTCTGCTCATCTTTACTTCTGAGACACTCTGACTCTCTAAGATGCTCTTTTTATATCCAATCATGTTACTGACCTGTTGCCAATTAACCTAATTAATTGCAAACTGTTCTTCCAGCTTTTCCTTGTAAGCACTTTGTTCCCCTTACCCAACTATTTTGAGACGTGTTGCTGTCATCAATTTCAAAATGTCCTTTTTTTTTTAATGATACATTTTCTCATTTTAAACATGTGATATGTTTTCTATTTTCCACTGTGAATAAAATATGGTTTCATGAGATTTGCAATTTTTGTTGTAATGTAGATTTTTTTTTCCATAGTTTTTGGGATTGGGGTTACAAACCTGCTCCCATGGGGTTTTTTTTCCTGTTTCCTTCTGTTAGCTGTGTTTTATGTTACACAACTGCTACAATCTGTTATTGCAATTGAATAAAGGCTAGTTTACACTTGCTTCGGCTTCAACTCTCATTAAAGCTCATACAACTTCAACAAGCTTTTGTGTTTTCGAGGCTTCAGTGGTGCTTCGACGAGGCTTCAGTGATGCACTTTTGAAGCTTTGTTGAAGCTTGGCCAATGCCCTGTGTATTTGTTGACATCTCACACCTGCAATTTCTCCAAAACAAAGCAAAGCTAAAGCTGAATTAAAGCCTCTGAAAAGCCTCAGGTGCTTCAAGCGAGCTTCAAACAAGCTTCCTCATAGACTTCTATGGAAGCATTGGAGAGGCTTTGAAGCCTGGCTAAAGCTACATGGGGTATAATTTTTGACGCAAAGCTGAAGCGGAGCAAAGCCAACGCAAGCTGTATTGAATTATTGTAATTGTACTGTCTGCCCTAATGTCGCAAAGCGCTGCACAAACTGTCAGTGCTATATAAATCCTGTATAATAATAATAATAATTTACAGTGAAGCTCTTCCAACAACCAGCATGACTGCTCTGTGCTGTTATTTAGTTCAGGGAACTTCACAAATGTGCATCTGGCAACAGGCAATACTAATGTTTTTTTTCAGGAGCTGCACTAACATCTGTATCTTATCTCATCTACTTAGCAAAAGGAACACATTTCAGACATAGTCTGTCCCTTATGTATATCATCAGAAACAGTCACTGCCTGTCTGCTTGTTCTGTATGTGTCCAGTCATCAATTCAGCTTACAGCTGGTGATTCTGCATCAGTGTTCACCCTAATTATGTTATCAACATCTGGAGTGTAGCCGATTCAATCTTCCGTTTATTGAAGCAAGTAAGTTGATTGACAGCACACTTAATAAGAGATCCCTTTATGCTGAAAACCTCTAGTTTTACATGCCAGATTTATCATCTGTTATTTAAGTAAGTATGTACCCTTCCATTTCAGCTAATTGACAGTAATAGCTGGCAGACTGGAAATGAAGAGGGGGAATGCCACTCAAAAATAGACTCTTAATATATTGTTGGTGTCCTGTTATTCTGAAAAAAGTAGATGTAGCATGTATGTTGCTGCTTAATAAGATAACAGATATGTGTGAAATGCAATTTTGTGTTTTTATTTGATGATATTCTTAATGGAATACCAATATTTAGTGAATGAAAAACACAGGCTAATGTAAGTTTTAGTAGTCTCAGTGACATAATTAAAGGTGGGAGTTTGGCAATCCATCAATAACCCACATAACTATTTTAACATAACATTTTACATCAAGTAGTACATTCAGACTGGTTTGGCCTGGCTGCTCTGATGTAAAGTAAAATTCCAACCTCTCTGTAGGTCAGCGATTAACATTTGTTACTACCCTTATTTTGTGATACCCCATCATCCCCTCAATTATTATAATTATTATTATTATTTTATTGGATTTACTGTATATAGAACCAACAGTTTTTTACTATATAAAGGGAGACTTTACAGTTACAATATAATTCAATACAGAAGGATTAGGAGGGCCCTGATCATGGGTACTACTGTGGGCACTACAAAATAAGACGTGGGAAAGAGATAGGGCAGAAATCAAGATATTAACATGTGTTATAGTTTTAAAATACCTTGATAATATATAGAAGGAACCTCCACGAAACGCGTAGAGCTGTTATATGCCATGTCAAAACTTATTGTGCAATATACAAATCATGGACTGTTCACTACTTCATATGTACTACTTGAAATGTTGAGGTTGTATGCCCAAAATGTGTTTGAATATATGCATATGAAATGCTTACAATATATACAATTGATACATTTTATTAGACAATATTTATGCAAAATAAACAATGATTGTTTTAACAACCTGTGTGTTTCAAATAAAGTCCCACCCTTCTCCTTCTATTTATCACCTTGATAATATATATATAATCTATAATTATACTGTACTTTGGGACTGATATATACAGGCTGTACTGTTTTGTCCCATATGGCAGGTCTTTCAGTCCTTGCATTCAAAGATGCGCTCTCTCTGTGGCTGAGATCTTTTTTCAACAATAAGAAAATTTATTTTTTTCAATTAAGGTTTAAATTCATTTTCTCCAATTCTTCATCATTTTCATCACATTTTTTAATTGGGCAAAACAATAAGCAGATATTTTGCTTACTTTTACAAAAAGGCCCCTTTTTCTTAAAGAATAAGTTCACCTTTCATAACATATTACATGTTATACCCATATTCAGGGTGTAACATGTTATGAAAGGACCGGCCCCTGCTCCCTCGCTTTGATGGCTAGCAGGGGTCTTCTCCCCTTCTCCAAAATGTATGGCTGTCGGCTTATAGCGCTCAATGAACTCTTCACATGGCTGTACACTGATGTTATTACACATGTGTTTTCTAGGAGAGGAGGTTCCTGCATAATGATCAGTAAATACTTGCATATAGATGCGTTTAAATGCATAAAGACGTGCATTCGTACATAATTTGTTTTATTAAACTTTATTTTCCCCCTTTGCATAGACTTCATTTAAGTGCTTACAAATGCATATACAGTACACATGTTTATATGCTTTAGCATGTTAAGTGCATGTTCTTAGACAAAGACTTTTGGATTCTTGGTTACAGATCCGAAAGCAGATCATGTTTACGCACACTTGCATTCAATCCGTAATTTAAAAAATCTTGTATATGTGTATTTTACAGCCATGTGAATGAGGCCTAATTGTGCAATTGAAGAAATTTCTCATCATTTCCTTTTTTGTTACTTTAGTGCACAATGCATTACATATTACATATAATGCTCTCTGCAATTGCTCACCTCCTGTAATGCATTTAACTCCAATAGGTGCTTAATCATAAAGAGTGGGAGTTCTCATGGGGTGGAAATGTTTATATACAATTATTGCTTATAATTTCAATAGATAAAAAGACATTACACGATTCGCCTTTTATCACTCCTCAGTCGCAATATTATTGAAAATTAAAATGGAAACAATTACTACCAATGGTTTTTGTAATAATAGTGTTTAGAGAGTTTGTCCTTAGAACAGGCTAGCGTACCTAGTCAATAGAGATTTTGGCACAACTCTGTAGCCAAGGTTATGCAGTGTGACTAATTCAGAGAATACAAGACCAAAGAAGTCATTGCTCTGAGACAACAACATTGAACTGAATACTAAATTACTGAATACTGGATTTCTAAAATAGATTTTTTTGCTTCCTATCAACAGCTTTAAAAGCTTTACAGAGGACGAAACTAAAATTGGATGAATGAAAATGTCTTTCAACTTATTCCAAGAGCTGAGATGTTTTGAATTGTAAGAGTATGAACACATTGAACAAATCTTGTTTTGGATTAAAGATGTATTGCTAGACAAAAATGTGTATCACAAAAAGAAAGCTTTTATTAGCTCTCAAAGACATTTTGTGCATTGAGATACTTACACAAGACATATTTAATGAATGATATCAAAGGAAAGGGTTAGTCATTATATGGTCCTTAAACTTCTTTGGAAGCTCAGCTAACTGCAGCTAGTGGTAAATGAACCAGTCTGTGCGAGTCAAAGTTTATAGAGTTCATAGAGGTTTAGGCTGCTTCCCTGGAGGTGGATGCTCATAGATGATAAGTGATTATTCCCATTTTTGTCCTATGTATATTTGTTTTGACATCTGTGGGTATCTCTATTATTTCTAGCATTCTTTGTGACCCAGCAAAGTAGCTTTCTGGCCACCTGCAGCAGGGGTAAATGACTGGCCATTCCTGTTACATATGAACCTCTGCTCAAAGAAGAAGGCAGTGCTAGAGAGTAGAGGCTTTTGCTAGGTAGAGGTGTACTGTAGGTCATTCCTTTTTTAAGAGCTCAAGGTGCTGCAGTGCTGCAAAATTGCAAGTGGAACTGTGGCTGGATTTTTAATCACTTGGCAGTGGTGCAATATTCATTTGAATACCAATGCTTAGACAGCATTGGTTTCCATTTTTGTGTGTGTACTAATGACACCTAGCTAAAAGGCTGTAAGGAAGAAAACGGCAGCACATCCAGGATACTTTATGCTGGTACCTGTGGTGTCACCGTGGTGTTCAATAAAGCATCGTGAAGTATCCTGGATGTGCTGCTGTTTTCTTCCTTACACTTGAATACAGCGGAGTGGGTTTTACTTCCACTTACAATTAGCACCTGGAGCGGTGGTTTGCTCTTTGCCTATAGCTTAAAGGCTGAGCAGGAAGCTTTAATGCACAAGTCCCACTCTGATCTCCAAAAAGACCAAGCCCCTATATACAAGAAATGAAATGTAAATGATGTGTAGAAACACCTACTCCACCATTGCATATAGAATATACCCATGTAAATAAGATCATCCTATTTTCTGATTTATAGTTATTGCATGTTCCTTAACCAGTTAAAGCATAAGATGCTTTATTAAAATGAATATATATATATATATATATATATATATATATATATGCACATGATCCCCCAGACTGATTCTCCAAGGGAACCCCTCCTAATGTGTATTTTACTTGCATATTTTCGGCACTGAAAAGCATAGCTTTACATTTCTCAATATGCAACCTCATCTGCCAGGTAGCAGCCCAACCTATTTTGTCAGGGTCTTCTTGCAATGATGCTATGTCCTGTGCTGAAGTTATTTCCCTGCATAATTTTGTATCATCAGCACACAATGAAACTGAGCTCTTGATTCCAACCTCTATTTAATAAATAAATATATTGAAACCTTTGGCCAATTGGCTCCAAACCATTGGAGATATTTATCACTAGTCTCTGGACCCATTCATGTAACAAGTTTACTATCCATGTACATACATTTTGATCAACTCCAACAGACCCATTTTTATAGATTAAACATTTATGAGGTACAGTATCAAATACCTTAGCAAAATCTAGATAAATTATATCCACTGGACTTCCACCATCTAACTTCTCACTTACTTCCTCATAGAACAATAACAGATGGTCTTTTCTAAAACCATTGCAGACACATTTCTGGGTAGTGTCCCTTACCATTCCTCTTAAATACCTTACTGTTGAAGTTAGTCTGACAGGTCTGTCATTTTTTGTTACACATTTTGATGCTTTTTTGTAAGTTGGTACTACATTTGCTCTACACCAATCAGTTGTTACGATGTCAGTTAGTAAGGTGTTTTAAAAATTAAGAATAGCAGATAGGCTACAAATGAGCTAAGTTCCCTAAGGACTCGTGGGTGTAAGCCATCCATTGTGTTTTATATATCACAGGTGTATAGCTGTGTGTTGGAGTCAACAGCATCATATTGTGTTCCAAAAATAATAAAAAGAAATATATCTAATCCGTGCCGTCATGTGGGCAAAATAAAGTGATATAGTATGTTGCATCCATCACTGTTTGTTGTACCTATTAGGTCCATTATGCACCACTGAGTGTTTATCTAGTTTAGTTTTGGAAAATATTTCTACTATTTTTTCACATAATTACTAATTGTCTGATTCTTCTTGTCTTATTATAAGTTTGTATGTTCTTTTATACTTGATACTTCTAATGGATGTGAGCAAGAGGCTAAAATGTTGTGGTACACTGTCACACACCATTCTGTTTGTCTTATAGCCAGCCATACTAAATTTATGTGACTGTACTGGAAATTGGGAATAAAATGGAAAATATATGATTGTGTTATAAAAGGGCACACTGATAGCAACCATACTCTTTCATTGTTTTGGCCCAACAGACTCCTGCCTTGGTATCATCTACTAATCTATTGTATGAACTTAACTGGATAGGTGGGCCTGCAGACTGGAACAGTTGCCTGATTTTGCCCAGCATTCCCCATTGGTGCTCTTCTGTCCACCCTCCATCTTTAATTAGCACTCATGTCTAGATTCCCTTGCATCCTCACCACATAAACACACACATGCACACTCTGATAGTAGCTGTTATAACACTCTAACACCTCAATCTCTAGATTTGCTAGTTTACTTGGTAAATATGTGCCAGTGAGGCAAGCTTTGGAATTGACATGATTCAGAAGTGTGTTAAATTCTTGATTTCATCTTCTCATCTCTGACTAGGGCTGCTAGCTGGAACAGTAAGTCATACAGTACTTTTTGTGGTTTTGTGGCTGCCTCTTCCTTGGAGGGTATTTACAGTGTTACATGGGACTTTTTATGACATTTCTGCATTATTTAACCACTTCAATATGGGGCACACCCCCCCCCCCCCCTTCCTGCCCAAAACAATTTTCAGATTTCAGCACTGTCGCACTTTGAATTACAATTGCGCGGTGATGCTACACTGTACCCAAACAACATTTTTATATTTTTTTTCCCCACAAATAGAGCTTTCTTTTGGTGGTATTTGATCACCTCTGGGATTTTTATTTCGTTGTGCTACAAATAAAAAAAGACCGAACATTTTGAAAAAAAAAAGTTTTCTTTGTTTCCGTTACAAAACTTTGTAAATAAGTTTTCTCCTTCACTGATGGGTACTGATGAGGCAGTACTGATTGGCACTGATGAGGTGGCACTGATGATGAGGCACTTATATGCAGCACTGATGGGCACTGATAGGTGGCACTGATAACCAGCACTGACGGTCACTGATATGCAGCATTGATGGGCACTGATGGTTAGCACTGATGGGCACTAATGGGTGGCGCAGATAGGCGGAACTAATGGGCACTGATAGGTGGCACTGATGGACACTGATAGGTGGCACTGGTGGGCACTGATGGGCACTGATAGGCGACACTGATAGATGGCACTGTTAGGCATCACTGATCAGGAGGCATTGGCAGGCACTGGCAGGGATCACTGATGGGCACTGAGTGCCTTCCTATTGGGCATTGATTGCCATACCTAGTGGTCCTGGGTGGCATCCCTGGTGGTACTGGTTAGCATCCCTGGTGATCCTGGTGGGCATCCCTGGTGGTACTGGGTGGGCACATCCCTAGTGGTCCTGGGTGGGCATCCTTGGGGAGGCTGCACTGATAATCAATCAGTGCAGATCCCCCTGTGAGGAGAGTAGCTGATTGGCTCTCCTCTACTCCCATCTGGCAGCGCGAGTAGAGGAAAAGCCGATACATGGCCGATACACCGTGATCAGCTGTGATTGGTCACAGCTGATCACGTGGTAAAGACCCTCCGTCAGAGGCTCTTTACCATGATTGGAGTTGCGGTGTGTCAGAGTAACACACCACACCACTGATCGCCATGCTGCGCGCGATCGCGGGTTATCCTGAAAGGCGCCATATGACGTCCAGTCAGGATAACGAAACCACCTCCCGGCCGTCATTCTGTTATAGACCAGATGGGAAGTGGTTAATAAAGAAAGTAAATTTACAATTACATTTGTGTCTTTATCTCTTTAAGTTTATTGTTGTGGAGAAATGAGAAGGGGGAAAGTGTAGGCACGCATATCTAGTGGGAAATATCAGATGGGTTTTTGTAACTAGTTCAGTTGTTATTCACGCTGCTGACACTGTCTGCAGTTGTCAATAGATTTGTGATATCACGTAGTCCTATTAAAAAACAAAAATGCATTCACAGGAGAAACATGAAGGTGGCCATTGCTGAACTCTCTGACTTTAATACTTTGACCCACAACAAGAATGCAGATTAGGAATCCTGACTTTGCTCAGACTTTCTCAGCATCCTTGTTCTGGGTCAGTGGCCTAATATGTCAGCATAACAGCCAGGCAGATACCAATGGCATCCCCAAGTTTTCCCTCATGATGGTTTTCTTTTAAAGCCAGCCATAGATGGTTCAAATCTCAGCTGGTTCAGCATTGACCGGTCGAGGTTCGAACCAACTATGGGCAGCCTGATTGTACCCAAGTCGATCTATCCATCGACTTGGGAACAACCAGCATGTCAGATTTTTACATTCAGCTACTACTAATGGCTATAGCTGCTAGCAATAATCACTGTGTGTTCTCCCAGCAGGAATGGCTCCCTGCCAGGGGAACACAATAGCTGCGTCGGGGGACCCATGGTTGCAGGAACGAGAGTCGCACCATCGGTTGCTGGGTTTAATCTATGGCCTCCTTTAGCTGCTAATTCATTTTGGATTAGGTGCATCTGAACCATTGTTCATTGGATTTGCATACAATTGTTCACTGTGTATTGTTGTCCCTTAGTGACCATGTGAAAAAATAGGATGTGAGATAATCAATTGAAATGATTTTGCTCTGCTTATCAATATATGTTGTTTTTTGAGAATACATAGACATCTTCTCTTGCTTGCTCAGATACACTAGGGACTATGGGATGTGAAGTGTGCATAAAGCAGTACACATGACCACAACTAACACACACTGCTCGTTCCAAACAAATGGAGGGGAAGGGGGGGTTGGGAGGTTCAGGAGCTCACGGAAGACATTACAACGAGGCATCCAAAACACAGTAGGAAACATTGTCAAGAAAAAAGAAGTTACAATGGCATTAAGTGGTGGATGTGTATGGATTATTTTTTGAGAATAAGAATACCATTAAAGTGTTACAAAATGCACAACAGTAAAATCAGTCTGTATATGAAGTAAAGCATGCTTGTTATACTCACTATGGAACCTAAGGGGTTAATCCTATGCATTGTGTAAAAAGGTTGTTTGATCCTGTCTTCTCTGATCCTCCCCTTTTTCACTGTTCCCATTCCATCTCCTGATAAGGCAGAGCCTTTGGAGCCGCTTTGCACATGCTCAGTTTGGTGTGTATTTCTAGAGTTTTTTTTTTTTTTTTTAGGAGGGTGCATGTGATCAGCACTGGGCCAATCAGCACTGTCCATACAGAGGGTCAGGGGCCTTGAAGCCTCATAGGACAGTGAGAGTAGAATGAACTCCTCCTACAAACTTTAACCATGTAAAAAGGAAGAAGGGTGCCAGGTCAGTGAAAGATTAAAACCCCGCAACGTTTATTAGTAGTAACTTACATAACTTCTCGTCAGCAGCATGTCAGGACCAGCGTGAATCCACCAGGGCTGAGCTGGCATGGAGAACCCCAAGGGGTTGGGCGGATGGTAAGAGACCCAGAAGCGGTATGTAACCGTCCTGCAGGGAGACATTGCCAGCTGATGGGAAAATCCTGGTGGTAGGAGGACTGGTACTGGGATGTCCCACGGCAGTGTGCCGACCAGCTGCGACTTCCGGGTAACCAGCCGTCACTAGAGCGAAGTCACATGATCAGCTACGGTGGGAGAGAGAGGGGACAAACCAACTATCTGGAGGAGGTCTGTGAGAAGCTAGACTGGTCTCAGCGACGTTTCAGAGGCTCCACCCCCTTCTTCAGGCCGGCCGTCCCTGCAGGACGGTTACATACCGCTTCTGGGTCTCTTACCATCTGCCCAACCCCGTGGGGTCCTCCATATCTGCCCAGCCCTGGTGGATTCACGCTGGTCCCGACATGCTGCTGACAAGAAGTTGTTATGTAAGTTACTACTAATAAACCTGGTGTTTTAATCTTTCACTGACCTGGCACCCTTCTTCCTTTTTACATGTCCTGAGGGTCCCTACCTTAAGGAGCTGCCGGCCAGAGGTGATTCTACTCACAACATTTGGATTTTCCTCCTCCCCTTCCATGGATTGCCTTTTCTGCTCACCTCAGGAATCATAAGTGCCCATTGGAATTAATTGACTCTTTAGCCTCATCCCTTTATACTGTCATCCCCTTACTCTGCATCCTACTCACATGTTGCCATTGATTTTCAATTGTTTTACAGTTTTAGTATTAATGTTTTATCCATCTATTTTATTTTAATCTATTTAATTTTAATCTTCTCATTGTGCAATATTCCTGTATTACTGAGCACGCTGGCTCACTGGTTAACTGTTGTTTATTGCTATTACAAACTTTAACCAGCCACTGATAGAAGTCACAAGACTGCTATATACTGCATTAAAGAAAGCTGTTTATATTTGCTAAAATAATTGCATTTCCATGTTCTATGTACCGTGAGAGATCAGATATAGTGAATGCAGGGTCCTGGGTTTAGTAACACTTTACGTGCCACTTTAAGGATAGATTGAGAAGGGTAAGAGAACAAATCTGTTCTGGATTAAATTGTATTTTAAATAGTGTCTATTTTTTTGCACTCCCAAAATGATAACAATACATTACCTGCCGAAAGGATTGATTTGTTATTATTTTCTAGGTCTGACTAAAAAAGGCTAATTTCAGCTACAAGACATAGATAGTTTTTTTTTGTTTTTTTTACATTATGTTGCTGCCTACTGCTGTTATTATGTTATGTTTTCACCCAAGGTACCTGAAACATAATGTTTCCACATTGATTTCAAAGCCGTCCCAAAGCAGCAGGACAATTTAGAGCTTTTGTAGCTTGACAAGTGTCACACATGGTTATTTTTTTTTTCTTACCAGGTTTATTTAGCCATTTTCCCACTCAAGATTCCAGCAGGCATTCATCTGGTCCCTGAATAATAAGCTGTTCTGCTTACTTACACATTTCACGCTGCTGCACTGTTTGCCTACCCACTTTTCAAACCACCGGTCTACCTGCTAATGACGTCAGTAGCTGTCTTTCTGCTCCCTTGACTTTTTCCTACCAACATACTGTACACTTACTAATTTATTTCTTTTTTTTTCTATAATAACACTTTTTTGTTGTAATTTTAGTTGATTTTATTGGTGTTAATAGGTTTTCAAGTCTTTGTTACATTGTGCTGAGCTTTGTCAGAGTAAGGCTCTTTCGTTGTGTGTGTGTTCAAGAGGAAAGAAAGAGCCTGGGTGTTGCTTAAGTGGTTAATAATATGTAGAAGAAATGAGGCAATCACAGGTCTTTTCTAGATTGAATTCTAACAAAGTTGCTTTAGCATGACCAGTGTACAGAACATCTTAGTCACATTGGTCATAATAAAGCAACATTGATACAGCGGCACATGGCTAAAAAAATGCAAGCGTCTGATTTTACACACATGCGTGCACGTTTGTGTATCTATACACAATATATATATATATATATATATATATATATACAGTGGGTAAAATAAGAGTTGAACACATCACCATCTTTCTAGGTAAATATATTGCTAAATGTGCTATTGACATGAAATTTTCACCACACGTCAGTAACAACCCATGCAATCCATACATATAAAGAAACCAAAACAAATAAGTTCCGAAATGAAGTTATGTGTAATAAAATGGAATGACACAGGGAAATAGTATTAAACACACTAACGGAAATCTATTGAACACTTGGTACAAAATACGTTGTTTTAATGACAGCTTCAAGACGCCTCCAGTATGGAGAAACTAGTCGCATTGCATTGCTCAGGTGTGATTTTGGACCATTCTTCCATGCAAACAATCTTCAAATCTTAAAGGTTCCATGGGTCTCTTCTATGAACTCTGATCTTCAGTTCTTTCCATTTTCTATTGGATTCAAGTCAGGTGATTGGCTGGGCCATTCTAACAGCTTTATTTTCTTTCTTTGAAACCAATTAAAAGTTTCCTTGGCTTTGTGTTTGGGAGCATTGTCATGCTGAAATGTCCATCCTCATTTCATCTTCATCATCCTGGTAGATGGCAGCAGATTTTTATCAAGAATGTCTTGGTACATTTTTCCATTCATCCTTCCTTCAATGAAATGAAGTTTGCCAGTACCATATGCTGAAAAACAGGCCCATACCATGATGTTCCCACCTTCAAACATCACTTGGTTTGGTGTTTTGAGGTGATGTGCAGTGCCATTTTACCTTCAAGCATGGTGTGTATTATGGCATCCAGAGAGTTCAACTTTGGTCTCATTTGACCAGACTATATTTTCCCATTATATCACAGGCTTGTCTAAATGAGCTATACCATGCGTTTTCTTCAGCAATGGAGTCTTGCGTGCATACAGGCCATGGCTGTTGAGTGCATTGCTTATTGTTTTCTTTGAAATAATTATACCTGCTAATTCCAGGTCTTTCTGAAGCTCTCCACAAGTGGTCCTTGGCTAGTGGACAACTCTTCTGATAATTTACCTGGCCACCTGGCCGTGGCCGGTTTATGGTGAAATTATGTTCTTTCCACTTCCAGATTATGGCCCCCAACAGTGCTCACTGAATCATTCAGAAGTTTAAATAAAACCTTCTGTAACCAATGCTATCAGTATGTTTTGCAACAATAAGGTTGTGAAGGTCTTGAGAGAGCTCTTTGCTTTTACCCATCATGAGATTTTTCTTGTGTGACACCTTGGTAATGAGACTGAACCAGCTGATATTAATTTGCACTGACAAGAGGGAAGGATTGCTTTCTAATTACTGATAGATGTCTTGACTTTCCATGCCTTTTTGCACCTCTCTTTCTTCATGTGTTCAATACTTTTTCCCTTTGCCATTCCATTTTATTATACATTACTTCATTACTGGACTTATTTCTTATGGTTTCTTTGTATATACGGATTGCATGGGTTGTTACCGACATGTGGTGAAAATTTCATGTCAATAGCACCTTCAGTAGGATCCTACTGAAGAAGCCCAATCAGAGGGTGACACTCATATAGGAGGGAGGAGCCCAGCCCAAAACATCATGGAGCCACCGTGAACTCAGCCAGGTGGTAAGCCAGCTGACAAAATAGCTATCTGAGCAGTTTTTATTTGTACTTCTTGTAAGTGGAATTTTAATGGGGGCATTTTAATAAAGAGATTGAAACGGAGAACACTAGGTAGATGCCTTTCTATTTCATGTGGTCCGACTGCGAGAGAATTGTGTTTGTAAGGAGCACTTTATCCCAGGAGGGAAAGAAAGAGATTATCCTGAGTGGAGCTGCAGGAATGATATTTGAGAGCCTGGATTATCTTTTGTGAGGTTTTTCATCCAGTGGTGGTCGTGCACTTTGATTTAACATGAGGAATACTGAAGAACACTGTGGTGGATTACACACTTGAAAGACTCGGTTTTATTTTATTAATTTGTATTCTGGTTTTTTTTTTTGCACTGTGGACATGAAGGACTTATTAACTACACTGAATATAGAGATATTAACTATTCTGCATCGCTGCACTGTATGAATCACTTTGGTATATTTATGGGGTGCAACCACTAATGAGTGTACAGTGGCAACTAAAGATATTTTACACATAGCGGTGTGTTATGTGTATGGGTCATTAACTCATTCATCACGTACTTTGTTATCATGAGCACTTATTTACAGGTAGCGCTGATTGTACAAAACGTATTAGTTATACTTTACCAAGGTGATTAATCATGCAAAAAATTATTTTATGAAATATTTACCCCAAAGACATGGTCTATTTATTGGTACTTGTAGCCAGCTGGTTAGGGATCTCCAGGTAGGACAAAATCACTGACAAGTTTTCATAAAATCAATTTACATGAAACTAAACTGCAGTATTCGTACAATAATAGTTGCAGTTTATGTACCTGCTTCCCACAGCTGATGTTACTTACTGGTTGGCAATAGGGGTTTACTGGTAGAGATGAGCAAATTGACTTTTATGAGTCAGAACCTGCTTCTAACAAAGAGGTAGAATGCTTACTTTTGACGCGCTATCCTAAGGAAGTACAGTACTTTACTTAGAGCAGTAATGTCACATATAGGGCAGGGATTTCCATTATTTCATGAGCCAAGAAACTCAATTTGGTCCATAATGAGTTGACCACATTTTATTCTAATGTCACATATGCAATGCAATTCTGTGCATCTGAAGATTATCAGTGTTCTAGCACTAGGGTTAAAGTGTTAATAAACCCAGGACCCTGCATTCACTGTATCTGGTCTCCTACAGTACACAGAACATGGAAATGCAATTATTTTAGTAAATATAAAGTGCTAAATACCTTTGCTCATCCGGAGTATATAGCAGTCTTGGGACTTCTATCAGTGTCTGGTTAAAGCTTGTAGGAGGAGTTTTCATTGTACCCTGACTGTCCCATGAGCCTGCAGGACCCTAACCCTCTGTTTGGACAGTGCTGATTGACCCTGTACTGATCACATGCACCCTCCCATGAAAAAAAAAACTCTCCAGCAATACACACCAAACTGAGCATGTGCAGAGTGACATAAAATGCTGTCTTATCAGGAGATAGATTGGGGAGAGTGGAAGAAGGGGTGAACCAGAGAAGACAAGATCAAACTGCCCTTTTACACAATGCGGAGTATTAACCCCTCAGGTTCCACGATGAGTATAACAAGCATGCTTTACTGCATATAGAGACTGATTTTACTGTTGTGGGTTTACTAAAACTTTAAGTTGTGCTCATACCTTTCATTCTTGTTGAGGAGTAGGGTGGTGTCTAAACCAGATTTATTTGGAGAGATTTGTATTTTTCTTCCAAATAATGCAATTTAATGATGTAAAAACCCTTGACATACACAGTCAACAGATATTACCATATTTGCATATTTATGAATATATATTTATAGCATGTTTTCCTTATAGAACCACATGCTGATTTTGCTTTACTTCTGCTGAAATACATTTGTGTATTTAGCTTTGAGAGCAAGCACTGTGTTTTTCCTGTTATTTTGTTCATGTCTGCCTCATTTTGCCTTTAATGTGAAATGAAAAGCAAATCGATGTGTATGCATATTTGAATGAGTGGCACTCACAATGTTTATAACAGTAAATTGTGGAATATTTCTTAATGGACAGTTTGTGCTATCAAAAGTCATTTTGTTGTGATTTGTAAATCTCAGAAGAGAAATTTGATACATCTTTGTATGGAAGCTGGGGACAATCTGGAGCAATTTTAGTTGGAATGTCCAAACAGGAAGCAGGAAATGCACAACCTATTACACAATGAAGAAGATGTCTGATCTTATTTTGCAGCTGCAGATACTACTGGATAGGCCCCTTTTCAGTAAATGGAGTTTTCTATCTTATTTTTAAATTCAGACTTTATCACAGCATGTAGGGAATAAAACAATTGGAGGGTGTTGTATGGATGTAAAATACTCTGTTCCGTGTTTCCTAATTACTGTAGGTGTTTTGTGACATCAAAAAAGAAAGTTTTCTTTGTAGAGTTTTACTATCACATCTACCAATTCAAATATTTATGTATATAAGGCAGTTATTGTAAGCTGAAAATGTCAATGTTTAAGTGCACGTGACAAACATGTCATAGGATAACACGCAGAAGAGTAAGCCTAAAGTTGAAAAAGACACACCAATAATTATCTCTAGAACCTCTCCTTGTAGTATACAAGTGTTTGCCTTGCATTGATTTTTGCTCCTCCAGCTGCATATATGTGAATAGGAGGTGCACTTGGGGGTATCTCCATTTTTCCAATAAATTTGTTCATGTAAAAAAAATGTAGTCGCTCTTGAGGGATCATTTTTCTCTTGAAATGCACATCTACTGTTCACTCCATGTTAATGGGAGTATTAAAAAAAAAACCCACTATGGTCTGCTCCAGTGCTTTCAGGATATTTGTAATGAGTTTGTGTGGCTGTCAGAAGGCTGTGCTGAAGTCATTCATATCAATTTGGCGTAGTGTATTTATAAAATCATCAATTTATAAAAATAATTCATTTGATGTGTGTTTTTTATATGCCTACAGGCCCTGGTAACCTGGCAGCAGGTAACCAATAGTTGAACTTATTTTCGAGAGACCATGGTCATCAATGTCTACAAATAAAGCACACACTAATGTAGAGTAAATTTGAAGGCATAAACATTTTTTCTTTTTTTTTTTCTTTTTTGAATAGTGAAAGGGAGAGTTATAACCCCTGTCCTTTTTTAGCCATCTGCGTTCCATAGGGGGATTTCTGTTCACTTATTGCCCTATAGCCAAAATAGGAAGGAAGAGTAAATCCATCTAAAGTGAGAGAATCCCTGTTATTTAGCAGGGTCACCCAAAGTAGTGTCTCAAATGAAAATTTTCCTGTCCTGGCGGGAACTCAAAATTTGGAATTTTCCTTTCAGTGATAATGGACACATGGGCAAATAGAGCAGGTGAAAGGAGGGCAAAGAAAAAATATATATAGATAGATATACAGTATATATTTATGTATATATATATATATATATATATATATATATATATATCTGTTCCAATTCCTCTCTACTGTCTCCAAAACAAATAAAAAAGTTTTAACTTCTGTTGTACTTCAAGTGTAGAACACTGGCAATTTTAATCGTTTGCAGGATTTAGGCACTTGAGGGCATGTGGCCTGGTATGGTTCAAGAGGGGGCAGCTCACTCGCCCCCCCCCTTTCCTGACCTGCCAGGTTGCATGCTCGGATATGGGTCAGTTATGGAGCTTGGGAGGGACCCCACACCGTTTTTTTTCTTTATTTTTTTTTAAACAGCTGGGTGCCGGCAATTGCAACCAAAAGTCAATTTAAATGTGATTTGACTCATTTTTTTCTTTAGAAATGTCATTTTTGCTGCAGAATGTTCTATGCGTGCTACAGATGGGCCACTTTACTGGCAGACTAAGGGGACCCCCCAGGCACTATATTTAAAGGATTTTTTTCATTTTTATTGTTGCACTTTAAGCATCATTAAAATTACTGCTCCTGAAAGAACTATTGTTTTTAAAAAAAATGTTTGCATTGATACATGTCCCCTAGGGCAGTAACCGGACACCCATGCTCTTTTTATGCCCAATTTCTTGCATATAAGCCTTCAACATGGGCACTTTTGATTTTTCCTGTTCAGCTCCCATAGACTTCAATGGGGTTTCACCGTTCAGGCAAAGAACTTTTCCCCTGTTTGGGAGTTCTGCTGTGAACCAAATATTGGGGTGTTAGGACCATCTCTACTTATCAACATCCCATTAGCACTATGGTGATTTTAATGTTCTGCATATGACATGACTGTCAAAGGTTAAAGCTGAATGCCAGGCAAACAGCTAAATCCCCAGAATAAATACATATATGGGAGCTGTTTTATTAGAGAAAGGATTTGTTTTTCTGTCTATCTAACCCTATGGTTTACACTAGCCAGCCACACAAAATATCCCTATCAGAAATAGTGGGTAATCTGAGATTTTTCCATTGCAGTTTAGTAACACTTACAGGGCTCCCCTCATGCCCATCATGGGACTGAATAGTAAAAAGTAAAGCAGCAGATGGAAAAACTCATCTTTCTGTCACTCTGCTCTTGCACAGCAGCATAACTGACTAGCTCTTTGTATTGCTTCTCTCCCCTCAGTCTGAGCTCTTACTGCAGGAGGCTAATACCAAGTCAAATTCAGTCACCTATAGCCGTGTTTCTCGACTCCAGTCCTCAAGGCACACCAACAGGTCATGTTTTCAGGCTTTCCATTATTTTGCACAGGTGATTTGATCTGCTTCACTGCCTTAGTAATTACCACAGCCGTTTCATCTGAGGGAAATCATGAAAACATGACCTGTTGGCTTGAGGACTGGAGTTGAGAACCTCTGACCTATAGGCATTAAATAAATAAATGTAATTGTATTATTGAAAACAGAGCTGCACCCTGGGGGGCATGTTTGCTTAGTTTGTTTTAAAAATGGTTGCCAGCAGCTGTGTTTATTAGCACTAGTTACACCAGCGCATTTTCTATTTTTGTTTTTGGTATACAGTATCACGTATATGGCTGTAGCAGTCCAATGCTGCAGCTGTCCCCCGCCACTGATCGCTCAGCTCTCTATCTTCACTGTCAGTCACCAACTCTCTACTCTGCCCCTCCAGCACTCAATGGAGTGCTGGGGGTGGGAGTGACTGGTTAAGCCATTCAGCGGCGCAACAAATCAGGCATCTGAGTGGGTCCTGACATTATATGAATAAAAATGCCATAAATCTATCCCCTATTTTGGGATTGGGTTTTTTTTACCAAAAATATGTAGAAGAATACATATTGGCCTAAACTGAGGGAGAAATTTGTTTTATTAAATTTTTTTGGATATTTATTATACCAAAAAGTAAAAAAATATATTTTTTTCAAAATTGTCACTTCTTTTTTTGTTTATAGCACAAAAAATAAAAACCGCAGAGGTGATCACATACCACCAAAAAAAGCTCTATTTGTGCAAAAAAGGACATAAATTTCGTTTGGGTACAATGTCGCACGACCGCACAATTGTCAGTTAAAGCGATGCAGTGCTGTATCGCAAAAAATGGCCTGGTCAGGAAGGGGGTAAATCCTTCCAGCGCTGTGGAAGTGGTTAAAACAAAGCACCAAGTTAAACGCCCCATCAGACTTTGCTTGCAATAATGTGCCCGCTAACCCAAACACAAATTTGTTGATCTGTTGTGAGAATATTTTATTTGTGTGCTAAAAAAAAAAAAGATCATACGGCATTTCCTCAGACTGGTTAGTAAGGGCAATCGTACGCATGATAACTATAGGCTGCTCAGAACAACTGTGTGGGGGGACAATTACAGGTTCACAGTCCTCATTTTCTTCCGTCTCCCACACACACATATACACACTCACAGTTACTCATCCCTTGTCATAGTCTACCAAGCCAAACGGGAAAGTATGTTAAAGCATTTTCCTCTTTCACACTTAATATATCTTACTGCAAATTATGCAGCAAACAGTACATTTTAGAAGATAAATACATGCTGTTGTTTTGGCAGACCGGGATAATTACAGATTTTGTGAAATAATATGCAAAATGCATTTAAACATGGTGGAATAATGTCTGACAAAACCTTTTGTCTGAACTGTAATCGTACATGTGGCATTGCTTTTAGTTGTCTTCAATGAAAAATCGTCATGTTTGTAATTTTCTAAAATTATCATAAACCTACAGACACCATATTACACAAATGAAATGCATAGATTTGTTTTCCTGCGCCAAAGGATTTGTTGTTCTGTACAGCAAGTCTTGTGATGCACCCCTACCAGGGAGAAAAGTCAGCACCTCAACCTACTCTGCAGCACTGCATGACCAAGAACACTCCCCTAGCCCACTTATTGGACAATGAATGGTCAGCAGCACTGGGAGGAATTGTGGGGTATTTACGTAAAAATTAACGTTTATTATATTCATGGGCTTAACCAGATAAGAAGTAGGAAATGTGTCGTCGTGGAGACTACCTACTCCCTTCCTGTCGTGATTCTCGCTCAGTCTGGGACGACGTCATCCGTCTCGCTATTAAGGAGGGTCACGACGACTGGTAAGTAACAGGTTATTCACCCGATCCCCTCACAAGAACCAGTACGTCACGACGTCTCATCCAACTCCACGACTGAAAAGAGGGACCATCCCCACGTAGTGTTCTGAACGACATGTCTTGT
>BLSH010127324.1:981576-993998 GCA_018402905.1 Glandirana rugosa | reverse complement strand
CTTCTGGTCCACAGCTCACATGCTCCCCCTATCCACAGCTCTCCCTCCATCCACAAGTCACCTGCTCTCATCTCGTCTACAGCTCCCCCTCCTCCCATCCACATGTTATCTCTCCCCCCTCCGCATTTTACTGCTGCACCCCTATCTAGAGCTCACTCCAATCCATAGCTCTCAACCCCTGCAAGCCCCCATCTTTTACCTTTACACTCTCAGCTCCCCCATAGCACTCTGTACAAATCATCCTGCCCCCAGGTCACACTTTGCACATGCTACCACCCCCTCCCAGCTCTGACCTCTGCAGAAGATCTGCAAGTTCTCCATAGCTGTCACTCTGCATAACTGCCCCCTCCCTCCCACTCCCTCCACAGCTCTCTCACCTCTTAAGGGTTTCTTTAGAGTGGTGCAGCCGCCTCCATTCTTTTTGGCAGAGTGGGCTTTTTTTTCTCAGCCTACTGCAGTCTCATCTGTGCAGCTCCGACTGTCAGGTCTGTGTAGCACAGAGACAAGGAGGACTTTTGGAGTGTCTTACTCGGTCCATGACGTGCTACACAGATCTGACAGGCAGCAGGCAGGTATAGAAGCTGCCTCTGGAATACCCCAGGAAATGCCGACAGTTGCAGCATCTGGACCCGGTCTGTGTAAAGTGAGGAGAGGGATGCCAGAGGTACCGGAACGGGGCTCCGCAACGTTCTGGCAGAAAAAAAGCCCTGTATATAACTAAGGTTGTCAGTTTGAATACCAACAATGGCACTACCTGCCTGGAGTTTGCATATTATCTCCCTGTGACTGAATGAGTTTCCTATGGGTACTCTGGATTTCTCTCACACTCCAAAGATAAGCTGGTAAGTTAATTGACTCCTGCTGCATTTGTAAATTTCAAAAGCCAATATAAAGGAATAGTAGTGGTAAAAAAAAACGCACTTCAGGGTTTAACTAATCATTTTTGTTTTATGATTCTCCTTTAAGGGGCGTGGAAGGGCATGTGCCCTATGCCTTCATGATTTTGCTAATAGGTGTCCTTCATTCCCATCTCCTAAAAGGTGGGAGGTATGCTTCTGAAATATTTCAGAACTCAATATATAGCTGGCATGGTCAGCTGACTATGTTGTGGTGATCAATACTGAATACAAGTATACCAGAACAGTGAGTTCAACTGTGTGAATGGAATTAACTTTATGCCATACAGGAAGACGCATATCTTACATCAAAGGTTATATAGATGCCTATCTGCCATATTAGCATTCCCATCACCAATTCCAAGCATCGCTATCCATCGCTCCTCCACAGCACAACCATAACCATTCATAATCTCCAAAGTAATGGCATATGCTAGAAATCCCCCAGTTTAACGCATAAGGACCCCACGCCAGCCTGTCGTTGTCAGGGTATTTCTAGCATATGCCATTACTTTGGACGTGGATACTATGAGATCAGACATAATAACCAAGAATTGTACTGTCCCTATTACATTATGATGTTGCTGTGAATTGAAATAAAGCTCAGCGTACTAGCAGTATTTATACACCTTCAAACATCATATGTCTGCAGTCAGTGGTACAATATAAGAGTATAGGAAAATATATCAAGGTATTAGTGTTGGGTAGCACTATTTGACATATTTTGCCTCTGCAGTCACCTGCTCGTGTAAATTTAGGAGCGTCTCTTTTGTCAGCCATCACAAAAGAATAGATGACCATTCCCAATCAGGTAACAGTATATAAATACAGGTGTATATCATTTCCTGATACTGAATGGTGAGGTTTATATACATTTATTAGTTCATTTATTACAGGTACTTACATAACGCCAGCAATTTATGCAGTGTTTTACATATTTATTATACATTTGCATCAGTCCCTGCCCAGGATACAATCGACTTACCAGCATGTCTTTGGAGTGTGGGAGGAAACCAGAGTACCCAGAAGAGACCCACACATGCACAGAGAGAACTCATAAACTCCAGGCAGGTAGTGCCATGGCTGGGATTCAAACCACCAACCCTAGGGCCGCCAGGCAGAAGCGCTAGCAGCTCCTCTGCCATTGTTTATATATGGATGGCCCTTTTATTAAACTTGGCTTTATGGTGTAATAATAAATGCTTGGTTTTATAATAAGCGAACCGGTGACCAGGTTATGGGCATGCAGATATTTGCATATTCTAAACAAACCGTTACTGTGCTTTAAAACAAGTCCTCACTGCCTTTGGTAGCTTTGGAATAATTTGTCCCCAAAGTTCATACCAGAAACAATGAAGTAATCTTAGAAGATCAGCTCCCCTGCTTCTCTGTCCCAGCAGTGACAGAGAAGCAGACAGCAGTAATCATTGTATTCTGATGGCAGGGAAACCTCTCACTGTTAGAATACAATAGCACAGCGGGAGGAAATCTCCCATCAACACTGAATGTGTTGATTTGGAAATTGAGCAATTTTCGAAAATTGTATGGCCAGCCTTACATGGTTTGGAGCAGTGAGTTGAATCAACTGCTTCTTCTGTATCTCCAGTGACTCCTATTAAAAGATTATTTATTTCAATTTTTTTTCCTGTACCCCATTCCTTCGTAAACAAAGATTTATTCTTTTGCCAAACTGTTTCCCAACCACGCAAAGCAGAAGTATCAATCCTTGGTCTTGTTGGCCTTTTAGAACTCTACAGATGGAAACTGCTGTGAAATTATAGGTAGTTGTTAAAGTGTTACTAAACCCAGGACCCTGCATTCACTATATCTCCCACAGTACACAGAACATGGCAATACAATTATTTTAGTAAATATAAGCTGCTAAATACCTTTTCTCATCAGCAGTATATAGCAGTCTTATAACTTCTATGAGTGTCTGGTTAAAGCTTGTAGGAGGAGTTTTCATTCTACTCATGTCATATGAGGCTGCATGACCCCTGACCCTCTGGACAGTGCTGATTGGTCCTGTATCAATCACATGCACTCTCCCAAGAAAAAAAAAAACCCTAGCAATACACACCAAACCGAGCATGTGCAGAGTGACTCCAAAGGCTCTGTACTATCAGGAGATGGATTGGGGACAGTGGAAGAAGGGGAGGATCAGAGAAGACAGGATCAAACAGCCTTTTTACACAATGTGGAGGTTTAACCCCTTAGGTTCCACAGTGAGTATAACAAGCATGCTTTACTACATATACAGACTGATTTTACTGTTGTGGGTTTAGTAACATTTTAAGGATGGGTACTACTTCATAATAGTGGACACCTATTGCATTATGGCTATAATGGTGTATAGTCCAACCAAAAGTGTCATTTAAGTTACAGTTGAAGAACATGTTGCACTGGCAGGCTGGAAAGATTTTGCAAAAGTGACAGCTATTTAGTCTAAGGCAAGGTTGACACTAATGCGGTGCAGGAAACTCACGCGTTTCCTGCACCACTTTCAAATCGCAATGGCTTTGCAATCCGCAGTGTGTCAGCGCAATCTTAAACGCAGGTCGCAAACACAGTGGGTTTGCCAGGCACTGCATCGCACCAGATCCTATGGTAAAAAAATTACCATGGGATCTGGTTGCAGTGTGGTCCCAAAATTGCTGCATGCCTCTTTGGTGCGATGTGCTGCAATTTGAGCCCATTCAAAGTGAATAGGCTCAAATCTCAGTGCACTGAATTTCATGTGAATTGAACAGGAATGCGATGTGGTTCCCATGCGATTACAGTAAATGCGGTTCATAGTGTAAACCGAGCCTTAAAGGTGTGTGTTCTGGTGCTGTCGTTCTAACCCTAGCCAGATTACTTTGGGTTACTGATCTGGAACAAGCATGGCCATCTCTGCTATTCCCAAACCTGATATGCATATTGCAATTTCCTTATGTCACTGACTTACCAAGGAATGGATGATAAGCATAACAGCCCTAGACCTTGTATCTGTATTGTAACTGTTTGCAATGGAAACTCTCATCTTTCCATTCTGACAGGTTAATATAGCGTTGTTGTAAGTTAGGCTTGCATAATCATCAATATCCTTGCTTTCTTTCATATCCGTTTTTGTTTTTTTTTTATTTATTACAGGTACTTTTAATTTCTTTAAACATCTATTTAAGTAATAGAGTGCTTCATACATTTAAATGTTTCTGCTGTGAATTTCTTTAATATGTTTAACTATATTATACTTACAATATACCTCATTTATAATATTTTAATTATTCAGTGGATTTTCTTTTTTACTATCAAATACAATATCTGAGGGATATTCAGTGCTGAAGCTGTGAGCTGACATTTCAAAGGCTCAAACTCGCTATGTGCTGTCACACATTCATATAGTCTCCCATCTGAATACATTCCTTCTCTGTTAATTGCTTTTATTACTGCCATAGACCTGTATGCCCTTTCATACAAATACTGTCTATTAACTTTAGTATTATGTGAATAACACAGGTAACAGATGTCTGGGGGGTTTTTTTCTTTCTTTTGGTCTTAAGTTAAAATAGTATATTTTTAGTTGAAAGGTAAAAATGTCTTTCAAAATAGGAATTAATCATTAGAAAGATTTTGTTGCGATTCATAGTTTTTCATCAAGAAAACCAATTGTACCAAAAACACTATTTTAAAATAAATATTTAAATTATTATTCCAGTACATTTTCAACTTTAAAATGTTTAAAACTAACCCATATTTTTCTAAGCTTTGTGCTTGCTTAAGGAAGTCCCCTTTCTTAATGTGTTTCTGAGTTAAAGCTGAACTTCAAAAGTTATCTTTATTGCCAATTAACAATTGTCCAGATTGGCACAATGCTATTATCCATATCTTATATCAGGAAGGACCCTAGGGTTGCTAAAAACCATTGTAGTTGCCCACACTACATACAGTAATATTGATTTTAAAGGTCCTGCTCAAATGGCTTCCCCTCTGTACACTGAACATAGGCATTCACTTGCTTGGCATTGCTGCCATACAGAGAGAATCCAGTGAATACAAGACATTCCCTGATTGGAAGAGGATAGATCTTGACATCATCTGCCCCTCCTCTCTACCTCATCCAATCACAGAACAACTTGTACCTGTTGAAAAATATACAGTACAATACATTACTCTGAATGGTGGCCTACCATGTTTAGAGGAGACCCCCTTCCCATAACAGGACCCAGAAAATCACAACTATCACTGTGTTTAGTGTGAGTTATTACAGCAGTATTTAACAGGCCCCTCAGATAGAAGATATGAATAATGATATTGTGTTAAGCTGGACCAATGCAGGTTGCAATAAAGAAAATGTATTCTTTGACTCTACTTCTATTGATATAAATAGTTGTTGTTAACACGCTTGCTGAGTTCATATATTTTTAACTTTATATATCTAAGTCTAGAAAACTATTAAGCAATGCACTGTCTTGCGTAACTAATAGTTTTCTTTGCTGCAAGAGCGCATGCAGAACACATCATGACATATACAAGTCAAGAATCTTTTGACAGCCATCCTTTTGGCTTCATTTGGTTGTCACATTTGTTAAATGACTGGAAAAAAATTATTTAGAGAACGAATATTTGATTTCATATGAATGAGAATATGGTAGTGATTCAATTACCATTCATTAGAAAAACTCAACTTTTTCTTTTTTAATTCTTGTGTATTTAAATAATAATGTATTTTAAATTATTTTTAACATAAGGCTTCCATTTTTAAACAGATCAAAAAATATTTTGAAAATATTAATGTAAGTAAGTAAGTAAACCTATGCAAATCTATTATTTTAGCATGACTATAAGTTATTTGCAAAGCTAAGAATACATTAATGTAGCCATACGCCTTACAATATCATTGAAAAATCTCCTTAAGATGTATCAAATCTGTATGATATTTTACTGTTACAGCTTGCCAACAATTTACATAGTACTCTACATATACTGTGAATTTAACAGTCCCTGCTTACAATCTAAGGTCCCTTACTCACATTCATATATAATATACTACCAATTTATGCCTCATGCACACTTAGGCTGATAAATGGACATTCAGGGGCATTTGGACTTTTTTCCAGCTGCCCCTGAACTCATCTAATGTTATCTTATCAGAACATGTACACAGGGTCGTTTAAGGTTGTTTCCAGGCAGAGTTTAGAGGCTTTTTTTGGAACACAAAAAAATGGTTCAGAGGCATTTGAAACTCCAAACAGCTTGTAAACACCACAAAACGCGTCTAAACGCGGTAACTCGCGTCTAGGAGTGTTTTGTTTACATTTTTTAAAAAATGTAAAACGCTCCTAGATGCGAACGCGGCTAAACACAGCATGCAAAACGCGGTAAAACGGGCGTTTTAGATGCCTGCTTCTAGCTGTCAAACAAAAAAGTTCAGGGGAGGTTTGAGAAAGCGTCCCGTGTGCATGAAGCCTTAGACAGGAAGAAATCCACACAGGTAGAGGGCAAACATGCCTGCTCCGTGCAGGTAGTGTTATGGTTGGGATTCAAACTGATCACCCCAGTAGTGTCAGGCAGCCACTGTACTGAAATGGTCACCTACCCAAATAAGTTTATTCACTTTCTATATAAACAGGTACTGTATATGTGTACAAATAAAGTATGTTTATCCTTTAACTAATCATCTCCCATGCACTGCCCTAAAGTCTGATATTCACCTGTCCTTGACCTTGGCAGATCTTTGACGTGCGCACTTGCCTCAAGACTTTCAATGCACACTCCCTCGACTTGGCACCTCCCTCTGTGCATGCATAAAAAAAAAAAATCTTCATTTATTCCTATTGTGTGTCCCAACAGTAGACAGCCTCTCCATAAGGAAGAAGTTGTGTGGGTAGGGGAATTTACAGAGGCCACTCTAAGCCTTCAAGCAGGCCACACAGCAAAGATCACATAGGACCAAAGACAGGTGAGCATAAGCCTTTGGGTAAGGCTGTGTGAATGTAGGAAGTTGAGGGGCTGTGGTTATCCTTTAAATGAGGAATAAGGAAATATGGCTGCTATTGCTGGTTTTGTGAAATTACTGATTCCATGTCTGTCATGCTGATCCATTAGCTTACTTTTTAGGAGTCACTGCCTTGGCACAGGTATGTAAAATAGGCAGTAGTCAAGTAACTCTGACTTGCTAATTTTGTGAAATTACAAAGTGCCTGTCTGTCATGCTGATCTAGTAGCATCTAGTCTAGTCATTCTTTTGGAGTCACTGCCTTGGCACAGGTATGTAAAATAGGCAGAAGTCAAGCAGCTCTGATTCGGTTCTGACTATTATGATCTGAATGATTGTCTCAGGTCGTTACCTAATACAATTGCCAATTCTGTAACCAATGGGTTTACCAATGGTAGCTCTTGAATTTCTGCAGTACAGGTTTCCTTCAGTGGATGTTTTAGGAAAAGTGTAGTATTGAACTTGACATTATATATGAATTATTTCTCCAAAGTAAACAACGGGTCTATCCTAATGGATCTGATGGTAATTGCATGTTAACCTCTGTAAAACAACAAATGTTAGCCTTCTATAAATTAAATAAAATATGTGCTTTGGGGATACTTGATTAATATTTTAGTGTTTCTTTATTTACTACTTTAAAATGTTTTAGTGTTAATATTTACAGAAGGTACCACGAGGTATGTACTCATTGTGCACTAGCCAAACATATGCTTGGTGCTCTATGCAGTAAAATTAGTATACTTAGCAAGTGTTTGTCAAGCAAAGTACAAGTACCCGCGATCCAGTTAGTTGTCAGTCTCACTCAACATTAAAGTCTGATTGATTTTAACAAGGGCAAATAAACACAGTGTTATCCCACCACCATGCAATATAGAGAGCCAAGCAAAACCATCACACACCGCGTGTAAATAACATATACTGCTGTGTCACACTATTTTATTGGACTCTAAAACAGTGCGAAGTTACAACTTGAGTAATAAAACAAAATTATATTTGTATCTGTGTTTAGTATTGTCATTTTAGATGCTAACAACATAGTGTAGTGCCTTGATAATAAATTCCAGCTGCAAATTGTTACTAAAACCACTGTTGCCTTACTCCAAAATGACAATTAAGCGTTGATATATTAATCCTTGCTTACACATACGGCACATATTAGCGGCCTTGCTCATTTAACATTTTTAAAGTGTTAAAGTGGTCTCAACACGCTGTTAACACTTTGTGAGTCCCTCATCTGTTTGTGTCTGCGTATTGATAAGGGTATGTCAAAGTGCTGATTTCATATCAGGGCAAAGAGCAAAAGTGCCAGCAGCAGCCAAGTAAAATTTGCTTTACTGAAATTAGAACAGTGCAAGATGCAGACTGGTTCCAACAGTACTTCACTTTGCATCTGTCACTTTCCTTATTTTTATCAAATACGTCTTCATTTATCCTAATACGGGCAAATGCAGCACGTGTGTGTATGTATGCTTAAAGCGGTAGTAAACCGATGGACCTTTTTTTTGTACACTGCAAGGTTATGCCATAATGTGCTAGTTTGCGTCACATACTAGCACATTGTGCTAAACTTACCTTAAAACAAAGCCTTTCCAGCGCCGAGGTGTCAGAGCTGCAGGCGCTCCCATCTACACCTGTCTTCCGTCCGGGTTCGTGGACTCCGGCTGTGTGACTGGCCAGAGCCGCGATGGCAATGACACACAGGAGCCACAGTTTACGGCACAGGGCTCTGAAGGAAGGTGATCGTTCCTTCAGAGTGCATGCGCCAGGGATGTCACTGGCTTCATGTACAGTAAATATCTCCTAAACGGTGCACAGATATTTATTCTACCTTTAGGTAAGAATTATTATAAGCTTACCTATAGTTAAAAGTCAGAGATGGGAGTTTACTCCCACTTTAAAAATGAGAACAGCATTTCTTAGACTGTACACAATATGGAACACCAGCAAACCAAGTGATTTAGTAGAGCTCATGAAAACCAGCAATTTCTACTTTGTATTTTACAATATGGGAGTGTGTAATACCTCACATAATGCATTTTCAATTTAAAGCAAATAAAAAGTTAACTTTTTTTGTGTAAGTGACTCTCAAGTGTTTTCTCTGTATATTTCATACTGTATGTATATTAACGTGGAACCACACTGCATCTAAGCAGCACAAATCAAAAATGCTATTTGATTAGTTTTTTATATTCAAAGCAAACTCTCCCATCCATTCATGATTTATTTTGCCAAGAAATCACTTTAAAAAATATACCCTACCATTTCTGTCCATGGTCATCTTGAGTAATGGCAAATGATTCATGTAGCATTTACCTCCTGGATTCCATCTGCCCTTAGCTCAGGCAGGAGGGTGTGCTTAGCTGAAAAAAACTCTCCTGAAGACCCCTGGGATAAATTACATCATTATGCCTAGGCTTGGCAACCAGGAAGTAACTGAAGAAATGTAAAAAAATAAAATAAAAGTTTTAAAGTAAATATGATATACTTTTCCATCTACTGTACTTACCAATGCTAGCAGCACAGGGATTAAAAATAGCTCATGTTGATTAAGAGAGTGAAGTTCCACTTTAAGATATATACTAATACTTACGTAACAGATTCGTTTGGATATATTTTGGGGGATATAACAAATACAGTCAATGGTATTGTATTAAAGATTATTACTTAAGTTATTTGATGGAACTTTAGTAATTGGCTTTGGTAATAGAAAACAGTCTAATGAACACCAGGAGGTGGAATCATTTAAGTCATAAAACAGATTTTATTGATTCTTTTTATGAGTGGAAATCTCCACTGTAAACTAGTTTATTAGTGAAGACTGTCCTGTTAACTTCAAAAGCCAGATAATCCTTCCTGTTTAAGTGTTGAAAGAAATGCAATAAGCAAGATGCAGAAAAACACATAACTATGGTGGGAATCCAGCAGAGGCTCTCCAGTATAGTGGAAATTGTGATTATAAGGATATGCTGTTTTAATAGGTGAAATTGCTGGTAATTAACACAGAATGATCACATATCACAAATGGGTTGATTTACTAAAACTAGAGAGTGCAAAATTTGGTGCAGCTATGCATGGTAGCCAATCAGCTTCTAACTTCAGTTTGTTCAATTAAAGCGTTTGTTAACCAAAAAAAAAAATGATGCTCCTGTCTCTTTAATGTGCAATTAGCAGTATGGTGCTTTTACTTTTTAGATTATCCCTCTGTATCCCCTAAAATATCTGTTTGATAATGCCAGGTCATGACTTCCCCCCTGTGTACTGACTCCCCCCTGTATATAGCTTATCCTGAGAGCCCCGTGGTCTATGCAGGCTATGTCACTCCCAGCTCTCCTATCTCCTATGTGCCTGTCTTTAACTCCCTCTTCCTCTTGTAGCTTCTCCTCTCTGCTCTTATAATGAACTCTAAAAGCTCCTATCCCTCTGTATTAGAAGAATAAGTTCCCTGTGTCAGTGTTATATCAGAAATATTCTTATCTATATAGATAACACAGCAGGGCTCTGTCTCTCCAGCTGACGTCAGCAGCAGTGAACAGCCCCTCCCTCAGGAACTCTGAGCTGAGAGAGAAGAGCCGAAAAATGACAACTGATCCTAGTAAGAAGATGTGATATCTATACAGAAAAGTATATCCACTTCCCGACCACCGTATGCAGAATGACGGCCGGGAAGTGGTTTAGTTATCCTGACTGGACGTCATATGACGTCCTCAGGATAACAAGCCGCCGTGCGCCCGGGGGGGCGCGCATCGCAGCGATCGTTGGTGTGGGAAGTCAGTCTTACCCCCTGCAATACCGATCTCGGTAAAGTGCTTCCATCCGAAGCACTTTACCATGTGATCAGCCGTGACCAATCACGGCTGGTCAAAGTGTAACACAGGAAAGCCGTTTATCGGCTTTCCTGTACTCAGGTCTGCAGACCTGAGGAGTGGAAAGCCGATCGGCTGCTCTCCTTACAGGGAGGGTTTGTGCTGATGATTTATCAGCACAGCCCCCCCTCGGATCGCCACCCTAGACCACCAGGGAGCCTACCCAGGGACCTCCAGCAATGTCCCCACCCAGGACCACCAGGGAGCCGACCAGGGACCAACAGGGAGCCGATCTGGACCACCAGGGAGACCACCCTAGACCACCAGGTAAGGGGCATAGTGCTCAATATGAATGGCACTTAGTGCCACCTTCAGATGCCACCCTAGACCACCAGGGAATGGGCCCCTTTCTGTACATATGCTCACCAGTGCCCACCAGTGCCCCTATCAGTGTGTACCAGTGCCCCTATCAGTGCATACCAGTGCCACATATCAGTGCCACCTACTAGTGCCCACCTATCAGTGCCCATCAGTGCCACCTATCAGTGTCCAGTGCCGCCTATGAGTGCCAATAAGTGCCGCGTATCAGTGTCCATCAGTGCCGCTTATCAGTGTCAGTACTGCATATCAGTGCCCGTCAGTGCTGCTTATCAGTGCCGCCTAACAGTGCTCATCATTGCTGTATATAAGTGCCACCTCATCAGTGCCATCTCATCAATGCCACCTCATCAGTGCCAATCAGTCCTGCCAGATCAGTGCCCGTCAGTGTAGCCTCATCAGTGATGGAGAAAATGTACTTATTTACAACGTTTTGTGACAGAAATAGAGATTTTTTTTTTTTTTCAAAATTTTCGGTCTTTTTTGTTTATAGTGCAAAATTCTCATTCATAACGCAACAGCACTGAAAGCTGAAAATTGGTCTGGTAGGAAAGTGTTCTAAGTGCATAGTGTTGAAGTGGATATAGATGTTATAACACATTCACAGGGCAACTTCTTGTTATAATACAGAGTGGATGAAAACTTTTTATAATATGGCTTAACAAACACTTTAAGCTTTGCCAAAAAAAACTTGGAAGCTGATTGGTTTCTATGCAGAGCTGCACCAGATTTTTCACTCTCCAGTTTTAGTAAATCAACCCCAAAATTATCAAAAGCCAACCATAGACAGTTCGAATCTCAGCCTGTTCAACAAGACAAACATCATATGTAATTGATAATACCTGTTAAGTAACAAAAGAGCCTTGGATAGAGATGCTGTCTGAGCAAAATGAAAGCTGAAAGCTAGAGTCCTACACCATATTAAAAGACAAATAATACACATTTGATGTTCAATAAAGATTTATTGGGAGCTTTAAAACAGTTATTTAATACTTACAATCTAAATTAAATTGCTCTTCTGAAACAGTTATTTTATGTTTTAGTCATGTGACATCATAAGTCGGGGCTGGCCAGACTCAGACTCATATATAGAGAGTATAAGGGCACTTTCACACTGGGGGCGGTGGGGCGTTAGCGGTAAATCCCTGCTAGTACAGGGATTTACTGTTGTTATAGCGGCGCTATGGCGGCAGGAGCAGTGTGCTTTTAACCCCCCACAAGGGGTTAAAATGAGGTTAAAAGTGCCTGCGCTCCGCGCTTCTGAGGTTACATAGTTACATAGTTAGTCAGGTTGAAAAAAGACACATGTCCATCCAGTTCAACCAAAAAAAAAAAAAACATTTATATATATATATATACTGATTT
>BLSH010127324.1:957710-968088 GCA_018402905.1 Glandirana rugosa | reverse complement strand
TGGCTTCAAAACATGTATGGTTTGGGGGGGGGGTATTGTAAACGGTAAGTGTAAAATAGTAGCTGTAAGTATAAAATAGTAAAATATTATAAAAAAAAGTGAAAAATAGAACAGGACATGCCAGTGAAAGAGTTAAACTGTATTTGATGTTACAGACCAGTACGATTCTTATGGACAGTGTCAATATCGACAATCATTTTTTTTTACTTTTACATTATTGCCTGGTCTTACTATAGCAGCAGCAGCACCCCAATTGCTTTTTTTAAGTTGTTTTAGATGCAATACCAGATTTTTTTTTTTAACCAGCAGCAACAGGCATGTGTTGATTAGTGACAGCAGCAGCTAAAACAAGTCTAAAAGCTATAGTTTAAAAGCTATGGGAAATGTTAATTTCTTCCTGCCATCTCCTGCAGCATCCTTTACCATGCATGTGTCTCCTCCATAGCTGCAGGAGCGGGAGAAAAAAATGTACCCTAATCATTACCATACCCAGTGTCTCAATGTCAGCTTGACAAAGCTGCTGACTTTAAGGGTTCTAGCTGGTGGGGTTGGTCACATTCCACAATTTTATGGGCCTGTGCCGCACCACAGTGGCAGGTATCTAGCTACCATTTTTTCCCAGAAGGCCATGCCTGCATTCCAACAGCATGTGCAGTGGCGATGTCTCTGTATCACTGGACCATGAGGTCAGGGACAGTTTCCACAAGACCATAGATGTGTGGTCCAGTAAGCTTGGTCAGGAATGGTACATCCCCTGCCAGCCATTTTTGAATCAAGAGATCAACTTAAAGTGGTTGTAAATCCCAGACCTGAAATACGAACCAAGCATATCCCTCTATAGTGTGTATTTATCTCTATTAAGAGCACTAAGTGTCAGAGCAGTGGACGGTGTCAGTAGAGCAGTGGATGGTGTCAGTAGAGCATGGATGGTGTCAGTAGGACAGAGGACGATGTCAGTAGGGCAGAGGATGGTGTCAGTAGAGCAGTGGACGGTGTCAGTAGAGCAGAGGATGGTGTCAGTAAGGCAGTGGATGGTGTCAGTAGGGCAGTGGACGGTGTCAGCAGAACAGGGGACGGTGCTAGTAGAGCAGTGGACGGTGTCAGTAGAGCAGTGGATGGTGTCAGTAGGACAGAGGACGGTGTCAGTAGAGCAGTAGATAGTGTCAGTAGAGCAGAGGACGGTGTCAGTAGAGCAGAGGGCGGTATCAGTAGAGCAGTGTACAGTGTCAGTAGAGCAGAGGGCGGTATCAGTAGAGCAGTGAAGGGGTGTCAGTAGAGCAGAGGGCAGTATCCGTAGAGCAGTGGATGGTGTCTGTAGAGCAATGAACGAGTCAGTAGGGCAGAGGTTGGTGTCAGTAGGACAGTGGATGGTGTCAGTGAGTAGAGCAGAGGTTGGTGTCAGTAGGGCAGTGGTCTGTGTCAGTAGTTTTTTATTTTGATAATTTTATATATATTTTTTTACTATATATTTTTATGTATATTTTTACAATTTTTTCTTTTATATACATTTTTAGGAGCTCTGTTGAGAGGCATTGGTGATTCTCCAGTGCCTTTATCTGCAGTCTCAGCTGCACTGGACAGTGAATGAATGGTAAGTGCTCTGTGCTGAGCAGCTTCCTGTTCATTCACAAACTGAAGCACAGTAAATATACGCTTTAGTTATGAATGAACAAACTGAGTAATCGGTACAGATCACTCACTGTGTTCGTTCAGAAAGGGAAGAGGACAGTAATTTACATATTTACAAACTTCCCCTGCAGCAGATAGTGGGAAAGGAGAGGATGGAACCCAGCAGCATGGGGATGGGGGTTCCCTTGCAGCTTCCTGTTCATTCACAAACTGAAGCACAGTAAATACATGCTTTAGTAAGAATGAACACAGTGAGTAATTGGTAAAGATCACTCACTGTGTTCGTTCAGAAAGGGAAGAGGCCAGTAATTTACATATTTACAAAGCAACCAGTGGGAAAGGAGAGGAGGGAACTCAGCAGCACAGAGATGGGGAGTCCCTGGCAGCAGGATAAATCTGCACCACACTAGGCGATTAGGGCACATGCCTATGCATCCAACTCTCCCTGGAAACACTTCATAATCTCTTTTTGTGTATCTGTAAGTGTAAAGAGAAATGTTATGCTGTTTCTGGATACACTCTAAAATTTCTTCCTAGTTGCCTATACCACTGTACAACACGCTTTAAGGTTGCCCATACATAAAAATGGCTTGATTCCCACATCCACACATTCAATTGGATGAGGAAATCACTCCTGCAGTACTGTTGTGGTCTGATGGTGGGGAGCCATCCCTGTTGTCAGAATACACTGATCGGTGCAGCTGGCTATAGCTGACTCTGGTTGCACTGATCGTTTGGGAGAACCCCAACAGGCAAGGACATGGAATTTGGATGGTTCAGAAGGGACTGAGAATTTCAATTAATGTGTTGCTGACCTTAGTGCGTCTCTGTCTCTATGTTAATATAGATAAACAGTTTCAGCAATCAGCAACAGGAATTAGCACCTAGCTTTCCCTGCAGTCTGTTATCTTTACCCTAACAACCCTATGTCTGCTCCAACACACACTAAACAAAGGCTGCTGGAAACCCTGATCTTTATTGGGAGGAAGCTGGCGCATAAGAAAACTCCCATAACTGGCCCTTTCAAGTTACATGCTCATTGTTCAGAGGCCAGGAAGTACATTGTTGGTAATCGGTTGATATGACCCTGAATAGCTGCATATGTTCACCATTTTCTTGAACCACAAATGGCTTGAGTTCCGGTCAAACTCATAGTCACCCCAAACCTGAAGCTCATCCCTATGTTAGACTAAAAATGAATTGTGGTCATATAGTGGCAGTAATACTCTGTGCTTCTCTGCTTCACTTTCTATTAAATTCCAGATGCTGAATAGGCTGTCATGTAGAAGTTAGCATAACTATTCTATCTTTTACAAACAAGTGCTAAGTAACGACAGTGTCTGTTATAAAAAAGCAAAAGGGATGCAGTTTCTCTGTGCTAACTTAATAATAATGCTTCTGATTACATCATCTAGAGTTTATGAAAAAATTGCACCAAAAAATGAAGATAACGTGTAGCTTGCTGATAAATTGGAGAAATTATAAAGCTTGTTCCATTTTGAGAAATATTAAATGCAGCAGACATTCTGATATACAAATGCTAAGCACCTATATAAAGGCTGCTGGAGGCCACTTAATAACCACATATTGTTTGGAAGTCAATTAATAAAAAATACTGACTAAATAATCATAAGCACATTAGTAAACCTCATAACTTGTGGCCAAAATAGATTTTTACTACCATATGTGAAAAAAGAAAATAATAATTGTCACTGTTCAAATCCTCTGCATTCTGTGCAACCAGTATGTCTTATTTGGTCCTATTTGGTCTGTTCAATATTCCTTTGAAAGTGTTTTTTTTATATTTGTTCGATACATTTGGAAAAATACTTGTTGATCCTGATGGTAGTTTGTAAGCTGATAACTTACTGTGCTCTGTGCACGTGTTGTTTGTTCTCAATTGCATTGCTCTCAGCTATCTCTTAGGCCCCTTTCACACGAGCAACCGTTCTGCCGTTGCTAAATGCAAGCCAGATACCAGACTCCAAAGCACATTGATTACTTGCATTTGTACATTCTGATTAACCATGATTACGTGCAGCTACGTTTAGCTGCAGTGGAAACATTCTTGACATTTCTGAAGTGCTTCCTATTGATTTTCTATGCTTGTTGCCGTTGCTATCCGTAGGTGACACAGTGCACTGCTTTTACCTGCAGATAGCTGCAGATAGCTACATTACATCTTTCCTGGACGCATTCAAATCCATTTTTTCTAATCGTTCTAAATCGTCTGTAATAAAACCGTTGCTAAATGCAGAGTGTGAATGGGGCCATAGGAAAGCATTGTCACAGTATAGCTGCGGTAGATAACTTCATTTATCCGCAGCTAAAAGCTGGATTCTATCCGTCTGTGTGAAAGGGGCCTTAGGAGTACAGAACCCCAACCCTCTGTTGTCTTCTGCATGTCCTATCTTGTTTCTGTTGTCCTGAAAGGGGAGTATTGTCATTTTTGATTCTACTACTGGCATATTTACCAGATGAAAATAAAGGGAAAAAATCTGAAAAGAATACAAATGCAACCACCACATGAACTAGACACAGATCCTATAATTTAACAACATGTAACGCTCTGTATTTCTCTAGATTTAATCTGTTTTATACATTTTTGAGTTTCAAATATATCACATAATAAAGCTGTATTCTCATTTGAAAGTCTAAACACCAATGTACGCTGGATGCTGGAGGATGCGATAAAAGGGAATTTATTTTTCAACCTATTTAGGAGCTGTGCTTTCAATGGTTGGTCTTTATCTTCCTGATACTGAACATGACTATATCAGCATTGTACTGACAGGAAAGACAATTGTGCACAGAGTACAAATCTGAAAGGTTTCTTTCCATGGCAAAATTTGTTGTTGGCTAAACACTGGAAGATAGCGTGTCAAGTAGAAAGGTTGTCCTGTCCTGTCAAATCTGCTTCCTAAGCTTCAACATTCATTATATGATATTGATGATTGTTAAACAGGACAAACCAGACAGTTGTCCCATTTCGGTAAACAAATGTATTTGTTTTCAGGACATGGTATACCCAACACAGTAACATGTTTGCCTAGTTTGCTGCAGGAACAGCAGGCCAACAACTTAAAGTGGATGTAAACCTGATTCATGAAATTTGAGCTGGGCACATATATCTGCAGTGTTTTCTTATCTCTCTTTAAAGCACTATGTCCAGTAGCTGTCTCCTGCCCTGTTCTTCTGTTATCAGCCTGATAACTCCTGACAAGTTCTCCGTCACATGTGATAAAAACAGCCGGAGATTTGTGTTGGGAGCTATAAATAGATTAGCAGAGCTCTGAACGATTCAAGGAACAAAGCGGAGAGGTTATATGTGCCTTTCCTCAAATCAGCTGTCTTGGCTGTAGCCCAAGCTTCTCTGCAGTGCTAGCAAGGAAGAGAAAATCTCCTAACACTTTCTAAACAGTATATACAGATGAAGACAGCAGATATACAAGTAAAACGTATGTAAGAGGATTTGTTTCATCCCTCTGCATCATCTGAGGCTGCTCACTTCACTGGGTATAGATGAGGGTTTACATCCACTTTAAATGCCCAGGTGAAATACTTATATGTGAACTGTTTTACCTGCTTATTGATTTGTAAATGTTTTCATTCAACCTTGTGATTTACATTACTCTAGTGCTGCAAAGCCAGTCAAGTGACACCACTATTTCTTGGATCAGCTTTGCAGCTTCCCTTGTCAGCTATGTACCTCCAGACTGCTCAATGAAGATGAATCTGCCTCATAACTACTCCAATGAACAAGCAGAAGACACAGGCAGGATACTGTAAAGCCGTCTCAAGAAAAAAATTGAATATATGAATGTAAACTGTGTATTTAACTGTTTGGTCCAAGTTCCGGATAACTGAACAAGAAAGCCTATGCTACACAGGCTGCATCATATATGTATCTTTTCCAGGTCCAATGCTGGCAACATTTCACTGACTTTGAAACACCTGTAAGTCAGTGTAGCCTATTATTGTTGCTGATAATCTCAAACAATTGTAGAACAGCATGATTGTGGAGCTTTTAAGGGAGTCTCTACTACCGTAACTATATACAAATCTATACTTACTGACAATAGTTACAAAGCCTGTGATCAGCGGCAATTAGAAGTTGTGATTCACACTTAGTGCAGCCAATAAACTACATATTATGTTTGTTGTATTGGTGCTTCTGATGACTTTATTGCATACATGTTGTTGTGTGATGCTTGCATTACAACCATAAGGTAGTTGTTCATATGGTGTATGTAAGAGTGTGTGTGTGTGTATGTGTATATATACAGGTATATATATATATATATATATATATATATAGATATAGATATATTCCATAATCCATATATTCTCTTACCTTATTGACTTCATTTTATGACATATCTGTGCTCCCTATATCAGACTTATGGATAGTCTTCTTATATTTTGTTGAAAACACATTGGCCCATGTCACCGATCACATAAATGCAGCCAGAACAACAGAACAGTGAAATACAGTTTTTGACTGGCTGCTATAGTTGCTGCTTTTTTCACTTGTTGCTCTTTTGTGTTTCATGCAAGGGCTTTTTTTTGTCTGAATAACTAGGCAGTGAAATGGCCATGCTGTTGGATATAGATATATTACATTTCAACATAGCTGCAAGCTGGACCTCACTCTTGAGAAGAATGCCCCTTTGTGGATGTACATTTTACAGAAATCAGCGCATAGCAGACACAAGATAGCAACAGCTTGTAGTACATGCAGTTTAACCACTTGCTGACCGCTCCATAGCAGTTTAACTGCTACAGAGTGGCAGCTCTGCCCAGGATCATATATATGTATAAATAAATAAATATATATTATATCTATATATATATATATATATATATATATATATATATATATATACATATATACAGTTGTATTTCCATGATTGTCATTTATAAATATGTGGCTGTTTGGTTCGGCAATTTCATTTCGATCTATCAAATAACTAAAGGACACAGTAATATTTCAGTAGTAAATTGAGGTTTATTGGATTAACAGAAAATGCGCAATATGCATCAAAATGAAATTAGACAGGTGCGTAAATTTGGGCACCCCAACAGAAAAATCACATCAATATTTAGCAGAAATAACAGCCTCTAGACCAGGGGTCCTCAAACTATGGCCCTCCAGTTGTTTAGGAACTATAATTCCCATCATGCCTAGTCATGTCAGTGAATGTCAGAGTTTTACAATGCCTCATGGGATGTGTAGTTTTGCAACAGCTGGAGGGCCATAGTTTGAGGATCCCTGCTCTAGACTCTTCCTATAGCCTGAAATAAGTGTCTGGATTCTGGATGAATGTATTTTGGACCATTGCTACTTACAAAACATCTCCGGTTCAGTTAGGCTTGATGGTTGCCAAGCATGGACAGCTCGCTTCAAATCACCCCACAGATGTTCAATGATATTCAGATCTGGGGATGGCCATTCCAGAACATCGTACTTGTTCCTCTCCTGCAGGTGGCAGGCCGCTTCTGCTGTGGTTTTTCATAGCAGAAGTCGATCAGCGGGTGTCGGGCACTGTATGTCCTCTGGCACCCTCCGATCATCGGTAAACCACACAGAACTGGGATCTGCCTATGTAAACAAGGCAGATCTCCATTCTAACAGGGGGTAAGGGATGGATTATGTGTTCCTGCAAAGCAGAGACTAGAAACCATCTCTTCCCCTAGTAAAAGCAGTACACACAGTACACAAAAACACTGGCTAGGCACACAGTCAACCCTTTGATCACCCTAGATGTTTAACCGCTTCCCAGCCAGTACATTTTTTAGCACTGATCACTGTATTGGTGTCATTGATTCCTGCATAATGTCAAACGTGTCAGTTTGTGTGCATTGCCCACTGCAATATCGCAGTCCCGCTATAAGTTGCTGATCGCTGCCATTACTAGTATAAAATAAATAAAATCTCCATAAATGTGTACCGTAGTTTGTAAAATCTATAACGTTTGCGTAAACCAATCAATATACGCTTATTGGAATTATTTTTTACCAAAAACATCTAGCAGAATACATATTGGCCTAAATTCATGAAGATATATTTTATAGTAGAAAGTAAAAAATATTGTTTTTTGTTTTCAAAATTGTCAGTCTTTTTTTGTTTATAGCACAAAAAATAAAACACACAGTGGTGATCAAATACCACCAAAAGAAAGCTCTGTTTGTGGGGAAAAACAGAACAAATTTTATTTGGGTACAGTGTGTGCAATGGTCTGTTAAAATAACACAGTGGCATAGCGCAAAAAATGGCCTGGTTATGAAGGGGGGGAAATCTTCTTGGGGTCAAGTGGTTAATAGAAGGGTACATTTTTTGCATATTGATTCAAAAATTGTAATTTTCAAAATGGGAAATAGAGAAATGAGTGTTTACATGAAAAGATTTTTTTTTAACACATGTCCCTCTTGATAATGATGGAAATGTACATTTAATTACAATAAGTTGTGAAAGACTGTCATCTGTAAATACTAACTAGCTATCAGTGAAACCCTCTCTCTAAACACAAAATCATAATTTTCAGCCACATATGGAGTGGCACCGGTTGTTGCCAACACTGTGTCTTGAATCATTAGAAAAGTGCATCTGTCACTTGGAATTAACATTTCCCATTTCCTATGAAAAATACATAATTGTGTTCCTCCTGTTTAGATATTTTTAATTTACTTCATTTTTAATATACTGTGTATTTTAGCGGTGTGTCTATTATATTCTTTGAAGATTAATTTACTGAATTTATAAAGCATTCTCACCATTGTGAAACATTAGCCACCCTAAGCTGTGATTAAGGCCTCAAAGGGACATGTTAAGCCACTTCTATAGTACCTGCTTGCTCTTATATGATTACATTTTTTTAACTATGGGCAGGACTATTACTAAGCTTAACAGAAGTCTTCTTCCGTTGAATAGCATAAGGAAGCCTTCTTATGAACCAGTGTTTCCCATTATGTTAAGAAAGTAATGAGGGATTCCTCCTTGACTAAATATACCCCAATTTGGGGCAATGAAAGTCTCCCTGGGATATTGACCCTCCAGGGATTTCAGTGATGGGAACGGGTGGGGATTATCACTCTCTCTGAACTATATGAGAGGGTTCACTCAAACCTTATGATCAGTTGATAAGAGAATTTCCTCTGAACTATAGGTGGTTTTATCAATTTTTGCAGCTGCGTCATGCTCTACATGCCAAATTTTCTTCCTCTCCTGTTTGGTTTTTTCCGGTGCCAGTGTTGGAGAAAGTGGTTTAGGCAACCTTTACTAAGGACTTAATTTCCGCTATGTATAAGTCTCTATTAGAATGCACTTTTAGCCTTGGTTCACACTGCAGCGATGCGGGAACCCTGCAAATTCACTGCGGGTCCCGCATCGCATGTCTCTGGGCGGCAGTTCACACTGCCCTATGCGAACTCTGGGGAGTGTCAATACAATGTTAATGACACCCCCAAATCAGTACGCATATCGCACTGCGAACTGCAAACTCGCACAGGAATCGGATCGCATGGTGTGAACCACCATGCGATCTGATTCTGACCCTGTGAAAAAAAAGGGTCCTGTGCGAGTTTGCCCCGATTGCGATGCGAATTCAGCCATACAATCTCTATGTTTATACAAAACAATGGCACTAGACAATCACCTCAGAACCTGAGATTTTACCCTAGAATTGACGAGAGCCAATATCAGCGCTTAGGAAAACAAAAAAAAATATTATGTTTCAATATATAGCTTTGAAAAGCAGCTGCTTTAAACTTAAACACAATCAATCTGGCATCAAAGTATATAAATCAGTCCCATATATGATGCAAGCAGCGCTATCGAGAGGATCATTAATTTAACACAATCAAATTGTGATCACATGAGAAAGTCTTTTAAAACAAAAGTCTCTTAAAACAGAACAAATCTTGCTTCCATCACCACACCACGTGTAAAACAAAGATGGGGGGAGAGGGTAAAATCACCCTTAAGTGGTGCACTCACCGAACAGCAAATTAATGCACGCCTTTGCATAAACCGGGGTGCCCCCTCGGGGAAATACTGCTCATATAGGTGTTCCTCTTGCTTCCAATAAGTCACGATCGTCACGTCTGTGGTACTGGGAATGTCCCTTAAATGAAAGTACTCCACATAGTGCAAATCTGACTGATAACTTTATTGTAGACAACAATTACATAACCCCCCTTCACGATGTACACTCACTTGGTAACAAATATCATCAAGCATGTAAAAGATATGTAAAAAACCGGCCTCTCCACCTGCTTCGTCTCACCGCTCTGAAGAGTACGGCGTTCCCGGGTGCGAAGCGGTGTTCGGGCGGCTCAGACTGCTGTGTAGTCGCGCCCTGACGCGTTTCGTCATCACTTCGTCTGAGGGCGTGACTACACAAGCACAGCATCTGATATTTATACTCCACCAGCAGGTAACTTAACTCAGCTGGTGCCATTCATTATTCAGCCGCCTGATATGTCAATGCACAGCAACTGGACCAATCACATTAGCTATGGTGAATTCGAACTACCACCTCCGTCACCCAAAAAACATATTAAAAGTAAATGGATGACTCCCTATCTAATGCGCCGTGAAAACATAGGTTATAACAGCGTCTAAATGCAAATAGATTAATCATGTGCGGGCGGGGTCGCCATATACGGTACAATCTCATCTGCCTCACACTAGTTCTAAGCTTAAGTGGTATCGATTACACTAACCAGGTCAACGACACGTAACTGTATA
>BLSH010127324.1:936414-946528 GCA_018402905.1 Glandirana rugosa | reverse complement strand
GAGTGTTTGAATTTCTTGGACACAAATGCATCTTTTCATCTTTTCTTTAAGTTTTTTTGTTTTTTAAACCTTTGTTAACACATGCAAATTCTCAGCGCTGCTGTTAATCATAGCTGGACAGTTTGGGGCTGGGGGGAGGGGGCATTGTACATTTAGGGGGCTGAACATACAGGTGAGCTGTGCATCAACATGATCCCATCTTCCTATCTTGTGCATCAACATCAGCCTGTAGCATTTATAGTTTAAAGCAAGATTAAAGCGAGGTATAAATTTCAATCTAAGAGGATAATTGGTATGGAGTGCTGCCGCGCTATGGAAAGAATATGTGTGTGTATTATGGCTAACTGTTGCCTCCACCATGCACCCGTCAAGCAGATGCTGATAATGAGAAAAAAAGGAGATTGGGGTGCATTTGGCGATGCTAAGAATTTGATTCGAAGGTATTTAATGTGCAAACTAATAGGTGTCAATGTGAAGTGCAGTGCCGTGCAATAAATCAGTGAAAAATCACTGTGGGTAGTGTTATGAGTTCCAGTGTAAAATTACATAAATGAGGAAAATTTAAATTAAATATACAAAGTGTCGGTGCCTAAAGTTCCAATAAAAAATTGGATGGTAAATCATTGGATGTTGTCTGAGACGGAGCCATCTTCCTACACCCACTAGCTTATAAGGTGTGCGGTAACCCAGGCACATGAAGTCACATGACCCCACGGCCATGTTGACTAACTGGAAACCCATTTTGTCATCATCCTTCATAGACAATAGTAAAATTCACATATATAAATGTCTTTGTTATATATGTGAATTTTACTATTGTCTATGAAGGATGATTTATTGCATGGCAACAGATCATAATACATTTTACACTGGAACTCATAACACTACCCACTGTGATTTTTCACTGATTTATTGCACAGCACTGCACTTCACATTGACACCTATTAGTTGTGTAAACAGAAAAATAAAAATATTGGTCAAGGGGCTAATCGCTAGAGAAGTCACTAATATACATGATAGTAAATTTATTACACAATAACAAGTAAAAAAAACAACAATTTTACAGACATGATGGAGTATGGGTAAAAAACATTTAATTGAGCTGAACCATACTAGATAATCATCGTGATGGCATAGAACTATGTACATATTCATATATTATTGATAAAATTTACATGATAAAGTCAAACAATAAGGAATTCATAATAGCAAATGACATAGCGATCCGAAAATGTCTGGGCATCCTATAACTCTACGCGTTTCGTGTATTGATCTCCACTTCCTCAGGAGTAAATGCAGAAAATAGAGTCTAAACGGTGATATACTTGTTATGTAATAAATATGCTATCATGTATAGTAGTGATTTCTCTAGTGATTAGCCTCATCTAAAGTCCCCTTGACCAATATTTTTATTTTTCTGTTTACACAACTGTACAATGTTTTTCTTTTTCTGTCTTCTAATGACTGGGGATCTAGTGAATGGTAGGGGGATGATCATGAAGCAGCAGGAGAGTTACAGAAAGCACAGATCCACTAAACAGATGAAGAAGCAGACAGATATTTGCACTGCAGGAAATACACTGCTGCTTATCAAGAAAAATTCAAGATGAAATGTAGATATTTCAAGGAACTGCTTAAGCACATTTACACTCAGGTCACATTTATGCAGATGGCGGGGGGTGCGGAAATCATAGCGATTCCAACACCCACTGTGTGAAAACGTGCAGGGCTGCCATTCATTCAGAATGGCACCCCCATACATGTAAAAATGCAGTGCATTTGCAGGTGTTGGAATTGCAGGGAAATTGCAGAATGACCATGCGATCTCCCTGCGGGGCACATTTTGAAAAAGGTTCATACTGCATACACATTTTTCTGTGGAACACACCAGCACAACCGCCTATTCAAGTGAATGTGCTGTCGTGCCCGAGCTAATGCGGCCAGCAAAAGCGCGTATATGTGAACCAAGTGTTAACATTTCTATATGTTTCCTATAAGATAGCAAATCTTTACAGTGCTGTGTGGTAAATTAAGGGAAGTATTTCTATAAAAATAAATTGCATAGCTATTCATCTTACAAAAATGTGTATGCATTACTTTGTGCGAACAGGGGCAAAAACAGATGTTAAATGGCTATTTTCTCTCCAGAATGAATGTTAGAATAAAATAAATCAGGAAAATATCACATTATGGCCACTAGATGGAGTTGATGATCATAGGAAGTACAAAACTAGTGTTCATGCAGTTCCACAGGGTGAATAGCTCTGCACATTTTTTTTATAAATATCAATGGTTCATTATAAATACTAATTTAATTCTGGAGGTTCAGTTATTCCAAAAAGCTTACTATATCATACATGATCCTTTAAAGTGGTTCTAAAGGCTTAAGGTTTTTTACCTTCATGCATTATATGTATGAAAACAAAAAACCTTCCGTGTGCAGCAGCCCCCCCCCCCCCAATACTCACATGATCTCCATTGATGTGCATGTCTCGGCTCTCCGGGGACTCTCCCTCCTCATTGGCTGACACAGCAGCCGGAGCCATTGGCTGTCAATCACAGCCAGTGAGCCAATGAGGAGAGAGAGGGGGCGGGCCAAACCATGGCTCCATGTCTGAAATGACATACAGAGCAGCAGCTCAGGAGCATGCCTGCTTGGGTGCCCCCATTGCAAGCTGCTTGCTCTGGGGGCACTTGAAAGGACGGAGGGGCTAGGAGCGCCAGTGGAGGATCCGAGAAGAGGAAAACCACTGCACAGAGCAGGTAACTATGACATGTTTGTTTTGTTTTGTTTTTTTCATTTGTGCCTTCAATATCACTTTAAGGGTACTGTATGGTATATCAGTGTAGCAGTATATCAAAAAACTTTTGGGGACACTGTATTTAAACTTGCTTGCATATGAGGTATGCAACAGACATTTTAAAAAGGGAACAAATTAGAACAAAAACACTGATATCTATCTATCTATCTATCTATCTATCTATCTATCTATCTATCTATCTATCTATCTGTCTATCCTGTCTGTTTATCTTTCTACTGTTTTGTTTTTACATTTGTGATATGCATAATTGTGTCAACACTAGGCTATCAGAAGTAACAAGGGAAGCCATTACTAGCCTGCTCATAACACAGAAGGTATTATTGCTGTTCTGTCCCAGCTAGTAATAAGTTGATGAGCTTTTTCTATGAAAGATGATATCCCTTTTAGATCAACCCCCCATATAGCATACAGTATACTTTTAGAAAGTAAGCCCCAGGTTCTGTCATGCTATTTGTTTCCTTCTTTTCTCTGCACCACATTATTCCCATTCCTTCTGTTATATACAACACAATGGTTTTGACCGATTCTCAGGTCCCCCACTAGTGCTTCTGGCTGGTCCTATGTGTCAATAAGACACAGAGTGCGGAGCTCGGTCTTGTCCCCCACTCCTTCCTCACTAGCTGTGATTAACAGCAGCGGGAACCAGTGGCTCCTGCTGCTGTGTCTGAGCCAATGAGGAGGGAGAGAGCCTCTGCTCTCATGCATATCGCTGGATCAAGGTCAAGCTCAGGTACATATAAGGGGGTGCTGGGGGGGAGAGCTGTATATAGAAAGTTTTTTACCTTCATACATAGAGAAAACTTTCTGCCTTTAGGACCACTTTAAAATGCTTCCATGACCAATTTGCTAATTTTGTCTACATTTTTTCATCACACTTATTGGAAAACATCAAACATGTTTAGACCACATTTCCAATGTTTTAAGTTAGAGATTGTTCTTCCTTATTTTTTATCCCTTACTTTTCTATAAATGTTTCTGAAAGTGTTATAGCAGTTTTTTTATTAATAGTAATAATGAGGACATAAAATATTGTTGTATCCTTGTCATGGTTTGCTATTGCATCCTCTTTAATATGATGATATGTGATAGCTTTGGACAGTGACAAACACTCTTTTATTGAGACAATAGGGGTCTATTGTCTGCCCTACAAAGCATCTGATCAAACACAGATTGTGTTCACTCTCATACCAGTGTTTGATCGCTTACAGGTATGGCAGAGGGTGGCAGTGGGAGGGGGTGGCCTTCTGAGTGCTGTAAACGTGATCAGGTGGCTATAAAGCCACTTGGATCACATTTAAAGGAAAGCCAATCACCTGCAAAAAAAAAAAAAAAGTGAGCCATGGTGCTGGTATAGCTCTTTGGCATATAAAAGCATTTAAATAGTCTCTACAGTAGGAGGGTATTGGTACCAACTGAATTCCATTTCGTAACCCTTTTGCTGCCCCCAACATAACTATTATGTCAGAAACTCAACATCACATATGGGCATTACCTAGGGTGATCTGTGTGCAAATGCATTCTGCCCACTCCTCCAGACTGACATCCACCCATCTGGGCATTTTGATATTTGCATAACTCCTCCCAAGGGCCAAACCACTGCTTTATTTAGGACTGAGGGCTCTTCAGAGGAGCATTGAAGCAGGGTGCTAGTATGTTTTCAGGTAGCTATGTACAGCACCCTGACAGCCCCTCCCACCAGCCATAATCTCTCTGCATTGCCCAAATGAATCACAGAGACCCAGTAATGATGTCATTGGGTCAAAAATTTTCCAAAAATAGGTATGTAAAAAGGGTATTTAAAAGGTATTTTTTAAAAAAATGTTAATGAAAATGGAAAGGCTTTATTTAATTTTCATTAGCACGTTGGTGAGAAGAGGGAGGAAAGAACCAGAGATAGCAAAATATAAGAAAAATGAACTTCAGCTTTATTGAAATACTATGCACATAGACAGACACATTGGGGTTGATTTCCTAAAGCTTGAAAGTGCAAAAACTGGTTCAGCTTTGCATGCTAGCCAATTAGCTTCTAAACTCAGCTTGTTAAATCAAGCTTTGACAATAAAACATTGAAGCTGATTTCTGTGTGGAGCTGCACCAAATTTTCAATTTTCAAGCTTTAGTAAATCAACCCCACTATACCTATTTGCACCTTTTAGGGAAAAGCTTTACTCCAAAAGCTGTTAGCCAACAGTGATCAAAGTTGTTGCCCACTCTAGATGACTCCATATATGATTAGGAAAATATATATTAAGTATTTATAAGTATTACATTTGTGCCTATATTTATAATATACAATATCCACCTTTTATTCTTGTTCATTTTCAAATATTTCTCATGAAAGCCTGAATCCAGAATATCTCAGGTGCATTTGGGGACCAATATAATGAAATGGCTTGTAGCCTAGCAATGGTAAAGCTTATTGAGCTACAGCAACAAAGAGTGTGAAATAGGTTTTTCCTGCAAATAGATTTTCACAGTGACACCCTGGGAATAGGATAATACAACTAATCTTCATCCAAATGTGGCATAACATAATGTTTATATTTTTTCTTACACTAGAGACATACAGTTTATGGCACTCCAGCTGTTGTGAAACTGCAAATCCCAGCAAGCTCCCTAATTTTGATTGTCGAACTGTCAATGCTCTCTATAGTTCAAATAAGCTGTGTAGAGCAAGGTTATTTATATTTGATTAGAAAATATTTGGGCTACTGCATGCCAGTGAAACGAAAGTGATACTAAAGTCTTGTTTTTTTTTTTTTTTTATTTAAAAATAACAAACATGTTATACTTACCTGCTCTGTGCAATGGTTTTGCACAGAACAGCCCAGATCCTCCTCTTCTCGGGTCCCTCTTTGGCGCTCCTGGCACCTCCCTCCTGTTGAGTGCCCCCACAGCAAGCAGCTTACTATGGGGGCACCTGAGACGAGTTTCAGCTCCCTGTGCTCATTCAGACACGGAGCCGCGGCCCGACCCACCCCCTCTCTCTCCCCTTTGGCTCACTCATTTGATTGACAGCAGTGGGAGCCAATGCCACTTTGCTGCTGTCTCAGCCAACGAGGAGGGAGAGTCCCAGACAGCCGAGTCTCTCGTGCAACATCGCTGGATCAAGATGGGGCTCAGGTAAATATTAGGGGGGGGCTGGGGGCTGCTGCACACAGAAGGTTTTTATCTTAATGCATAAAATATATTAGGACACCTTCTGCCTTTACAACCACTTAACCTTATAGTAGAAGAAACCATTTTAGCTATTGTGACCATTGTATGCATTTTCTTTGGACTCAGCTTAAAATATATCAAGAACAAGAAGATAGAATCGGAATTGAACCATTTTCTTTTTATCATAACTGGTTATCTGTATCCAGGGGTACAACATGTATGAAGCAATACTATCATTATTGTGCTAAGGAAAGGATAAGGCTACCCAAAACTGACATGGTGTTGGAAGTGGAAGTGTTGCACATCTTTTGTTATTTTAAGCTCTCAACTTTGCCTACCTGCATAGATCTTGAAAGGAGTCTTTCAATCTCATACCTGTGTTCTACACTTTAGAGTTGTTGATTCCAGGTTTCTTCCAGGTTTTTCCAGTTTTTGTCAAAGCTTAATTGAACAAGCTGAAGTTTGGAACTAATGGGTTACCATGCACAGCTGCACCAGATTTTGCACTCTCCAGTTTTAGTAAATAAACCCATTTGGTCACATTATATCTTGCTGCTGTCCTATTCACTATTAGGTAATCCAGCTAACTAATGGCCAAACATATCTGATATTTTTGTTGAGCCTTGAAAATCAAACTTCAACCAAAACTTTTTTTCTTTCTTTCTGGTTTTGTATATAGCAGGGACAGGTTAGATCAACCTGTTAAAAAGAGTATAATTCTCCCTGATACAACATACACAATTATAAGTGGTCCATATAGTGAACCTGATGTTGAGTTATTCACTTTAAAGTCATCACAGAGGACAAGGGGGCACTCTTTATGTCTGGATGAAAAGAGATTTTATCTCCAAATATGAAAAGGCTTCTTCACAGTAAGAGCTGTGCAAATGTGGAATAGACTCTCTCAAGAGCTGGTTCTGTTTTAAGAAAGTGCAAACCACAAAGGTGCACCGCTCAGAACCCAGAGCACAAAGAAATTCAGTTCATTGTAAAAGTATGCACACCTGTGTCAGGTGCTCAGGTTCAGGATGTTCCTCCTCATCCGATAGTCCAAATAATATGCAGCAAAAAGAACCGGCACACTGAAGTACAATAGTACGACACTGAAGCACACGCTGTATTTTTATGGGCATGGAATAAATTTATTGGATATCGTACTTCAGTGTGCCTGTTTTAAGAAAGCCCTGGATTATTTCCATATACACATATAGATACTAACATTTATAGGTAAAATTGATAGAGGGAATATCTGATTGCCTCTTGGGGGATCAGGAAGAAATTTTTCCCCCTTCTTGAAAAAATTGGATTATGCTTTATTGGGTTTTTTTTGCCTTCCTCTGGATAAACTGTTGATATAGGATTGTATATATATATATATATATATATATATATATATATATATATGTATATATATAATTTTTTTTTCCCTGCTATTGGTTGAACTAGATGGACTTGTGTCTTTTTTCAGCCAGACTAACTATGTATCTATGTAATTGTACTAGCTAGAACAGCAACAATTGCACTCGTGTTAATATAACATTATAACATTGTGGGGTTTGCCCCGTTCTTTGAATTTACTTGGAGTACAGAAGCAGTTAAAATAGGTTATGTCTTAAAATTATCATCAGTATAAATCAGATACAGTAATATATAATCCTAAGCAAAACGTGCATCAAATGTCTGAAATTGTGAGACTGTGGTCAATAAACCACAAAATGGTACCATAAACACTTCTAGTTCTATATTTCATGCAGCATTCCGATTTTGCTGCAGAAAGGGTTGTCATCACTCATTGTTAGAATGTGAATGTTATTCATGAACTTACTAATGAGCTCTAAGCTCAACTCTAATGTGAAAATTGTATATTGATGAGCCACTAATATGCATGTTCAGCTAGCAAGTGTACTACATTTATTCCAATGTTGTTTGTTCCATTAATATTAGATAGGTAAATAAAGCAGAATAATTTAATATAAGAGTGAAGCTATAGGAAAACCTAAAATGAAAAGCTTTGTCAAAGGATTGCATATCATATAAGGAAGGTTTTGGTTTCCAAAATAAAAATTAATTGTCTTTATTCCAAAATTGGATAATGGTAATAATGTTGCAGACATATTTTTTCATTTATTTTGATGTTCTTTGAAGCGGTATTAAACCCAAAAGCAAACATTTATTTATATTGCAGCTTACCAATTCTTAGATGTGATGGCTGTATTCATTTTCTTTTTTAGGCTTTCCCTTCCTTTATTTCCATCTGGTGATACAGCCAGTATGTCTGTAGTTTTTCAAAACAATAAGCTGTTCTGCAGATGTAGCAGTTACAGGGATTACACAAACTATTTAAACTGACAGAGGTGCTTACAGTGATCAGCTTTTATTTATTTATTTATGTAAAACATTTATCCCAGAAGGAACACATTTGTTTGCTGTAACTACTTACAACGTGTGAGTTGGATGTGTGGCTTTAATTTGTTAGTATATTTAAATCTGCTAGTACATCTAACACCACCCCTCCCAACAGACTGACAATGCTGCTATCCAGAGGTGACCCCTGTGCTCCTTCATCCAGAGTGGGGGCACTCTAATACAGTAGGTGTGTTACTGGCCAGATCACCAGGTGAAAAAAGGCCACAAAAATCAAAACTAATGAAAACACCACATCTAATTATTGGCAAGCTGTGATATATTACATTTTTGGATTTGGGTTTAATACCAATTTAATAAATAGCATGTTAAATAATGTTGTATATATGTATTGTCCTTACTCTATAAATAAAACACCACTGTGAAAGCAAGCTGACTTTAAAGAATAGAAAACGACCTATTCAAATAAAAATGTAAAAAGCAGCTCTGTTTGTGCTTTTTAATGGATCATAAAATGTTAAGCTTTTAATCTAAACAGGCATAATAATAAATCTAGCCTGTTATCACATAAAGGGCACCCAAAGGTTACCATCATTCTTGGAACAGTGAACAAAAACTCTGACCCTCTCAGAGACTAAAAATGATTTTTCCCTTCTCAGAAATTTTCCTTGTCTGCAGATTATTTTTTTATTGAATAAATCAGTGTAACATGAATGTTGATTTTATAGAACATGATAAATTGCAGTGATGTCACATTTTTTGAGCATGACATTATAGATTACTTGAAAAATGATATTGTAATTATCACTATCAAAGCAGGTAAAATGCTAGTGGCAGAGGCCACAATTTTCTTTCTATATATGTAACCCCCAAAAGTGGACTAATGTAGAATGGGGGCTTAGGATGGCCATACACGTTTCGAATTTTGACCGGTTCCTGCTGATTCGGACCATTAATGGGCAGACTGAATTTAATGATAAATGATATGGTGCAGCGCTGCACCATATCATTTATCATTTCTGTGGATGTTTAGTTCAACATTTTTGTGCTAGCTGCTATTTGTAACTACGCTTATGTTCCTAGTGCAACATTGTTTTATACATACAGACTGAATGTAGCAAGTTGATCGATCAATCAACTTGGGTACAACCAGCCTGGCAGGATTCTCTTGCGAGTATAGCAAACAGCTGCTATAGTCACTAGCGATAATCACTGTCTTTTCCCGGTGGGGATGGCTTTCTCTGGCCACCCCACTGGGAGAAGACAATGGTCCGACAGGAGGGATTCCTGCATCAACACTGTCTGTGTTGATAGGGGAATCAAGTGAATTTCTTTCCTGCAACCGTGCTCACAGGAAAACAGATTTGCTCCGTGTATGGCCGGCCTTAGGCAATGTAGCAGTTTGGGCCCCCTCTTTTTTTGACTCATGCTAATAAGGATAGCAAAGGGCACATTAGACACAGATTGCCTACTAGTTCATGGCCCTTTCTACCTTAGTATGGCCCATTCTACCTTATTCACCCCCAAAGGTGGACCAAGGTAGAATGGGCCATACACGTTTCGAATTTCGTCTGGTTCCTGCTGATTTGGACCATTAATGGGCAGGCTGAATGCAGCAAGTTGATCGATCAATCAACTTTGGTACAACCAGCCTGGCAGGATTCTCTTGCGATTATAGCTAACAGCTGCTATAGTCACTAGCGATAATCACTGTCTTTTTCCGGTGGGGGTGGCTTTCTCTGGCCACCTCTGGTCACTAATAGCGATCA
>BLSH010127324.1:897994-929248 GCA_018402905.1 Glandirana rugosa | reverse complement strand
GCATTAAAATCCCTGTGTCCTGGCATTAAAGTCCCTGTGTCCTGGCATTAAAATCCCTGTGTTCTGGCATTAAAATCCCTGTGTCCTGGCATTAAAATCCCTGTGTCCTGGCATTAAAATCCCTGTGTTCTGGCATTAAAATCCCTGTGTCCTGGCATTAAAATCCCTGTGTCCTGGCATTAAAATCCCTGTGTTCTGGCATTAAAATCCCTGTGTCCTGGCATTAAAATCCCTGTGTCCTTGCATTAAAATCCCTGTGTTCTGGCTAAAATCCCTGTGTCCTGGCTAAAATCCCTGTGTTCTGGCTCCCTGTCCCTGTGTTCTGACTGCTGCATTTCACACCCTAGGCTTATACGCGGGTCAATAAGTTTTCCCATATTTTTTGGGCAAAAGTAGGGGGGTCGACTTATACACGGGTCGACTTATACACGAGTATATACGGTATGTGGTTGGATGCTACCACCCCTCAAGTAGCCACTGTTTGACATTGTTGACACCTAGGAGACTATGGTGCTCTATATAGTTTATACCTCTTGTAGTGTCTTGGAGGCTTTCTACCTTTACATTGAGGGCCAGTGACATTACCAGCTACCATTTGGATGGGGTTATTATGCAATGTGTGTATGCACTGTTTTTACTAATGATTTAATACAGTTTTAATTTGTCAACTATCGATGAGTATTTGTAGTGTGGTGCCCATATTTTTTGTTCTCAATTTCTGCTATTTAACCATACCCATGAACCGCATAACTCCCTGCACACCTGCAAGACTAGTCATTTCTTGTACAGATTAAACTTTCTCTGTACTGTGCTTCCAGACCATTTAAAGTTAGGAAACGTCAGATGTATGGAACCATTTTCATTGAGATTTTTCCAGATTTAGTATGATTTGCTTTGCTCTGTATCTGTCCAGAAATTAAATCAACTTCTGATTATGATCTTTGTTGCACATATTATGTTGTCACCTTTGCCAACTGTTAATACTGTATATAATCCGCTGTTGTTTTGTTTTCGGAGAGTTCTAGGTCTTATGTCCAAATGAAGTTGAAAAGGTTGTTAAGAAACTTGATAAATAATCTAATTTCATGTGCCAGAATCCATTGTTTACATTACATACAGTACTGAAAATATTGCAGTTTTCTACAAATCTGGCAAAATATCTTGTCTTGCAGGCACAGGACAATGATTCCTTTTCAGGGCTTTATTAAGTCGGGTCCATTCATGTTCTTAGCGTGCCTGATGATGATGCATCTGGCCCGTAGTTCATCTTTCAGTGGTTGCATTAAAGATACAGGCACTCGTGATTCTGGGTAATCTAGCGAGCTCTGTTGTTGAATCAATTTTAAGTTTAATTTGTCTCCTAGGTACCAATCATTCTCTAATAGGTCTGCATAATGTGCTTTTAAAGTCTTGAAATCCAAATTGCCATCTGCCTTTTGTTCTGAAGTTTTAGTTCTCTGGGAGATGTTAAGAGACAGAATGTTGAGACTTGTGCTTTTATCAAGTCTATAGCCTAACCTACTTTGACTCCCAGAAGAGGAATATGATCACCATCATTTACCACAGTAAATTTAACTCTGTAACTTTTTTATTACAAAGCATTCTTAACATCAGTCTACATGTACCCATGGGTTCCAGAGGGCTTTTGTTTACACCATGAGTACTTGATTAGTAGGCTGAATCGTTACTTGTTTATTATTAAAGTGTTAGGAATAACAGAATTCTAATGGGTCTGCTATCCAGAAAGCAGGTTGCAAAAGTAGTTTTGCATCAGTAGATAGCTGTTTCTTTACTTTATCGACACCCTCTGCTGCTGGCCATAGCATTGTTGGCAACATTTGAATTAGGAGGGACACTATGAAACGAATGATGAAGAAACATGTGGCATTAATAGACATGGCCAAAAGGTGGGTGTGGTCAATAAAGTGGGCATCACATGAGTTGACGTTTGGCACCTTACCCTCTTTGCTTTGCTATATTTTAGACAAAATAGAGCTTGTGGTAATGCTAAAAATAAATTGGGAGTAAAATAAGGCCCATCACTTGTGTCAGTGGCAGTAATAGTAACTGTGGATGTCAGTGGGAGCAAAAATAATCCCCCGCATTGGTGGTCAGAGGCAATAGCATTAACCCCCCCCTTTTATTGGTGGCCAGTTGCAGAAACAATTACCCCCCCCCCACTCCTCCTTATTGATGGATGGTTGGGGGCAGTATTAAATAACCCCTACCCCCTTCCATATGTAGGCAGTGGTGATATTAATTAACCTCTCCTTTGATTAATGGTCAAGGACAGCAACAATTAAACACCTTTCATTGTGGTAACTGGCAGTAATGATTCATCCTGACCTTCCCCTTCATATTGTTGGCCAGTGGCAATAATAAGTAACCCCAACTTGGCATTGGTGGTCGAGGACAGTAAAAACTAAACCCCCTTTTATGGGTGGTCAGTGGTTTCTCTTATCTGACCACATGCTCTTTAAGACTAAGGTTGTGCAAAATCCAAAATGTATTTAAAGTGATTGCAAAGGCTCATTTTTTTTTTAAATAACAAACATGTTATACTTACCTGCTCTGTGCAGTTGTTTTGCACAGAGCAGCCTGGATCCTCCTCTTCTTAGGTTCTTTGGTTTGCTGCTCCTGGCCCCTTCCTCTTATCGAGTGAGTGCTCCTACAGCCAGCAGCTTGCTATGTGGACACCCGAGCCGAGTCAGAGCTCTGTGTATCCATTCAGCCATGGAGCCACGACCCGCCCCCCTCCCCTGATTGGCTGACTGACATTGATTGACAGCCGCAGGAGACAATGGCGCCGTTGCTGTGTCTCAACCAATCAGTAGGAGTGTCCCAGACACTTGTGTACATCGTTGGAGAGAGAAGGGGCTCAGGTAAGTAATTAGGGGGTGCTAGGGGGGCTGCTACACACAAAAAAATTTTTATCTTAATGCATAGAGTGCATTAAGATAAAAAAAGTCTGCCTTTACAACTCCTTTGATAACAAAATAGCATAAGATTACAGAATTAATATTATTATACAAAGTAAAAAACATTGTCAAAAACTATAGTTATGTTTGCTGAGATAAAAAGTATATATACAAAAGTGAGTACACCCCTTACATTTTTGTAAATATTTTATTCTATCTTTTCATGTGACAACACTGAAGAAATGACACTTTGCTACAATGTAAAATAGTGAGTGTACAGCTTGTATAACAGTGTAAATTTGTTGTCCCCTTAAAATAACTCAACACACCATTAATGTCTAAACCGCTGACAACAAAAGTGAGTACACCCCTAAGTGAAAATGTCCAAATTGGGCCCAAAGTGTCAATATTTTGTGTGGCCACCATTATTTTTCAGCACTGCCTTAACCCTCTTGGGCATGGAGTTCACCAGAGCTTCACAGGTTGCCACTGGAATCCTCTTCCACTCCTCCATGATGACATCACAGAGCTGGTGGATGTTCGAGACCTTGCGCTCCTCCGCCTTCCATTTGAGGAATGCCCACAGATGCTCAATGGGGTTTAGATCTGGAGACATGCTTGGCCAGTCCATCACCTTTATCTTCAGCTTCTTTAGCAAGGCGGTGGTCGTCTATTGGATAACGGAAGCAACGTCAAACGTTACTTCTGCCCAATGGTCTTAAGGGGGAATTTACTTTTCCCAATCTAGAACAAATGAAAATATAGCGACTCAAAACATCTCAAGGTTAACACATTCATACATATTAGTACTGTCAATAAGCAGATATAATATTAAATATGGCTTCTAACATGATCCAATGTCATTACCTCTTTCCTTAGCATATCAAAGGGCCGGTTTACACTGCACAGTTGTCCGAGATTGGTTTGATTCGCACCGCACTGCAGTGCAAATCACATGCAATCTCTGTGCGATGCAATTTCAGCGATACAGATAGTATGGCTGAAATTGCATTGCATTCGGACCAAACTCACACAGGACCCTTTTTTTTTGGTCCGCAGCAGAATCGGATTGCATGTGATCTGATTCCTGTCCGAGTTTGATATTCGCATTGCGATATGCAAACTGATTTGGGGGTGTTGACACTCCCCGCAGTTCACATATGACAGTGTGAACTGCTTGTGAGTCGAGTGCAATGCGGAAACAGTGGATTCACAGGGTTCCCTCATCGCACCAGTGTGAACTGGCCCTTTGGCAGACATCACTCCACCAGACAGTACTGCATTTCTTTCATTGCTGAAACACAGAGAAAATTCCTGCATCCAACACCCTGCTGCCATTCTGCACTGGTGCCAAGTGCTATGGGTCCTGCGGCATATGGATACTACAGGACAATATCCCAAATCCTGGGATTGTCTCACAAGCTCAAGAACACTTGGCAACTAAGAGTAACCCCCAGAAAGCCCTTATTCCATGGGGCTGTATATATATACCCTGGGGGAAGCATGCTGTGCAGCGCTACTGTGTTTGTAGTGAGAGCGCGCTGCACAGCATGCTTCCAGCACAGAGACTCTCACTGAGAACTATGTGTCTCCTACTAACATCTGGGAACTGGGAGGCGGCACCCCTGCGCTGCTATTCGGGTGGAAGTGGTGCGCTTTTAACCCCTAAGAAGGGGTTAAAAGTGCCGGCACGCCGCCATTCCAATGGCAGAGGCAGTGGAGGAGCGGTGTATACACCACTCCAACACCACCCCAAAAATGCTGCTTGTGGGAGTTTGTTTCCTCTCCAGCAAGCGCGTCGCCCCAGTGTGAAAGGACACACTGAGTTTAATTAAGATGCGCTATTTTTAGCTAAATAACGCCTGTAAAGCACCTCAGTGTGAAAGGGGTCTTAGTGGAGAGGCTGTTTTTTTTAGGCTGTTTTGGAGGACTACAACACGTAAATATATATAAAAAATATAATGTTTATTACAACAATTGGTTTTAAAAGACAAGCACATATAAAATGAATTGTTTTTTTTTATAGGTGCTTGGCCTTTAAATCAATTGTTGTAATAAACATTATATTTTTTATATATATTTACGTGTTGTAGTCCTTAACAGTACCATAAAAGTCCAAAACAGTCTAAAAAAACACATCACTTCATCATTAAAGAGGTAAAGCTCACCTCCATGATATATTTGCTTATGTATGGATCTTATTTTTTTAACACCAATTGTGGAGTTGTGCTTTTAATGCTTAAATCAGCCTTTTTAAAAGGGGGTGGGGCTTAAAAAAAATGACAAAAAAAATCTCAAAATTACCCAAAAATTGTCAACATGCCTGTGGTAAGGTCACACCTGCCTTTTGTTTGTGACACAGAAATACAGGTTTTATTATGCAGAATTACTACCTTGGGCATTGTGCAGGCCAGCTGCTGGCATCCTAACAACCAATGGCATCATTGCCCCTCCTCTGCTCTTTTCCATCAAAACTAGTTACATTAGCTGGGTAAGCGAGACAAACTGAAACACTAGTCAGTACCAATGTGCAAAGGTATATTTGCTTTGTCAAATGGATCAACTCTAACGTTGTTTGTCATACCTGTCTGGATGTTATTGCATTATGTAAAACTATTTGTTTTTTTACATTTTAGAATGGGGGGCATTGAGATTGTTCATAATTTTAAAGGGTTCCTTGAATGAAAAAAGGTTGAGAATCACTGGCATAGATAGCGCTTAGAGAATAGAAAGGTTCTGTCAAAATAAAATGAGACATATATATGAGCATTAAGGGGGTTTCATTTCCATATTTGCATCATAAAAAATATGTAAAAAAAATGCCCCTTAGTTTTTTATAAAAAAATAAGGTAAACCAGGCAGCAAAAAACTGTTACAGGTGGTCACTTTGCTTATATTTAAAACCTTGAGCTTTGCTCAGCGAATCTGCTTTGGATTACTCATTTAGTACTGCCACACAGAAGTCATTTCAATAAATAATTGATTTTGTTTATTCCATAGTGCATTTTCCCCCCTCTCATTTGCCAACAGCAGGAGGAAATGTTCTCCTTCCTGTTTACTTGTGACAGACGTAAGAGCGAACATATTTGTGAAGTTAATTAGAAAATTGCTCCCTTTTCTGAAGACTGAAATGTTTCAGCGAAATATAGAATATATTAGATTATCATGCTTTGCTATCATTTTGTTGGATTACAGGACATTTCTGTGAGAAATGTAAGACTTTCCAACTGGGGATTTACATGGAAAAAAACAAGACTCTTCATGTCTTGCAGGGCAGTTACTTTTGAAATCTTTCTACGTCATTACAATTGATTAATACCGATGAGCCCTGACATTTTCTGTGTTACCATATGGTTGGGAAAAACAAGGTACAGTATTCACAGGGATGTATGAAAGTTCATTGTTTTTTGTGGAATGTACGCTTAGGAGCATACTTAGGCTCCGTTCACATGAGTGCGAATTCAGATGTGGGTAAAGTTGTACAGAATCGAATGACAATGGAAATCACATTGATTTTCGTGGTGCCCATTTATATCAAGTTCTATTCAGCACAGTGCGATTTCAGAAAAGTTTCCTCCACTACTTTGGTACAATTTCAGCATGACCTTGGCCACATAGAATATGAAAACCACATCCTAGTTGCATCCAATTTGCACTACATAATCACGCAGGAAATGGCCCAAAATTTTATTGCAGCCGTGTGAACCTAGCCTTTGGCCCCCTTCACACCAAGTTCATCCAAGTGGATCCGCCTGCTCAGCGGGGGATCTTTCCGCTAATCCCCACTGAGCAGGCGGATGACAGGTCCATGTCCGCTCCGCTATGCAGAGCGGACACAGACACAGCCTGCTGTTGACAGTGGGTAGGTGACAGCGGACACATGTTTGCAGACATCCGCCGCCACATAGAGAACAATGGGTGGTCTGATAGGGTCCGTCTAAAAAACGGACAGGCGGACCCGAACGGTCCACTGCTGTGAAAAGGGCCTTAGAAAGCAGTAAATATGGTCTTCACCAAACTATCACTGGTGGTGAAGGAATCACTGTTATTTAGAACACATGCACCTACAGTGGTTGTTTGGTAAATGTCAGGCTCACAATTGTTTTTAAATACGTTAATATAGGCTTACTGGTGCAAGAGGGATGATGCTTAGCAATGTGGGCATGCTTTTTTTCTGTATATCACAAAAAAAAGGTTGGGTTTGTGCAAAGAAAGAGTTAGGTTGCATTCAGAAAGGCAACTAACACACCCTGCGATTTCCAGGGGCAGTAGATTGCGAATTCCTGCTTCTGAAATGAGAGGTGTGTGTGTGTGAATAGCTGCGATGATCATGATCATTAACTGAGCTGCTCATGGCTGCACAAACTCAAAATCCTTCCAGCCACAATCACTACAGGTAATCACTGGCTTTGCGGACCCCTGATTAAGTCATGTGGGCTGTGACACAACTAGCCGGGAAGGAGTTGGGTACATCACTTCCGGTTTTCGGCCAATCCCAGAAGTTTATGGTTTCCGATGCTTTTGTAATCGATTTTAAATATGTGTATGTTTTTTATATAATACATTTATATTGGAATACTACACAGTGATGATTTGCTTTCTTGTATAACCATATCACCCACTGGAGGAGAGGAGAGCTGATAGTGGGAGAGAGTGAGGACAGACCCATATACCATCGCATTGCTGATTGGAAGAAAGGATATGATACAGCCACCGATGGGGAGGAATTACTTACACCCTAAATGCTTTTAGACCTTCTAGGCTAGGGAATGAGTGAGGTGAGCTACTAGCACACACAGTGTGGATTGAGGTGCAAGGGAGAGTGATCATATCACTGAGGAATTTGATGACATTTTCACAACAGATATCACTGGACAGACTGATTTTGTTCTGTAATGGACACTATTATATGAAACTCAAGTTACCAAATTGTATTATTTTTCTCACTTTCTCACTGTATTGATTAATGCGTAAACTATTTTTGCTTATTTGCACATTTTTTGCACAGTTGTGTATTATTTGCAGCACTGGTGCTTTTGGTTACAATACCCAGTAGGGGTATTATTTTATTGTTGGATTGTGATGAGACATAAGAATATTATTTTTATTTGCATTGATTTGCACATCTTGATGAGAAACACTGGCACTTTGAGTACGAACTCAGTAGATGAAATATTATTATTCACATTTTTCAATATCTACCTTGAGAGATCAGACACATGTAATATTACTGTTTGCAAATCTTTATATAGTTTCAATATTCTTTTAGTTTTTGAAGCATGGCGCCACTTCATATTTGTAAACACATGTAGCTGCAGCCCTTCTCGGCCTGTCATTGTTTTGTATGTAGCACCCTCTAGTGGTACTGAGATGTGGGAATCAGGAACATATGGCGGCACTCCACGGTAATGCTGGTTACTGTATTTTATTGCAAAAATTAGCCATACAGGGTACAAGACAACAAGTAGACGCATTTTACTCAAATCTGAGCTTATTCATTACTAGGATGTGTACAGAGTTTTTGTAGTGTAGGTAAATTTCCAGTTTTCTTCTGGGCCAGGGTTTCAGTGACTCATGGAGAGGTGGGTGACTCACAGGCAGCATCACTGAGACCTCCCACTTCTTTCCAGAACATGCTGGAATCTTCTGGAAAGGAAGGAGGAGAGGAGAGGTGGAGTTGCCTGGAGTCTTCTGAGGGCCCTGACAAATCCCCAACTTGGATTGGCAGAGGCAGGCCCCCTCAAATACTTAGGGTCAGCCCATCTTGGCAGGAGTTGGTGATTGGGTGGAAGAAGGAGATGGAATGTTAGGCTGTAGTGGCCTTTGAGGGAGCTCCCCAGTCTGGGGGAGGTGACCTTGGGCCTGTGCTCGGGTGCAGACGGGACCCTCTTACAACCCACAGAGGTGTCCTGACCAGGAGGCACAGGAAGAGCAAGAGAGGGCAGCAGGAGAACACTGCTGGGCAAGTCTCCAGGAGTTCCACAGAGGAAGCCAGGAGGGCTGGTGAGTGTCCACACAGTCAGGAGGACTGGGGAGGCATGCCTGAAAGGACTGTGAGAGTGCATTCTGGGATGGTTGCAGAGCCAGTGAAGTGGACTGTGGTGGCATGGGCAGTGGAAAGAGGCAGCTGCAGCCAGGAGGGCTGGCAGAGCCTGAAGATGTGGTGCTGAAATCAGTATCCATGTGGACAGCTAGCACTGGGACTACCTACATGTTTGCTACACCTAAGGAGCCTGTGGTCCCTGCCTACAAAGAGCATTTGCTAAGGCCTGGCAGAGCCAGTGTCAGGCCTAATCTAAAGTGCTATCTGGTCCTGAAGAGTGGGATCAGTAGTTAAATGATGTGCTGAAGAGTGAGATCAGTAGTCAAGTGATGTGCTGGAGGAAGAAAGGAAGTGTATATACTGGAAGTGTATATAGTTCATAGTCCCTACATTGTCGTCTTGAAATCTACTGAGCATCCCATAATTCCCAATACTCTATCCAAGTTGAATCCCCAGTAAAACAACAAAAAGAAAGTGCAAGGACTGTTTTCTGTCTAATGAGAGACTGAGGATTGTGTGCCTGGCTGGGCAGGGTAACAGACAAACCACAACTATCACGAGCCCCTGTGGGGGTACCGCTACATGTATGGGCTGAGTGGCCACAACTATTCACACATCTGTTGTTCCAGATGCAGGAATTTGCAGATTGCAGGCAATGCTAATAAGGGAAATGCTTCCAGTTCTGATTGCAATGAGGTTGAGTGATATATACTCAGTATAATCAGCATGTACAAAAATCAGGTTCCCTCTTTTAAAGGTACAGTCATATTTTAGATTGAATGTTTGAATGGATGTATTGCATGCTATTTTAGGATATGGGCTGCCTTATGCTGAACAATATTTTTTGTGTAATGAATACTCCTTTGAGAAATTCTGTGCTGTAGAAGTATCAGCAGAATGTGTGACTGATCGGGTAACAAGCCCAGGCCAATCAAGACAGCAGGTGCAGTTTTGATTACAAGACAGATGCTACAAGTGGAGATTTCCACTGAAAATACAAACACGAAGAGCTTGTTAATGTGTGTCAAGGCTTGTTCTGTGGAGTTACTTAAAAACTGATGAAATATTCAGTCTGGTAGTAAGACTCCTGATAAAAAAACATTTCCTGCCTTGTGTTAGCGTTACTGCATATGGGAAGTTCATAACGACATACGGCTTCTGTTAACTGTTTCCTAGATGATCACGCAGTGATTTTCGAAAGAACACCTTACCACCATGTAAAATATTATGCCAGGTTAGTGCTCATTCTCATACCACTCTTTCTGGAATCTATAACATATCAGCAAAAAAGTTTGTCAGTGACATGAATTTATCAGCATTAAAGTGGAACTATCTGAGCACCACAAACCAAAAATGTGATTTCATTATTTTTTTTAATATTCAAAGCAAACTCAATCCATCCATGTCTCCAGGCTTTATTTTGTTGAACAATTATTTTGAAAAACAACCAACCCTAGAATGTCTGGCTGCGGCCATCTTTAGTAAGGGCAGATGGTTCATGTAGCATTTACTACCTGGAATCCACCTGCCCTGAGCCCAGGAATGCAAGCAGGAGAGGGTGTGCTTAGCTGAGAAAGTCCTCCTCACCTCCTGTAGACTCATGGGATGTATGACATCATTTAACTAGGCCTGGAAACCAGGAAGTAACTGAAGAAATATAAAAAAAAAAGTTTAAAACAAGCAAATATGATATACTTCCATATCCATTTAGCATGCTTGCAGCATAAGGATTAAAAATAGGCAATGTTGTTTGAGAGGGTGAAGTTCTGCTGTAGCCTCCTTAGCGGTAATTCCGAGTGTGGTTCGGGGTGAGTTTTCACTACCAAAAGCAGTAACCCCGAGCCACACTCGGGATCGCATCGCAGGATCCAGGCAAAGTTACTTACCTTGTCCCCAGGATCCTGTGATGTCCCCCCGCTGTGTCTGCTGGCTGTGTCCTCCGCCCGATGTACAGTGTGCTGGGCTCCGTTCCCTGCAACCGTTGCATCGCATGGGGGCCGAGCCCATCGGAAAATTCAAAAAGTGAAACACACATACAGTACATTACAGTATCAAATCATTTCACATCCCTTTTGTCCCTAGCGCTTTACCCAGTGCCCTGCATGCACTTTTATATTATATATGCCATTCTTTCTGCCTGGAAACTTGAGAATGTCCATGGCATCCAAAAAGCGTCCCTTTACGTCAAAAGTGGTTTTTGATCAGCTAGAAAACAGCGATAGTAAATAAGAATCATTTGCAGAATTGAGTGATACTGATTTTTGGGGAAATTTATCATCAGACACTGAAAGTGACAACAACGACAATTCTTCAACTGAGCAAATTCCAGTGTTTTTTGAATACATTATTGAATACATTTTATTATTATTATGTTTGATAATTATTTATAGTTATTTATTATATTATAATTTATGATTTCATTGTTTCAAACTTTATCATACATGGGATGTCTACTAGACTCTTGTTTGGACAGATTTAAGTGAGTTATTTCTAAGAATTACAGGCCTACAATATAAAACGCCAAATTTCTATGCAAAACAATGTACCGCTTTGAGACGCAAAAATCTGACATAATCATACCGCCAGGGAGGTTAAGAACCTCAGGCAATCAGCCTATTGCAATCTAGCTGTCATTTGGGATAGTTCTGTAAACCCGCAGTGTTCTGAAATAAGAATATGATAACCATATTAGTGATCCTCATGGACAAATGTGTTTGCCCAGAGTAACCATTCAAATGTATAAAAAGAGAATCTAGCTAGTAGCTATGGGCAATAATACAAAACCTTTTTTTGGGTCAGTTTACTAAAGGCAAATATTTTGTTCACTTTGCCATTGGAATATGGTGAACATTTATTTTCATATTGTATTATTGCTTGTGCATAATAGGATGATGGACGTCAGCAGAGCTTTACCTCATTCACTAAGCTAAGGGAAAATTTCTGTAAAAAGCAAAAATTCCCTTGTAAAGTAAACCGCCAGTTTGTCTTTAGTAAATCAACCCCTTACCATCATGAGGCCATAAGTTTCATAGTTACTTGATAAGCAGCTGGCTGCTATTCCTATTTTTTTTTTTGCATTATGTCCATTATTAATCTCACAAACAAGGGCCATGATTAATCAGAGCTCAGGGAGACTGCATAATTAGCAAATAGGAAGTCATGATAGCAAGACTTGTATACTCATCAACATGCAGATCTTGTTCTCTTGTGGTTTAGCCTTTATTACTGTACATAATTAGCTTGTATGCTATCTGATAGTGTTACTTATTGCCTGGGTTAATGTCAATATTATAGTGTCACTGACATACTAGTCAGATTTTCTCTGCATCTTACCACATGTGTGCTCTGGTAGCATTATAGATTTCCATGATTTTTGGGACTGGTAGGGGAGTGGATTTGTTGTTTCAAAGTGTTACAATAGCATTCATGGTCTGGCCTGGTTTTTACGGTGAGGGAGCAAAGCAGCGGGGTTCATTTACTAGAATGATATAGACTGTGTACTCTGCAAGGGCATTTGCTCCAGAGCTTAGTAAATGAGGTATTTAAAGAATACCCAATCACATGCAAGGAAATTTAAAAAAAACAGCATTTTTGCTTGCACATTTGAATAAGGGATGTCAATTTAAGGCATACAACAGACATTTGACTAATAGCCATTTGTGAAGTAAGTAAATCTATATACATTAAATTAAAGCCTAACTTTATCCAAAACTTGATTTTTGTTTAGGACATAGTAGGGGAGGATAGTACATTTTGTCAGACTTTAACAACTTTGAAAGATTATACCCCTTTCATGACATGGCCAATTTTTGCTATTCGGCACTGCACTACTTTAACTGGTGATTGTGAGGCCATGCAATGCTGTATGCAAACAACATTTATATATTTGGTGGTATTTGATCACCACTTTTATTTTTTGTACAATAAATGAAGAAAGAGCATACATTTTAAAAAAAATATGTTGTACTTTCTGTTTTAAAAACATATTCAATAAAACAGTTTTTAAAAATCAAATTTCTTCATAAATTTAGGGCAAAATGTATTCTGCTACATGTCTTTGGTAAAAAAATCCAAAATCCAAAAGTGTATATTGATTGGTTTGCGTGAAATTTATAGTGTCTACAAACTATGGGACATATACTGGCATTTTTTTTTCTATACTAGCAATGGCAGTGATCAGCAACGTATAGCGGGACGGCGGGCAATTTGACACTAACTGACACTTTGTGGGAACTGGCTGCCACTGACATCGCCAGTGACACTAATACAGTGATCAGTGCTAATAATATACACTGACACTGTACTAATTAATGACACTGGTTGGGAAGGGGTTAACATCTGGGGCATTTAAAGGGTTAAATGTGTGCCTAAAATGTTTACTATGTTCACTGTGTGCTTATTTTACTAAGCAATGTGCCTGTTTTTATTCCCTGCTTTGCAAGGAAATAACAACCGGCACATCAGCGCTGTCAGAATAGAGCTTAGTGTTGTTTACATACACAGAGCTCTCTCCTGTCACTTGCTTTGATGATCGGTGGGTCCCGGCCAAGAACCACTGATCGGCATGTACTGAAGCCAGTGACCTCACAGCCGTGGGGGCGCGCGCGCCCCCTACCAAGACATGCAGAATCACACATATACAGTATCTCACAAAAGTGAGTACACCCCTCACATTTTTGTAAATATTTTATTATATCTTTTCAGGTGACAACACTGAAGAAATGACACTTTGCTACAATGTAAAGTAGTAAGTGTACAGCTTGTATAACAGTGTAAATTTGCTGTCCCCTTAAAATAACTCAACACACAGCCATTAATGCCTAAACTGCTGGCAACAAAAGTTTTTTCTTCAGTGTTTTCACATGAAAAGATATAATAGAATATTTACAAAATGTGAAGGGTGTGCTCACTTTTGTGAGATACTGTGTGTATATATATATATATATATATATATATATATATATATATAAATGATTCTGCACAGCCGGCTTGCACTATAGCAGTAAAGCTAGGTTAAATGCTGTGTATGTTTTTACATTTTTACCATCAAGTTTGAAATTCTCTTCTTGACCCCATAGAGAAGTTATCACTTCTGATCCTGTTTTTCTGATAATTATCACCTTGACAGAAAGTGAGGAGAAAGCTCACTAATCAAGACACAGACAGCAATAAAATCCACAGTTTCCATCCCTGAACTGGTATGTGTTTTTTATAACTTTCAATGTCCTAGATGAATTTCCCTACCGTCATATATTCCATCTTACCCATATAAAAAGTACATTTTTTGTCCTGTAACTTTCTCTGCGTACTGACAATCAAATGCACAAGAAAGTTTTCCTTATTTCCTTTGTGACACCCTTCAAATGGAAGTGAAATTAAATCTTCCAAATGGGAACACAGACAACAATAAAGTGTTGACTTAGACTCTTAGACTCTTACCACTTAAAGTGGTTCTAAAGCCTTAAGGTTTTTCACCTTACAGTGATACTAAAGTCTTTTTTATTTCTATAAAAATAACAAACATGTTATACTTACCTGCTCTGTGCAGTTGGTTTGGCACAGAGCAGCCCAGATCCCCCTCTTCTCGGGTCTCTTGGTGGCGCTCCTGGCCCCTCCCTCCTGTTGAGTGCCCCCACAGGAAGCAGCTTGTTATGGGGCACCAGAGCCGAGCAACAGCTCCGTGTATCCATTCAGACATGGAGCCGCTGTTTGGCCCCGTCCCCTGTCTCTCCTTATTGGCTAACTGACTTTGATTGGCACCACTATTGTGTCTCAGCCAATCAGGAGGGAGAGTCCCGGACGGCCGAGGCACTCGTGGATCGAGTGGGGGCTCAGGTAAGTATTAGGGGAGCTGAGTGGGGCTGCTGCATACAGAAGGCTTTTTATCTTAACCACTTGCCGACCTGCTCATGTACATTTACTGCGACAGGTCAGCTCCCCTGTGCGAATCGATGTACCTGGCCGCTGGCGACCTGTGATCGCTCTGTGCAGAGACAGACCGGAGATCTGCCTATGTAAACAAGGCGGATCCCCATTCTGACAGGGGACATGACAGAGATCTACTGTTCCCTGTCATCGGGAACAGTGATCTCTGTCATGTCCTAGGCAGCCCATCCCCCTACAGTTAGAACACACCCAGGGAACACAGTTATCCCCTTGATCGCCCCATAGTGGTAACCCCTTCCCTAGCGTCATTTTTACATTGATCAATGCATTTTTATAGAACTGGTCAATGTAATAATGTCACTGGTCCCCAAAAAGTTTCATTTGGGGTTAGATTTGTCCGCCGCAATGTTGCAGTCCCGCTAAAAATCACAGATCACCACCATTACCAGTAAAAAAATATATAAATAAAAGTCTATAAATCTATCCCGTATTTTGTAGACGTGATAACTTTTGCACAAACCAATCAATATACGCCAATTGTGATTTTTTTTTACCAAAAATATGTAGAATAAAACATATTGGCCTAAACTAATGAATACATTTTTTGGATATGTATTATAACAGAAAGTAAAAAAAAAAATTTTTTTTTTTTTTTTTTAATTGTCGGTCTTTTTTTGTTTATATCGCAAAAAATAAAAAATGCAGAGGTGATCAACTACCACCAAAAGAAAGCTCTATTTGTGAGAAAAAAGGACATACATTTTGTTTGGGTACAGCTTCGAACGACCATGCAAAAGTGACGCAGTGCCGTATCGCAAAAAATGGCCTGGTCAGGAAGGGGGCAAATCCTTCCGGGGCTGAAGTGGTTAATGCATAGAATGCATTAAGATAAAAAAAACTTCTGTGTTGCAGCTCCCCCCAGCCCCCTCTTTGTCTTACTTGAGCCAGATCTTATCCAGCGACATGCAAGAGAGCAGCGGCTCTCGCTGCTGTCGCCCTCCTTATTGTGCAGATTGATAGGATTGGGAGCCATTGGCTCCCGCTGCTGTTAATAAAATGCTGTGACACGGGAAGGGGGGGGCAAGCCACCCGCTCTGTGTCAATAGATGCAGACAGGGCAGCTTGGGAGCGAGCACATATGGATGCCCCCTTGGAAAGTGACTTTCTGTGTGGGTACAAGCTGAAGAGGAGTGGCCTGGGGCACTGGCGTGGGAGCACAAAAGATGAGGATTGGGGTTGCTGTGTGCAAAAGCAGGTTAGTATAGACATGGTTGTTATTTTTATTTAAAAAAAACTAAGGTTTAATAACACTTTAAAGCTCTAAGGTAGACTTGAGTTGGGCTTTATGGCAAACTCTAAATAAATAAAGCTGTGGCTTTAACAAGCAAATGTAACATTGACTATTCAGGGCAAGGAAACAACATGTGTAAGGCAGAACCAGTAGTAAGGTGAGTAAAACTGTTGCAGCAGGGGCCCTTTACAAATTCACTGTCTCTTTGTCCTGCTTGGTCAAAGTGTCTCCTTACCTGCTTGCCGACCAGCCGCCGTAGTTGCTCTCCTGCGCAAATCGCCGCCATTGTACGTCGGTCGCATTAAGAGCTATAGGGGGCACGCGCACCCGTGGCGTGATGCTGGAGCCGGCGCGCGTGGCCGGCAGCCGCTATGTCTGCCGGCTACCCGTGATCGCTCCACAGAGAGACAGAACGGAGATCTGCCAATGTAAACAGACAGATCTCCATTCTCTCAGGGAAGTAGAGAGAGATCTGCTGTTCCTAGTAATCCGGAACAGCGATCTATCTCTACTCCCTGTCAGCCCAGCCCCCACACAGTTAGAAACACCTACCTAGGAAACATTTACCCCCTTGATCACCCCCAGTGTTAACCCCTTCCCTGCCAATGACATTTATACAGTAATCAGTGGCTATTTTTAGCTCTGATCGCTGTTATTGGTCCCAAAAAAAGTGTCAAAAGTGTCCGATTTGTCCACCACAATATTGAAGTTCCACTAAAAAATTGCAGATTGCCGCCATTACTAGTAAAAAAAATAATAATAAAAATGCCATAAATCTGTCCCCTATTTTGTAGATGCGATAACTTTTGCGCGAACCAATCAATATACGCTTATTGCGATTTTTTTACCAAAAATATGTAGAAGAATACATATTGGCCTAAACTGATAAAAATAAATTATTTTTTTATATTTTTTTGGATATGTATCATAGCAAAAAGTAAAAAAAAAAATTGTGTTTTTTTTTCAAAATTGTTGGTCTTTTTTTGTTTATTGCGCAAAAAAATAAAAACCACAAAGGTGATCAAATACCACCAAAAGAAAGCTCTATTTGTGGGGGGAAAAAGGCCGTCATTTTTGTTTGGGTACAATGTCGCACGACCGCGCAATTGTCAGTTAAAGTGAAGCAGTGCCATATCGCAAAAAGTGCTCTGGTCAGGAAGGGGGCACATCCTTCTGGGGCTGAAGTGGTTAAAAAGGTCAGATTTGAAAATTGTTAGAGAAAACTATTAGGCTAGTCTTGGCAATTTTGAAATCTTTTCATCACCTTTAAATCCCAAAAAAAAAACATTATTCAGAATTGAATGGTCCATAAAACCCTGCAACCTTTCCAGCTTTACTTCAAAGATGTGGAGGAAATTGACCACCACCATGGCAGCCTTAAGGTATCATCTACTGATTTCACTGGAAATTGGACGGGGATCAAAACATTATTGTGGACCTTCAATTCCACATATTTTTAAACAAATCGCAAAGGGAAAACTTTCAAATTTGCTACAAAATTGGCAAATATATGACCAGCAGTAAGTATAATATGTTTTTGATTTCACATAAGGACATTTCTGAGCTTCCAGCACCCATAATCAGACATTGAGGACAGTGTTTCATAATACCATTTCTGAGCTGTTATGACTATTATTCAGAAATAGTCCTGCTTTAAATATTATACTAATAAGAGCCAAATACTTGTATCTCAAAGTAAATCAGCAGCAAAGACAATAAATCATTGGGTCTTTATTAAGCTGCTTGAGTGGAAAGTGTGACTAATTCTATTTTGTGTGGAAGAATGTGTGGCATTTCCTCGGCCTGGATGTGGTCTTGTACCAAGCAAATGGTTTGAACAGCTGATTCTCTTGTTAATGCAAAACATCTTTTTAGCACACAACGTGAACATACTTTTTCATTACTGTAGATTTCATTGCATGCATGTAATAGAACAGCCGTGATTGTAAACATAATATTTGTACATTTTTAACTGGGTTTTGTCTGGATTCATTTTTTTTTTTATCACAATGAATGTTTTGTATTTCAGGTTTGGCAGGGAGTATGGAGAATCCTTAGCAGATTTAGATTTGTTCTGATTTCAAATACTGCAGCGTACTAATATAAATTATAAGAATGTCAAACAAAAAAGCCATCAAAGCATTATACAGGCACATGGATGAACAGTCATTTGGCATGCACCAATCCAGAATTATTCAATAGCATTCCTGAGCTGTCATATTTGTGATAGACTCCTGTGCACAAACAAAATGTGTAGTGCTAAAATTATGAAACTATAAAACCCCATCCCTTCATGCTAAACATAGATCTATATATAGTCAGACAACAAAGTTAATGAAAAAAAAAAAAACAAAAACAAAATAAATGAATAAAAATAAAAAAATAAAAATGGGCAGACTTGATGGACTACTCTGTCTTTTTCTGCCATCACTATTCTATGTTTCTATGCTAAGTTCCATCCCCATTCTTTTTTTCCCCTTTTCAACACTACATTGCAATGTATGCAAAGTAAGTAAAGTAAAAGTAAAAAGTAAGCAAGTAAAAAAAATGGTTTGCATAAATTGTTAGCTTAATATTAAGGTAAGATTAGCTCAGGTTGATGAGGATGTGAATTGGGACACACTTTCTATGACTAAGCAAATTTTATTTGTGAAACGCGTTAATCTTTCCTGCTTCATGTCTCATCATCCACTTGCAGTGGACCATCATTTTGGATGTTTGTTTTGCCTTTGATGTCACCAATTCTGCGATGTATTTCCATGGCGCGGTTATTTTGCTACCATTAAAACCTGAGATAGCCTTTATGTTGATGGCATGCTGCGGCTTCCAATACACATTTTGTGTAAATGATTATATGGCATGTTGAACGCTTTCTTTCATGCACAAGTAAGAGTGCTAATTCTGGATGGTCCTTGCAGCTATAGCCATGATCTTGGCATCAAAATTTGTAGCTGCCCGAACATTTTTACAGGGTGTGGGAGGTTCCTCTCCTCAGTGATGATTGCAGCCAGAAGCAACCAGGAATTTGTCACTCTCAGTTTTGGTTTGTTGTTTAAAAGGTGTTACTGGCCACACAAGCATCTAATCAAATTGTTCTTGGCTTGATCAGATGTTTTTGGGAGCAGAGGAGAGATGTGGGGGAATAGAACACAGATCGCTCAGTAAAGAGTGCCTGTATGCAAAGTAAGTATGCTATCACATGATGTTGTTCACCCCCTGTGATAGCAATTAGGTTAATAAAAAAATCTAAAGAGACAGCATAAAAAAAAACTTTAATAAAATTATTATTATTATACGGGATTTATATAGCGCCAACAATTTGCGCAGCGCTTTACAATATGAGGACAGACAGTACAGTTACAATACAATACAGGAGGAATCAGAGGGCCCTGCTCATTAGAGCTTACAATCTATCTAGAAGGGAGGGTCAAATAAATAATAAGAAAAATTTAAAGTTCCCCCCATCCCCTGGTGCTTAAGCACAAATGCAAACATGCACTTAGGTCCCATATGCACATGTAAACGATGATCTTCCCACACATGGACATTAGCCTGTAAAGGTTTTTAAAGCATCGCCTATGGATTATTTAATGTACCAAAGTTTGTCGCTGTTTGGTGTACCCAATTTTAAAGCATGACATGTTAGGTATCTGTTTACTCAGCGTAACATCATGTTTTATATTTTACCAAAGCTGGCTATTGCATTGTGTCTGTGTGCACTAAATTTCATTAAAGTGTATTTTTTTCTGAAAATTTGCTAAACAGCTGCGCAAATATCATGTGACATTAACAACCATAATATTCTCTAGGGATTTGACTTTCAGAAAATGTATGAGTGACCTAAGTAATTTTCTAGCAAAAAATGCAGATTTGTAAATGTATGTGAGAAATGTCAAAATTGGCCCCGTAGGCAAGCGGTTAAAGTGATATTTAAGTGAAAATTATAACTTTGACATACAGTACAGTTAAGCCTTTAAAAGTAATAATTGCAGGTACCTTTAAAACAGCCCAAACCTGCACCATTTAATAGATATGGTCATCGGCTCCAGGCGATGATGTCAGAGGCGCATGTGCAGTACTCTCTGCATTCTCGGAACACTGAGGGGTTGATTTACTAAAACTGGACAGTGCAAAATCTGGTGCAGCTGTGCATGGTAGCCAATCAGCTTCTAACTTCAGCTTGTTCTATTAAGCCTTACGAAAAAAAACTGGAAGTTGATTTATTTCTAAGCAGAGCTGCGCCAGATTTTGCATTCTCCAGTTTTAGTAATTCAACCCCTGAGTGTTCAGAGAATCTAAAGAGCGTTATTTTACGTAGTGAATCCTGTGCATATGCACGGAAGGGACATCATTTTTTCTTTTATCTTTTTTTATATATATAGAGTTTACTAACGCTTTAAAGTGGCAGAAGATTTTTTATCTTAATGCATTCTATGCATTAAAATAAAACGCCTTCTGTGTGCAGCTGCCCCCCTCAGCCCCCCTAATACTTACCTGAGCCCCATCTAGATCCAGCGATGTTGTAGGATTGTCTCGGCTGGCTGCGACTCCCCTCCTCATTGTATGAGACAGCAGCGTGGCGCCATTGGCTCCCACTGCTGTCAATCAAAGACAGTCAGCCAATCAAGAGAGAAAGGGGAAAGGCCGAGGCTCTTTGTCTGAATGGACACAGGGAGCTGTGACTCTGTGGGGGCACTCAACAGGAGGGAGGGGCCAGCAGCGCCAGTGAGGGACTTGAGAAGAGGAGGATCTAGGCTGCTCTGTGCAAATCCACTGCACATGGCAGGTAAGTATAACATGTTTGTTATTTTTAACTAAAAAAAACAGACTTTATAATCACTTTAAGCTTTTGACTTTACTTTAAAGACAGCCTGTGAAACAGAAAATGTGAAACCTACTAACCTGGAACAGTGGAGTCAGGATCAATACAAGATCCCTAGATCTTGAACCTTTAAAAATAAGTTAGCAATTGTTACTTCCATATTTCTATTCTAACAGGTTTACTTTAATTGTGTAATCTACTAAAAGTTCTTTTTCATGAGAACCAATGACAATGTATTTAGAATTTGTTTATTTGTTCAAAGTTTTGATATTTCCATTTGTGAGAAATTACAGATGCATGTTTACAGTTTTAATAAGAACCAGATTTATTCCACTGAATGTTTTGGTAGTTATTTCTTATCCAACTTCTCATAAAATTGTGAATTGTAATGATCTATATTTAAAAAATGAACCTTTGTCTTTGTTTTGGCAAGGTTATGCATTTTCTCCAGTTCTCCAGTTGAGTAGAGTCACATTTCAACCATACTGAAATGTCCCACAGAGGCCTCCAAATGGAGAATCGGGAATGTATATGCACATCCAACTGTGATCCTTTTCCCCATTAAACTGGGAAAGGGTTCTAATGGATTCTTCATTAGGAATGGGCTGAACATGCCTGGGTTAGTATTAAAGTCAGGTTCAACAAACAGAAGTTTTGATGCCAAATACAAACCTACCTGAAATCATAGGGGGTTGGATGCCAAATCCCATTGATGTCAGTATGTCTAAATGTTAAAAAAATAGTTTTGTCCATTTTCTAGGCTAATAGGCAAGGGATTGTCATAGAAATGGCAAATGGACCAAAGCAAGCATCATTTTTTTAAAAAGTCCATTGGCACGTAGCAGAGATTTTATTCATAGTAATTCTAAACCTTTATTTCATTTTTTTAATAACAAGCATGTTATATTTACCTGCTCTGTGCAATGGTCCTCCTATTCTGGAGTCCCCCACTGGTGCTCCTGGCTGTTCCTGCCTTCTAAATACCCCCCAGCAAGCCGCTTATTGGGTGGTACTCATGCAGTTTCACTCCCGTGCCCCACTGCCTGTGTCCATAGAAACAGACAGTGGGGCATTGCCCTGCCCCCTTCCTCGACATAGGATTTGATTGACAGCAGTAGGAGCCAATGACTCCCACTGCTATCAATCTGTCCTGTGAGGAGGAAGAGAGAGGAGACAGCTGCTGCTCTCATGCACATCTCTGGACTGATATCAAGCTCAGGTAAGTATAAGGGGGATTTGGGGGGAGGGGTGTAATCCTGGACACAGAGAATTCATTAAGGTAAAAAACCTTAAAGTGGTTGTAAACCCTCAAGGTTTTTCACCTTAATGCATATGCATTAAGGTGAAAAACCTTTCCACTTGCAGCAGCCCCTCCCCGAGCCCCCCCTTACTTACCTGAGCCCGAACCGATCCTGTGGCGGGGACAAGCCTCGGAGCTCACTCAAGCTGCTCCGGTTCTTATTGGCTGGATTGATAGCTGGGGAGCCATTGGCTCCCGCGCCTGTCAATCAAGTCCAGTGACCCGGGGGGCGGGGCAGAGTCCCGCTGTTTGTGTGAAAACACACAACAGCAGGACTCGGGAGCACGCCTGCACGGGTGGCCCAGGGAAGCCTGGTGGTCACTCAAGAAGAGGAGGAGCCCGGAGCACTGCCTGGAGGGCCCCAGAAGATGTGGTTAGGGGCCACTCTGTGCAAAATCGCTGCACAGAGGGGGTGAGCATGACATGTTTGTTATTTTTTTTTAAAAATAGCCTTTACAATCACTTTAAGGCTTTAGAACCACATTAAAGTGCATAATTAAAGGTGCAAACATGCTTGGGGGGATGCCCTTAACTTGCAAGTAAAGTGGCATATCTGTACAAATTTCCATTAAATGACTGATCAGCAGATCCAAGTTCAACCACCCAGATTTCAGGACCACATTAAGAAATTGCCAGTGATTTTATGTTATTAATTCTCATGGTAATGATAAAGGGCCACTAAGCTAACACATAGGAAGGCATTTAAAGGAAACATTTAATGAGAGAAATAAAAGGGCTGTATGCTTTCTGAATTACCGAATACAAGAATGCAGCATGTGAATTTATAGGTCCTGATCTGCATACATGTACCACTACTATTTAAGATATATTCACGGAGAAGGAAGTGAACAAAGCCTGAACTGATGTAATGGCAGGTGATCACTGTCGAAATCCGCTGACAGCAGTAAATAAACTACTCCCTAGGCTGTTTTTTTAGAATAAAGTACAAACGCTACTTATACTCTGGTACTTACTTCCCATGCAGTTTTACGTTGGATTTGTCAAAATTTCCCACGTTGAAATGACATTGATTTGGATAGGACAAGGCCATGTACCAGATAATTGTTCATGAAATTCTACATTTTCAAACTAATTATACAGGTTCCTGTATAAGCAAAAACGATTTATAAAGACAGTGTGTTTCCAACTTAAATTGCTGCTCCATTAAATGCTAGACAATAATGTGATCTTAGCTAAAGTGCTACCCGTAGAGGCCATCACAGAGGTATTATATTGCTGTCACACTAACATAATACAAGAAATTCATCTGTTATTTTTAGAACCTTTACTTGGAAATACATGTTTTAGATGCAGATAAAGTGCAAATGTGTGTGACAATTACACTCTAAAATTCTTCCTTGTGCAGAGATTTTCCTGGTCTAGGACAATGAGCACTAGCAGACTGAGAGCGATCATCACTGGAGCAGGTTAACTGAACAGGTAACCCTTTATACAGACACCATTACGCCGCCACCACGTGTTTTTAATGAAAGCACGCACCACTCAACGCAACAGCATCTACTGTTGCAAACCTGTAACAATTGATATCACAGCCAGACAGGAATGTAACACTGTTTTAAGCCATGGCAGCTCTCTCCAGAGGCAAAGTTGTTTCATTTCTGATTAGAGCATTCAGAGATTTCTAACCAGTTGCTGCCCGTAGGATGTCATATGACATCCTAGAGTTTCAGTGGTTAAACTGAACAGTTGCAGGCATCATCCTGGTACCAAAATTGCAGCTGTCGATGTAGAAGTGATTGAGTGGCTATAGAGCCACTTGATCACTTCTACAGGTGGCAGAAGGGGGTGCCTCCTCCCGCTGTTGTTTTTACTGGGCTCACCCATCAAACCTGGACATGCAGCATATGGTGCACTAAGCAAAGAGAAAGGAACTAATGTTGTTCTTACTTCTCTGTGGGATCTGAAACCAGAATTGACAATGATTTTATCACTTCTGATTTCAGTTTGATGTTTACAAGCCCTTACCAGCAGGGCCGGCCCTACCATGGGTCCCAGTGGGTCCATTGGACCCAGGCAGCACTTTGCGAGGAGCTGCAAATTCAACTATGGCCTCCTCTGCTTCTCTTCTATTTACCCAGCAAATTGACCAAGACTTTTTTTCCAGCAGTTTTGTGTGTCATGATGATTACTGCCTCCCCGAGCCGCTCTGCCTGCCCCTATACTACCCTAACCTGCCCCTATACTGCCCTATCCTATCTATATACTACCTTAGCCTGTCTATATACTACACTAGCCTATCTATATACTACACTAGCCTGTCTATATACTACCCTAGCCTGTCTGTATATACCCTAGCCTGTCTGTATATACCCTAGCCTGTCTATATTCTGCCCTAGCCTGCCCCCTGGAATTGAACATAATAGTATGTCATATAATTTTGTATATAAACAAAGGTGCAGTTGCATGTAAATCGGACTTCCTCGTAAATTTAATTTTAGTTCTAATTATCATGATATAAAACAATGAATGTGGGGGCATTTTGGTGGGCGTGATTTTTTTTTGGGGGGTGGGGGGGGCAGTATTTCATTCTTGGACCCAGGAAGCACAATGTCTTGGGCCAGTCCTGCTTACCAGCATGTACAAGCATCTGATCACAGTACTCTTCTTGTGATCAGATGCTTTGGAGGCCAGAGGAGACCCAGGATTTCACCATAAAGAGGACCTGTCATGGCCCATGCTATCACAAAGATGCTTCAAAGTTCATAAAAAAACATTAAAGGTACAGTGTTAAAAAAGTAAATGTAACTAAATGAAACAAACCAATTCTTTAAAAAATGAGAGTGCCCCTGCCCCCCGTGTTCGGGCACAAATACAAACGCTCACGTTGGTCCCGTACCCATATGTAAGTGGCAAACACACCACACATGTGAGGTATCACCATGAACACCACAGTGAGAGCAGTAATTCCAGCACCAGACCTCCTGTGTAACTCTAAGCTAGTAACCTGTAAACACTTCTAAAGTGTTACTTATGGATAACTTAACCACTACAGATCTGCGATATAGCCGAAAGACGGCTACAGCACGGATCTGAATTGCCGGGGGGACATCCATAGACGTCCGCCCCTTTGAGCGCTCCCCGCCCACACTCACGCCCGCGGGTCGGGTGGACTTCATGTCCGCTGGAGACCCGGGATCGCCTAATGGAGCAGCAGAACAGGGAACCGCCAATGTAAACACAGTGGTTCTCCTTTCTGTGAGGGGGGACATAACAGATCTACTGATACCTGTGATCGGGATCATTGAGATCTTTTATGTCCCTGCCAGCCCAGCCCCAATACAGTTAGAACACATACAGGGAACACAGTTAACCCCTTCACTGCCCCCTTAGTGTTAACCCCTTCCATGCCAGTGACATTTATACAGTAATCAGTGGCTATTTAAAATTTCTGATCACTGTATTAATGTCACTGTAAAAATCGCAGATCGCCGCCATTACTAGAAAAAAATAATAATAAAAACGCCATAAATCAATTCCCATAGTTTGTAGACGCGATAGCTTTTGCACAAACCAATTAATATGCACCGATTGCGGGGTTTTTTTACCAAAAATTTGTAGAAGAATATATATCGGCCAAAACTGATGAATAATTTTTTTCTTATATTTTTTTGTTAGATATTTATTATAGCAAAAAGTAAAAAATATTGTTCTTTTTTCAAAATCGTCACTCTTTGTTTATAGCACAAAAAATAAAAACCGCAGTGGGGATCAAATACCACCAAAAGAAAGCTCTATTTGTGGGAAAAAAATGATAAAAATTTTGTTTGGGTACAACGTCGCACTACCTTGTAATTCAAAATGCGACAGCGCGGAAAGCCAAAAATTGGTCTGGGCAGCAGGGGGGGGTTTAAGTGCCCAGTAAGCAAGTGGTTAATGAATCATAGTTTGTCGCCTTTTTTACGGACATGCACAATTTTAATACGTGACGTGTTTGGTATCTATTTATTCTGCGTGACATCATATTTTATATTTTACAAAAATATATAAAATGTTTGGGGGTTCTAAGTCATTTTCAAGCAAAAAAAATTTGATTTTTACATGTAGGAGAGAAATGTGAGAATTGGCCTGGGTGGCAACTGGTTAATTATACATTTAAAGTGGTAGTAAACCCTCCTATCATTTTAGCCAAGAAAGCTGCCATCTTGGCCTCTGTTTAATCTTTAACTGCCATGATGCTGCACATGTGATCAGCTATGACACCAGCCATTGGATGGTTTGACAGTTTGGTTTAGAGCACAACCAATGGAGGTGTTACATTTCCAGCGTGTGCTGTTTTTTAAACTGTTAAATGGAAATGAAAGAAGAGAAAAACTGTGCAAGAAAATATTTACAGTAATAAAAATACAAAACAGGCATACACAGCAGTACTTAGGTCCCTTTCACATGAGCAGACCGATCGGGTCTACCTGTCAGTTTTTCACATTCACCCGATCAGACCCTCCATTATCCCCTATGGACCGGCGGATGTAAACGGACATGTGTCCATTTACACCCGCCGACATCCAGTCCGATCCACTAAAAACAGATGGATGGGGTTCATTTAGCGCAGGGGTCTCCAAATTGTGGCCTGAGGGCTGGATGCGCCCCTTTACAATCCTTTATCCAGCCCTTGGGGTACTATTCCTTCCAATGATATGAAGCACTATTCTTCCCACTGAGACCAACAATGGGACTCTATTTCTTCCACTGATACCAATGATGAGGTACTATACCTCCCACTTATAGCAATGATGAGGCACTGCTCCTACTACTACTAACCACCAAGTCTGAGGCCATGTTTTTTCTCAATGATGCTGGGCCTGGGACATTTTCTACCCCCTATGGCCACAATTCCAACCCCCTAAAGTCTGGAGGACTGTAATCTGGCCCTTTGTTTGTAAAGTCTGGAGACTCCTGGTCTATCGTATCAAATTGGATGGCAGTCGGGTGTAAATGAGCACGCAGTCCGTTTACATCCGACCGCCCATAGAGAAGAGCGGGCTGTGTCGACTGTGCATAAGCAGAGTAGACACGGACCAGACATACGCCTGCTCAGCAGGGATTAGTGGACAGATTCCCCACTAAGCAGGCGGACTCCTGGCAGAGGCCTGGTGGGAAGTGGAGCCTAAATGGGAAGAATGCCCATGCAGAGTTCAATTCACTTGCAGAATAAGTTCAGACTGATGCGTCAGAGTCACTGGTTCACAGAAACATGACTTTCTCTTAGTAGTTTTGATGTCAAATGAGAGTTGCAGTTGCGAGTTACAGGCAATAATTCTGGTTCCTGGAAATGGCATTACAGAATTAACACACTCAGCCAAAGGGTCTGAGGTGTGTTCTAAAGGGGCTGGACAGTATTTTATTATGCTTCAACGGGCACACCCTTACTTCCAACTTTTCTAAATACAACAGTATTTCCATCTTTCAAAGTTTTGCAATTTGACAACCAACATATTATTGTACAAAATGAAATTATAATTTGTTAGATAACAAACATGATTTGGATATTTTGAATGCCTCTCTTAGGAAGGTGAACATGTCCCATCCACCTTCTGAGCTTTGTAATAGGGGCGTGATTGGTGAATAATTGATTGCCATCTTTCCATACATCAGTGCAACCACATTTTATAAAGGTGACTCCATCACAGTAGGAATTATATGAATAGAGTTTGGCTCTGACAGTTTAAAAAAACTAATTCAGAATGTGTATTCCTTAAACTATTCTCCTGACTGCTTTATGACCTGGCTATTTATGACAAGGCTGCATTAGGAGCCTTTTCATGACCCTGGAGGTTTTTAAAACAGGGGCATTGCTTCTTTGTAGGTCTCTACTGTGTAAATGGTGCTTTGGCTTCTTAAGATGTGTCATCTTCTCTGGCTGATATTAGATTTTATTTATGTATTTTTTTTTTTTTTTTTTGTGATTAAAGATACCAGCTGTAAGGCCTACAATTGGTACAGCTGTTCTGATATGATATCATTTGTTAAGCAGAGAAAGGGTCCTGAGTCCATCTCCATTTAGGAACACAAACTGAGTTTTTAAATAGAGTTTTTATTTGAAGGAAACTTGTGTTAACAGAATCAGCTGTTGCTGAATCCATTTTAAGAATAATAGATGCCTAGCTGTCTCTGGTGTTATTGTTGACCTGAAATCAGAGTTCCTGATCTGGATCAGTATGGTAGCCAGTCAGATAGGGTTTTAGGAAGTTAACAATATGAATTTCTAAGTTTTCTCATAGCAAGTTGCTATTTAAGGTATTTGCATATATTATTTGTAAATGATCATGATTGCCAAAGTGCTTACTGTATTTTTGCCATTGCTGTGTCTGTTGGTTTGCTTGACTTCTGTTGGCCATTGCAGTAAATTGAATACTAAATGTCATTATCTGACAATAATCTGAACCACAGGTGTTATATAAGCAGCCATCAGTTAAAATATCCAAATATGTTGCTTTCCCAAAATATATTTAAAGATTAACAGCATATATATATATATATATATATATATATATATATATATATATATATATATACAGTATTTCACAAAAGTGAGTGCGCCCCTCACGTTTTTGTAAATATCTTATTATACCTTTTCAGGTGACAACACTGAAGAAATGACACTTTGCTACAATGTACAGTAGTGAGTGTACAGCTTGTATGACAGTGCAAATTTGCTGTCCCATCAAAATAACTCAACATGTGGCCATTAATGTCTGGGATGAGCACACCCCTCGCAAAAATGTAAGGGGTGTACTCACTTGTGTGAGATACTGTATGTATATATATATATATATATATATATATATCTGTTTGTACTTATATATAAGATGCTTCTTTAACTGGCATTGATAACATATTGTGCAGCACTAGGGTTGATCCATTCTACTAAAAGAGTTCCATGAATACCATGTACCCACACAAGACAAAGGATAGAGAGCCCCTGCATCATTCAGAGAATGGGAGCTACTGTTCCTACATAATGACAAAACAGTTACTTGGTAAGCAGTTGGCTAATTAGAGAACTCTTATATTGAGTGGTGTAGTTGTATTGTTATTGTTAACTGTTTATAGCTTTTTAGCAATTATATCAGGATTGCAAGGCTCATATGGCTTCTTTTTACAGGACTGAGACATTTACAGAGTGATGGTATATTTAGCTTTTATCTGCTGTAAATTCATAAAACTCAACTATTAGCCTCAAAACAAATTAACCCTGGGCAGCCAATAAGATGTAAGCATACTGTTGCCAGTTAATTATTAGTTGATATGGGTATATATATTTTAAACATTGTATTGACACTTATTTAATAAGCCTATCATGTTCTGCGGATTTCTGCACACCTTGTATTTTGAGAACCCCTCTGTCCAGAAAGCTCTGCAAAAAAAAAAATCCTGATATTATGGGCTTCTGGTGATGGAACCAGCATTAAGTTCAAGAACTGAATTTGTCAGTTTTCTACACAGTGGCACCCCTACTAGATCACTGTATATGGAATACAGCCATATTTGATCAATGATGTCAGCCAGTACCCTGGTCGGTTTGGTTAAATTCAGCAGCCGGCTGGGAAGAATGCCATTTGCGATGGCGTATTGGTGGAAAAGGTTCATCATGAGACATTTCCTTTGTGAAATTATATTTTTGGGAATCAGGGGACATTATTTTCTGAACCTTGTGGGACATTAGTTTTTCTTTTTTATTCTTTTATTTACAATGTATCTTTTGTTATGGTTCAGGAGGGTATGCATTGTCACTGCCCCTCCCTATCCTGGCTAGCCAGAGTGCATTCTCAGATAACGGTCTAGTATGATTTTGGGAGGACCCAATGCCAGTTTTTGCATGCCCCCCCCCCTAAAAACCCATACCATTGATGATGTGGTCGGGAGTCCCCTTAAAAATTGTATACCAGGCCCTGATACAGGAATGCAATGTAAGTGACCAGGAAAAGCCTTGTCCAAACTATGCCAGGTCACCCACCTTAAAGAAAAAAAATGTGGATGTCCCACTTAAAATCACTACTAGTCACTTATCCTGCAGGCCTGACAGGCCAGAAAAGGTAGGGAAACAAGCAAAACAGGGCTTCTTTCTACCCCATACTTATTAATTTGGGGGAAAGCCAGATCCCTTATTTTAAAGGGAGTCTCAAGACTTTGCAGACCACTACATCCACTGGGTCTGAGCTGTGGGGAAGAGGTCATTGTCCTCATCAACATGCGGACAAGGTGCTCTGCCAAGGGGTGCAGATAAGGGTCTGGAATGGAACCCCACAGTTTAAGGCACTTCCAAGCATTTTATTAAAATGAATTGTGTATTTTTAATGTTGCCCATTAATCCGCTTTAAAACACCTGCTCCCCACGAAACATTGTTTAAAGATTTTTTTGCATGTCCCCAACAACAGTGCCCTGTTATCCATGCTCTCTACCGGCACTTACCCCATCTAAGCCGCGGCCACATCGGGCAGTGGCAGGGATCGGGTATTAGTGGCCACATCGGGCAGCGGCAGGTATCGGGCATTGGCGGGCACTTCGGGCAGCGGTGGGGATCGGGCATCGGCGGGCACATCAGGCAGGGGCGGGGATCGGGCATCGGTGGGCACATCGGGCAGCGGCAGGGATAGGGGCATAGGCAGGCATCTGGCAGTGACTCCTTTGGCTTCTCCTCCTAGGTGTCCAATAGGATTGCCTGTCTTTTCAGCCAATCAAGTGATGGGTTTCGACGCCAAAGGTTTCGCTCATTCTAGGAAAGAACATAATTCTCTCCATACCTGAGGTCTCTCTCTCTATAGTAAAACGGGGACATGTTTAGTAATCATACTGGAGTAGACCGTATACATCAAGTCAACTAGTAACTAGAAGGAGGACCCGTTTAGCCCTTCACCCAGACTATGGGTAGTGAACTAACCGACTTTTCTGTCCGTTAGGATAACCTGTGGATCCTCCTCTTCGGTTTCCTCAGTGACGGTCTACGGACGGATACGGGGATAGGGACGGCGACG
>BLSH010127324.1:856591-891755 GCA_018402905.1 Glandirana rugosa | reverse complement strand
GACATTTTTACCACCTTTTCTATTGAGAATATTTTCATTTGAAGTAGTACATGGTAATTCCCTTGGTACTCATAACCTTAATTTTTATATACATAGTATGTCCTGTTACAAAAAGATAGCAGAATTAATTTTTTTATGGTTTTCACTCTGCTAAGCAGAAACTGAGATAAAGCAGATGCCCAACTCGCAGTAAATGCCTTCTGATTTGATTAACTGCTAAGTCCTAATGAATGAAGCCTATACCTAATTGTGTTAGAAAATATATAAATTTTATTTGTATTCCATTGCAATCAATTTGACCATTTTAAAGTTGAATGTTCACTTTGATTAATGTATGTTTTATTCATAATTTCAATGATTAAAAAATAAATCTAATTTAGAAAATTTCTCAAATTATCAATGTGAATTGGTAAACAGAGGCCCCTGGATGCATGCATACATAAATCTGCTCTAAGAATATCATTACAGGGTAAATTAACTTGTGCAAGCAAATGTAATAAGAATAAGCGATTTGTAGTAGTGATTGTAGTAGTAGAAAAAAATGCATATTTTATAAATAAGGTGCACACAAAGATTTGAGTGGAAGGAAATGGGGTGAGTCTATCTGTACAATCATATCTATGCTTCAAGGGACATTGATAATAGTCTTTGTATTATTTTAAAGGATATTATTTGTATTTTTTTTAAAGGAAGTATGTGTTTATGTTTGCATATTACATACATAGGTGTTTTGAGCGCTACCTGGTTACAAAAAAACAAATCCCCAATTTTGCAATAAACAATTTGAAAAAATGCTTATTTGAAACTATGTGAAATAAAGAACAAATAAATACATAAATAAACATGTGTCATTCATAAATTAGTCCATAGCTTTGTATCTTCATACATGCAGAATGTGATGATCAACCGTGCACTTTTTAAAGTGTCTTCTCTTCTTTAAATAAAGTGCTGTCTCTTTAACCACTTCAATACTGGGCACTTTGCCACCTTCCTGCCCAGACCAATTTTCAGCTTTCAGCGCTGTCGCATTTTGAATGACAATTACGCAGTCATGCAACATTGTACCCAAACAAAATTGTTATCATTTTTTTCCCCACAAATAGAGCTTTCTTTTGGTGGTATTTGATCACCTCTGCAGTTTTTATTTTTTGTGCTACAAATAAAAAAAAAGACAGAAAATCTTGTTTGTTTTCTGTTACAAAACTTTGTAAATAAGTAAGTTTTCTCCTTCACTGATGAGGCTGCACTGATGGGCACTGATGAGGCAGTACTGATTGGCACTGATGAGGTGGCACTGATGGCCACTGATGATGAGGCACTTATATGCAGCACTAATGGGCACTGAAAGGTGGCACTGATAAGCAGGAGTGATGGGCACTGATAGGTGGCACTGATATGCAGCACTGATGGGCACCGATAGGCGGCAATGATGGGCACTCATAGGCGACACTGATGGGCACTGATAGGTGGCACTGATGGGCACTGATAGGTGGCACTGATGGGTGGCACTGGTGGATACTGATGGGCACTGATAGGTGGCACTGATGGGCACTGATAGGCAGCACTGATAGATGGCACTGTTAGGCAGCACTGATAAATGGCACTGTTAGGCAGCACTGATCAGGAGGCACTGTCAGGCACTGTCAGGGATCACTTATGGGCCATCCCTAGTGAGCAGTGATTGCCATCCCTGTTGGGCTCTAGTGGGCTTACCTGATGGTCATGGGTGGGCATCCTTGCTGCCATGGGTGGGCATCCCTGGTGGCCATGGGTGGGCATCCCTGGGGGTCCTGGGTGAGCATCCTGGGGGGCTGCACTGATAATCAGTGCAGACCCCCCTGTCAGGAGAGTAGCCAATCAGCTCTCCTCTACTCGCATCTGTCAGCACGAGTAGAGGAAAAGCCGATATACGGCTTTTTCCTGTTTACACCATGATCAGCTGTGATTGGATACAGCTGATCACGTAGTAAAGAGCCTCCATAAGAGGCTCTTTTCGGAGATGTGGTGTGTCAGACTGACACACCACACCACAGATCGTCGTGCTGCGCGCCCCCACGGGCACGCGCCAGCTTGATATCCTGCTGTACATCATATGATGTCCGGTCAGGATAACAGAACAACTTCCCGGCCATCAATCTGCTATAGGCTGGGCAGGAAGTACAAATCGTGCTCCCCTACAGTGTCCCCACTCCTATATTAGGTGTTATCAATGGCTATGCTGAGTGGTGTGATGTACCTATGTATATACTATGTATAAGTACAAGTACTAAGTACATCACACCACTCACCATAGCCTTTGATAACGCCCCGTGGGAGGGGCGTAACTTTTCAGATGACTGCAGGTGGTGACGTTATTTCAGGCCGGTGAGACGCACGTTGATGCAAACTTTCGGTTCAGCATTTTGCTTGCTTCATGCACAAGTGTGTAACTGCTTTGAACTTTGCCAATTATTTTAATAAGCAGAATTACGCTATTTGCATTCTTTTTATGTCGGCCTATGAGTAAAAATACTGCCTTAGGGCACACCACTGGGGAACAAAACCAGCAAGATGGATTACAAGTTCCAGCATATCCAGGACAATATAAAGCACTTGTGATGTAGGGGTCCACACCAGTCGGCGAGTAAGTGGGGACACAGAAGGGGAGCACGATTTGCACTTTATTTAAAGAGACTGCACTTTATTTAAAGAGACAGCACTTGGCACTTTAAAAATTACACAATTGATCATCACATTCTGCATGTATGAAGATACAAGGCTATGGACTAATTTATGAATGACACTTGTTTATTTATGTATTTATTCATTCTTTATTTCACATAATTTCACATAATCTGTTTTTCAAGAGTTTATTGCAAAATTGCTTTAATTGCTTATTGCAAATGTATTTACACAAGTGCACAAGTAGCGCTCAAAATACCTATGTATGTAATTTAAAGGTACAGTACCCTAACAGAGCAGCAGCCAGTGATTTGATTAATTCACATTGGTTAACATCCTAAGCATGGGAATATATAATTAGTTCTGTGTTTGCATATTAAGAATTTAAATTTTCAAATATCTTGTCATTAGGTGGTGTTTCAGGCTCTTTTCACATGTTTTCCAAGCTATCCTTAGTCGCTGTGTTGAAAAAAACTGTTCTTTATAGAATTTAAAAGATCACAGAACACAGAAATGAATAAGGTGTAAAACTGTCCCAAAAGCATTATAATTCTATAGAGTGCTTCAAAATTATTACTCCAGGTTTCACTTTTCATTCTAAGAATATTTTCAGCAAGTAGAGAAAATACAGTTGCAGCTGTGTTGCTTGTGGAGCTTATCTCCAGCTGGTCTGCATAGTGACCTGGGACACATTTGTGCCAGTATTGAGCACATGAAGTGTTTAAAATTGATTGTTTCTCCTGAGCCCCCTGCATTTGCAGCACTCTTAGGACTCCTGAAGAAGGTGGGGAGGAGCCACCTAAGTGCAGCATTAAAATGTCATAATTTATTGCACAAGATAAAAAACACTTACATGAAAGAAATGATGACCGTGCTTGTCAAAAGTGTCAGTCTCACGGTCACCGCTGTCCAACAGGCTCCACAGGTGGTCCAGGAAGGCTGAGAGAGGTTCTGGAGAGGCTGGATGTCAGATGCCTACAAAGAAGTCCACGCTAACCAGTGGTTAGCCTGCAGGACAGCGGTGACTATGAGACTGAAACTTTTGACAAACATGGACATCATTTCTTTCTTGTAAGTGTTTTTTATCTTCTGCAATAAAGGATGACATTTTAATACTGCACTTAGGTGGCACCTCCCCCCTCGCTACCTTTCTACTATTCACAGAGCCTTGGATGCACTCTTAGGATGGCTGCCTCCTATAGCCCTTATGCACGCTGTTAATGGGACTAATGGACTTCTTTTTGCCAATATCATTTTCCTAAAGGCACATACCATTTGGTGCGCCAGTATTTTTTATTCTTTTTTACAAATCTTGATGAAACATGTAGAGCTGAAGTTGCATCATCACTGATCAAGCCGCACATTTTTTTGTGATGGTTTTCATATTTATTTTGTTGGCGTTTAAGATTTTATAACTATAATACGATTGATCTTCTATCATACATTAAGATGCTGTTTGTGGAGTATTGACCTTGGCACCGTTAACATCCCCATTATTTTCCTATGGAGAAAATACCTGTTGGTTCTCCAAATGCAGTGTGGTTATCACTTGCTGTAAAATAAAAGACAAATATCCTTAAATTCCTTGTGCAAACTACATGTTCCTTCCAATCTCCCTTGAAATTGAGTTGAGCAACGACAGACATGCTTGAAGTCCAGTCTGTGTTACTATCATTCCAACTCACATGTTCCTGTAAAAAAAGCTGTGTATGTAAGTAGGTGCTGAAGTGACCATCGTCTGAAACTGTGAATAGTCAGAGAGAGAGATGTCACCAGCACACCAAGATCTCCAAAATGGGTCCAAAGCTTTATTCAGCAATGTTTCGGAGCCACGCAGCACCCTTCATCAGGCATGTGACCATCATGCCTGATGAAGGGGTCCTGCGTGGCTCTGAAACATTGTGATTTTCTGTAATGATGTGATCGCTGTATAAAGCTTTGGACCCATTTTGGTGATCTTGGTGTGACATCTCTCTCTCTGTGTTACAATCATGGCATTCTCCATGGATACAATATACAAATAAGTGTAGCCACACAGAGACAGCAATTGATTTTGAATTAAAAAGCTATTGCAGCCAACACATCTAAAGAATTGTAAGCTGCAGTATATCACATTTTTGGTTTTGGATTTAGATATAATTTGAAGCAATAAATAATAAGTAATTAGAATGGCTGTCTTGTTTTTAGGTGCCAATAATATATGTTATTTGAGGACAGGAAGGATTTCTGCTTTTCTATGGCCAGCTTTAATCTGCCATTCTTAGACTTTGAAATCTTAGAAACAGCAACCCGACCTAAGTTCATTATTGCTAATTAGTAACTAGAGACACTGGATTCTTACATTTCTATACAACAAATTCAGGACCTTCTATGTCAATAAAACAAAAACAAAGTGGATTCAAGGTATTATTAGTCTGACTTTTGTCTTTGGTGAAGTTTTTGTTACCTGCTTTACTGAAAAGGAAAGTGCTCACTGTTTGTGCCTCAAAATAAGAATCCATACACTTGAGAAAACTATTCTCTGCATTTTTTTGTCATTACTAAGCTCCCTTATGTTAGCAAACTAAAGATGAGGTGTAAGCATTCTCCAAACAATAAAACCAAAGAAACAATTGTGACAACAGGAGTCTACTTACAGTAAGAACCACCAAATTATATGGCTGGAAACCATTATGTTTCACACACATTTTGACAGATGTATAAAAGTGTGCTACAGGAAGTATGTTTTGTTAACATTGGAAACCAGCTTCCAACTGTCATCTCTGTAGTCCAGGTTTGAAACTGAAATAATTACTCTAATTGGCTGATGGGGACAACAAGTACATTTTATGTTAACACACTTTCCACACATTTTATCTTTCTATAATGTTACAGGCATTTTAGGTTGCATGGTACAGTAGGTAATTCGCTATGTACCCAAGACATTCATTAATATTAAGCAGGCTTTGCTGTATAGAAACGTAAAAATGTAAAACATCCATGGTTTCCTCTTTTTATTTATTCTTTCACTTCATTTCCGAGTATTATCACAGATGTTCAAAGATCACACTTTCCATGTGTCTGTGCATTTATAAATTCTGAGTGAGAGATGACACAAACATAAAATCATAGCAGCTCTGCAACAGAATGTTCCACACCATTGGGTTAATTTATCAAGCAAGATACTGATGGAATCTGCTGCCTATTCAGTGCAAATCAGGCTGCCTCTCTTGTTTTTTTTTTTTTGGGGGGGGGGGGGGTTGCAACCCTCATGCCTACAGTTCTGGGCAGGTCACTATGATATTTTTACAAACAGATAAGTCAGATTTATAAGTGTACATGAGACAGTTTTCCATTTAGAACACATTTTATACTTTTAAAAGTAGAAGTAGAACTTAACAGCAGGCGCCACACAATGTCAGCTATTATCTTATTTTTCTTCTGTTCCCTTCTCTGTTTCACTTTTTTGCTTCGGCCAGACTTCTTTGACTTTATGGTAAGGCCTCATGCACACAGGATGTTTTTGAACATTTTTCAGATGCTCTTTTTGGCTTCAGACATTTTTTCCTACAGTCAATAAACTCCCCATCATGTTATCCTATGTGTTCATCCACACATAGGCTGTTATTAACTGTTTTTGGCTGGGACGTTTTTGAGCTGTAAAAAAAAAAAAACCCAAGACCAGTGGGTTCTGAGAGACATTTTTCAGATGTAAAAATGCTCAAACACTCAAAAACGCTCAGAAACATGACTCACCAATGTTTTTGGACGTTTTTGATCCTTAAAAAAAAAATGCTCAAAAATGATACTGCTGAAAAACACTCAAAAACGCTAGTGCAATAATGGTGAAAGAAGCTAACAAACTCACTACAAAGCTACTGACGTTTTTAGGTTTTTAAATTTGAATACCACCCTAAAGTGAACCTGTGCTTTGCTTCACATTTTCCTTTTCTCCCCTGCTGCTCCTTTCACCTGAAGACGTGAAGTACATAAAGGTACAATAAAGGTAAGAGGGAGCATGTGATGCACTCCCCTTCTTCCCTTGTGACAGCTTTGATGGTTGGTGATTGGCTGTTCACTCACCCAGCTCTGTCACATAAAGCTGGGGAAAAAGTTGTTAGCTCTACAGAAGCTGTGACTTAAACTGGAACTTTATCCCCCCCCAGGGGTCATTGGGGGGGGGTATTTGTACTGTCCTGGCATTTTAGGGCCTTGAGAAATGAGATATGCAGTCAGTACATCAGGATTGATGAATGTACAAATATATATACCATAGTTTGTAGACTCTATAGCTATAGATTCTATAGCTTTTACACAGACTAAATACATTGATTTAGGTTATTTTTTACAAAATAAATGTAGCAGAATACATTTTGGTCTAAATGTATGATGACAGATTATTTATTTGCAAAATGTTTTAACAAAAATATAAAAAAAGTTTTTGGGGTTTTTTTCGGTCTTTTTTTCTGTAAATAGCAAAACATGTGATTAAATACCACCACAAGAAATCTCTGTCTGTCTAAAAGAAAAAAAAAAACATATAAAGTTTGTTGCATAGCTGTGTAATTGTCATTGAAATTATAATAGTGCTGAAAACTGAAAAATGACTTGGGCAGAAAGGTTGTGAAACAGTGTGGTCTTGAAGTGGTTAAAATTATTTAAATAGTGTTTTCAGTTTGTAGTGCTCAGAAACAGTTAAAGTGGTTATAAAGGTTCGATTTTTTTTTTCTTTTAAATTGCAAACATGCCTATACGTACCTGCTCTGTGCAAGGGTTTTGCATAGAGCACCCCCGATTCTTTTCTTCCGGGTTGCCCTGGTGGCTCTCCTGGCTCCTCTTCTCCATCAGGTGCCCCCACAGAGCCGCTTTCCATTGGGGCACCTGTGTGGGGGTGCTCCCAAGTCCCACTGCTGGAGGAGATTGGTTTCTCTATATGCTTCCCCCGCCGCCCCTCCTATCCAGTTTACTTGTCTTCTGCTGTTGCCAGGGTCCCTGGGTGCTTCCCTGGTCCCCCCCCCCCCCCCACAGAGCTGCTGTCTCCCCCCTCCCCTCTGCTGCCAGCTGCTGTAGAAGATGTGTCATGATGGAGAGATGGGAACAGGTCGGTAAATTTGTCATTTACCGGCTCCTTCCTTTTCTGAATGAGTCAGTGATTGGTACCAATTGGTTCACTCATAACTGAAGCATAGAAAACTGTTTTTACCATACTTCCATTTCTGAATGAAAAGGGCTTCAGGATCAGTGGGAAGAGGGAAGGACCCTGGCCAGGGGTCAGGGGGGCCCTTCATAATTTCTTGCACCAAGGCCCTGAAGGTTTTAGTTACGCCTCTGTACAATCCCTTTAAGTTACACTTTAAAGCTTATACAAGGCTTCTTCTTTTCACTCTGCTGGGTGTACCTGAGTATTGGTGGAGCAATTGAAGTATAAGTAGCTAAGAGCATTTACTAAGCATGTTATTCTGCTCCCCTGGCAAAACTTAAAATTAAGCCTTGAAATACATACAGTGAGCATGACCCCCTGCTGTAGTGCAACAGACCACCTAGATTTTTTATTTGTATTCTGAAATCCCTTTTGGATTGATTGATTACCTTTGCGTAATACAGGATAAGTATTAAAATGTTTTCATCTAGGCATTGCTGTAGCATACCAGTCCATCCCAATTTATATGTCTGTTATCTAGCAATCTGAGAATCCCTGCTTGTGATCTTAATGAAGAATTCCTAAACACACCTACTTCAGGCTCCTTGTTGTCTTTCACAAATAGAACATCTGATGTATCAGACTGTTGGTACCAAGAATTTCCTTCTAGTTACAAATTATATTCAAACCTGACTTGAAATTTTGAATCTGGTAATGGGTGAAGCAAAGAGAGCAGAGTTTACACACCACAAGTTCAGGAAGCAAACCTAACCTCCCCACAAGTGAGGCCCTTTTTGAAAGATTGAGGATTACAAGAAGGAGCAACAGACTGTTTGTTAATGGTGCATTCAATGAACAGCCAACATATTGTAAGGGGTTCTAAGGGTTCCCCTTCATCAAGGCTTAAAGCGGAGTTCCACTCAAAAGTGGAACTTCTGCTTTAAGGGAAGGTGACCCCCTGACATGCCCGACATGTAATTTTTTTGGGAGAGGGGACCGGGGACCCTGTTTTCACAGGGTCCCAGGTCCACTTCCTCTCCTGGTGCCACGGAACCGGAAGCCACAGAACCGGAAGGAAGTTCACCTTCCCCCCTCACTCTCGACGACCTTCTGGGACACGTTACAGGTCCCAGAAGATATGCTGGCCATTCACAGTGCATGCGCAGTGCACACCCGGCTTTGAATCCAAAGCTAAGTGCCCACATTTGTGATGCCGGCACCGCACGGAGGAGGGGGAGAGGAGTGACGCTGCGGGCGGCTGCATCGCTGGAGCCTGGAAAAGGTAAGTGTCCAGCCCCCCCCCCCCCACAGTTAGAACACGCCTAGGGAACATAGTTAACCCCTAGATCTCCCCCTGCAGGTTAACCCCTTTACTGCCAATGACATTTATACAGTAATCAGTGGATATTTACATTTCTGATCGTGGTGAAGGAAGGAAGTGGTTAAGGAAAGAACAAGGACACAGGAACAGCTTTGGGGTCTTTGGTGTATGTTATTTATTGTGTTCTTCATAAAAAGTTATCAGCATTATCATTTTTCTCACTGCGTTCACCACAGAAGTATTTTCTTTCTCCCATAGCAATCAATCTATCTTTTTCTTTCTCTAACCGTGTTTCCCATAGTTACCAAATAGCATTTTCTTTTAATCATGGCACAGAGCCCTTATTATTTTTTTGCTATCTTTAGCGCTCTGTTTATTTTGTTTGGAGCTTTTACTGTGATCTTATCAGCACAGCAGCTGATAAATTGTTTAACTATAAGGCCTCATACACACGGATGTTTTTATAGCTGCGTTTTTTAGCTTTTTTACAGCTTAAAAGCTCCATGTTACTCAATGGCCTCATATACTCACAGATGTTTTTAAGCTAAAAAAAAAAAACCCATTCTGAGGCTCCGCGCTAGAGCTGTTTTGACACTGACGCTGGAAAAGCTCAAAACCTAACATTGTATACTCAGAGTTAAGCCTCGTCAGGCGTCTCTCTGTCTCTATTCAAAACTCAATGGTTCCCTATGGGATCATGATGATCCAACTTACGGTGTGACTTGTGTGCTGAGGACCTTGAAGGGGAACCCCCCGCAAAAATTAAAAAAAAAGATGTGTGGGGTTCCCCCAAAATCCATACCAGACCCTTATCTGAGCACGCAGCCCAGCAGGTCAGGAAAGGGGGGGTGAGCGAGCGCCCCCCTCCTGGACCATACCAGGCCGCTTGCCCTCAACATGGGGGGGTGGGTGCTTGTTGATGGGGAACAAGGGCCTCTTCCCGACAACCCTGAGCTGTGGTTGTCGGGGTCTGCGGGTGGGGGCATATCAGAATCTGGAAGGCCCTTTAACAAGGGGGCCCCCAGATCGCAGCTCCCCACCCTATGTGAATGAGTATGGGGTATATTGTTCCCCTACCCATTCACCTCATGCCCGCCGCACTCTGGAGGAGTCTGCCCGCAGCTCAGGTAGACCTGATGTCCGCCGGCGAGCCTCGATGACCTGCCAGAGGAAAGAACGGGGAACTGCCGAAGTAAACACAGCGGTTCCCTGTTCTGACAGGCGGCATGTAAGAGATCTACTGATCCCTGTCACTGGGATCAGTTAGATATCTGTTGCCCCTGACAGCCCAGCCCCCTCACAGTTAGAACACGCCTAGGGAACACAGTTAACCCCTTCACTGTCCCCTGCAGGTTAACCCCTTTACTGCCAATGACATTTACACAGTAATCAGTGGATATTTAAATTTCTGATCGCGGTATAAATGTCATTGGTCCCAAAAAAGTGTCAAAAATGTCCGACATGTCCACCCTGACATCAAAGTCCCTATAAAAATCACAGATTGCCGCCATTACCAATAAAAAACAAAATGTAAAAACAGAAATGAATTGTCATGGTTTGTAAACGCGGCAACTTTTGCGCAAACCAATCAATAAACACAGATTGCGATTTTTTAATCAAAAATATGAGGAAGAATATAAATCGGCCAAAACCGATGAATACATTTGTTTTTTTATTTTTTTTTTTTTTGGATTTGGATTTTAGCAAAAAGTAATAAATATTGTTTTTTTTTCAAAATTGACACTTTTTTTTGTTTATAGCGGTGATCAGATATGACGCAGAGGTGACCAAATACCACCAAAAGAAAGCTCTATTTGTGAGAAAAAAAGGACGCAAATTTTTGGGTACATCGTTGCATGACCGTGCAATTGTCAGTTAAAGTGACGCAGTGCCGAATCGCAAAAAGGGCTACAGCGGGAAATCCTTTCCGGGGGTGAGGTGGTTAAAATCAATACCAGGCCGAAGGGTCTGGTATTTCCTGGGGGGAACCCCATGAAATTTTGTTTTTTCATTTTTGTGGGTGTTCCCCTTCAAGATCCTCAGCACACAATTAGCACCGCAAGTCATCATGATCTGACTTCTGGTGCAACTTCTATTCAAATCAATGGGTTCCCATAGGGAACCATTGATTTTGAATAGAGACAGAGAAACGCAGCTTAAAGCTAGCACGGAAAAAACGCGCATTGACGCCAATGCAAAGCGATGATAACATCACGTTTTTAACGTGGCTTTTTTCCTGTGTCGGTACTAGGTTTACAGCTCGTTTTTCATAATGCCCGTGTGTATGTAGCCTAAAAGATGAGTGCATAACTTATAGATATAGTTATTTATTTTGAACCTATCATCATCAGCATTTAAGATTTTCCTGTTCGTATGTCAATGCACAATCTCCATATCACCCAGTTTTGTCTATGGCATTATCCAAAAGATTTGCTGCTTCCAGAATTTTGTTTGTTTTGCAGTCATGTACTTCTCTGTGGAAACTGTGGATAGGTAATGTAATCGAAAGAGAAGCGTTCCAAACTTTTGAAAAATGTGTCAATGTAATCAGCAATACTGTGTTATTGATAGATTGTATCAACAAGTAAAGTTGCTTTGGACAACAAAATAACAAAAAATGATTTCAAGGTAATATCTTTAACAGATAACACAAGTGAAAATACATTGACTGTTGCTCTAAATACTTAAGTTTACTTTCGGAAAAGTGGGAATTATATGTTGAGTGGGCAAGCTTTTGTTCTCTGAAATGATTGTTTAGGCATTCTTAATGTTAACTTGTTATATTATTTTAAATTAATATGCTTTATAATTGGCGCCAGACACACCTTAGCCTTGTTAACTGCCTTAAAGGGAAACTTTGTTTAAAAAAATAAATAAATAACAAACATGTTATACTTACCTCCTCTGTGCAGTGGTTTTGCACAGAGTGGCCCTGATCCTCTTCTTCTGGGGTCCCCCAACGGCTCCTCCTCTTCTCGAGTGCCCCGTGAGGGAAGCATTTTCCCAGGGGGCACTCATGCAGGTGCGCTCCCGAGTCCTGCTGCTGCGTCCATTGACACAGACAGCAGGACCCGACCCCGCCCTCTGGCTCCCGCGTCATTGGATTTGATTGACAGCAGCAGGAGCCAATGGCTCCCCTGCTATCAATCTATCCAATGAGGACTGGAGCCTATGGCTGGAGCTGCTAGGCTCGTCCCCGGCACGGGAATGATCGGCTCAGGTAAGTAAAGGGGGGAATCTGGGGGGCAGCTGCAAAAGAAAAGGTTTTTCACTTTAATGCCTAGAATGCATTAAGGTTAAAAACACTGAACATTTACAACCCCTTTAACATAAATCATGCACTGATATGTTAATGGAGCCTCACTGTTAAGTTTATTAAATAAAAACATGATAATAATGCTTACAATTGTACCCTTAAGCAATATTCTAATATATGTTAAAAGCAGATTTAGACTAGGTATTTTAGATAAACTTTCAAAAAATCAAAGTGTCAATAAAGTCACAGCCAGCTTAATTTCAGTAATGTAAAGATATATTTATAGTTTATTGTAGACAAAGTGTAATTAATTAGCTTTGGTTTGGCATGCCTCCTGCTTATCTAAGTACTTTCTATCAGTGTCACACAAGAAATAAGCTCAAAGATTTGAGAATGATGATATCAATTATAGTTCATGTACTTGACGTTCTATATTTGGCTTCTCTTCTTTCTAATAGATACTAAAGATACATTAGGCATTGTAATAAAAGGTTAAAAATGTGTTATTAGATATAAATATGTAAGATAAAGCAACACATAGATTGAAGCACTAATTTTCATGATCATAAGGCCTCATACACACGGGCGTAATAGCAAAACATTGGGACCGACATCAGACAAAAATCGGCGTCAAAAATGCGATTTCGTCTGCGTTTTGCATCGGCGTTAATGAGCCTTAGTGAGTGTCAATGAGCGTCAGCATCAATAGGCGTGTTATTTAAAAAAACTCCTCTGCTAATTTTTAACCTGAAAACGCTGGTGCAAAAACGCTGGTTAACGTCGCTACGGCGTCAATGCGCATTAGTGTGCGTTTTGCCGGCTCAGCGTCAAAAACGCCAAAACGCTACGGCCTCGGAACGCGCGGGTCCTACGTTCAATTTACAGCTTAAGAATCCCGACGCTATCTACAGCTCAAAAACTTCAGCGTTTTTATGGGGTCATTGAATAACATGTAGAGCTGAAAAAAACACGAAATAATGCGGCGGTAAAAAACGTCCGTTACCCAGACTGATGCTAAAAAAAAAAAATAGCAACATTTAAAATAAACATGGATGTATGGCATTACATAAATTCTATTCAATATGTAAAACCTCAAAAGTAGAGCCTTACTTGACCTATGTTGAAGTTCGACATTTATATCAATATAATAATAGTATTGTTGTTGTTCTTTAATCATATATTTCATACCCATTGAAAAATCCTTATGAATTGCAAAGAGCATGTTGCAATGTATACACCACGTTATAAAGAACAGCTTGACCTCATTAATCAATTGATGGAAACCCACAAGAATAGTTTACTGTGGTAGGTTCATCCATCAGACATTACAAATCACAAAACAGATTATTACTAAGATGATTTGTACACCCTGGGTTCATATTGAGATCACTCACAGCACTCACAGCATGCAGATTATCAATATCAGAGTTGTGATAAATGTGCATCCAGAGAATATACTTTTATTATACTCTTGATGAAATCACAAATGAACATCAAGCTGGGGTAAGGCTAACATTATTTTCTGTTTTCTCATAAATTCTGCAGCTCAGGCAACTTGACTCCATCTTCACTCCAAGTTCACAGAATATCCAAAAAATATTCTTTTACACTCAGTATTAATGGATCAGTTTGCCCAAAACTAAATTTGGCCCAGGGTCAGGCGCGGACGTACAGGAGTCGCCATGGCGACTGGGCCCCATGTTGCAGGGTGCCCGTATGCCTAGATAGGAGGAGCGGCATGGGAGGCTGAGACCGAGCTCACCGATCCTCGGCCGAACTGTAAATCGGCGATGTGGGGAGCTAGTCACACTGATTACACCTAAAGTGAAAGCAGTATGTGCTGTGCTCTTTGTCTCCCTCCACAGTAATCGGCAGGAAGAAATAAGGTAAAGGGCTGCCGTTTTTTAAAAGACTATCTGTATGTATGTGTGTTAGTGTGTGTGTGTATGTATGTGTGTATGTGTGTGTGCATGTATGTGTGTGTGTATGGGTGCATGTGTGTGTGAATACATGTATGTGTATGTGTGAGTGTGTGTGCATGTATGTATGTATATGTGTGTGTGTATATGTGTGTGTGTACATGTATGTATGTGCGTGTGCATGTGTGTGTATGCATGTATGTGTTTGTGCATGTATGTATGTATATGTGCATACATGTATGTGTATGTGTGTGCATGTATGTATGTGTGTGTGCATGCATGTATGTGTGTGTGCATGCATGTATGTGTATGTGCATGCATGTGTGTGTGTGCATGCATGTATGTGTGTGTGTGTGCATGCATGTATGTGTGTGTGTGTGCGGGTACATGCATGAATGTGTATGTGCATGCATGTATGTATGTGTGCGTGCATGTATGTGTGTGTGTGCATGTATGTATGTGTGTGTATGTGTTTATATGTGTGTGCATATGTGCATTTGTATGTGTGTGTGTTTATATATGTATATGTGTGCATGTATATGTGTGTTTATATATGTGTGTGCTTATATATACAGTATATGTGTGTGTTGCACATTTTTTGTATGCACTTTTAATTCTGACCCCCTATATGTGTACAATCAGAACTGTTTTTTCCCCACTTGTTCATAGTACCAGCAAAAAAATGCTGTTCCTCTGAAAAGCGATCCATGCTCCATGCCTGTAAAGGGGCAATATGTTGCCTCCTGAACACCTGTTTTAAACCCCTAAATGCATCATCCCTATGCTACAACTGCGTGCAATGCACACAGTTGCGGAGTGGTTGCAGTGCAGCCCCATTCACCTAGGGGTATACTTCAAGGGTGCTCTGACTGGAAAATGATTGAGAAACACTGGCATAGAGGAACTGATCTCTCCATTTTCCTCCTGTAGCCGCTGAATGCGAATGGGAGGAAGGGGAGGAGAAGTGGGAGGGAAATGGAGAAATCAGTTCCTTTATATGCAGCCACCCACTTGCAACCAGGCCCTGGCTTACCGCCATGAGGCTAGGAGGTAAGAGCCCCATCTCGAGGTCAGGGGGGCCCTTCATGGTCTCTTGCATCAGGGCCCTGAAGTTACGCCACTTGCCAGGGTAATTTTTGACAGGCAGATGTTTGCCAAAGATCCCTTACCAAACTGAACTACTCACTTTACTTACACTTAGACCCACAATTTGCATTGAGATTGCAAGTGCATGAAGACAGAGATAAGATGGAGGTCAGTTATATCACAAGAGGCGGAGAATCTCACCTCATTCATTTCTGTGCATCCAGTCACTTAATAATAGATTAATCACAATTAGATTCTGCTCTCACACTGATGAAAGTCCAAAGTGCATGTTCATGTTCAAAAAGCCTTCAGTTCTTTCTGAGATTCACTAACCTGTTTGGTGGTAGTATTCACTATCTGGTGTAAAGTCACGTAATTATGCTTGGTGACCGTTTTACTAGATGAGATAGCAAGTAGCTGCTTGTAGTAATCTTTATTCTCATGGAAGAAAACCTAATAATGTACTGTAGGCACACAAGAATTTTGGAACTTTGGCCAGCATACCAGGTCTGGTCAGTGTAGCAACGATTTCAATAGTAGCAGAGAAGGTCTTTATTTTAAAACATGATTCTCTTCCATATCAAAACCAGAACTAAACAGCAATCAGATAAATACTTGACAGGTAACCTCCATGGAACTATGATCAGCTGAATTTTGAAAATATAAAGTATTACACTCAAATATCTTTATTTAAACATAATACATGAAAGTTATTTTAAAGCTTTTTTTATTATTAATAAAATAACAAACATGTTATACTTACCTGCGCTGTGCAATGGTTTTTGCTCAATCCTCCTCTTCTCAGGTCCCCCTCCGGTGCTCCTGGCTCCCCCCCCCCCCCCCACAAGTGCCCCCATACCAAGTCACTTGCTATGGGGGCACTTTTGCCTATTCGCTTGCGAGCCCTGCACTGTGTGTCCATAAAACACACAGAGCTGGGCTCAGCCCTGCCCCCCCCCCCCCCCTTGTCACTGGCTCTGATTAACAGCAGCCAGAGCCAATGGTTCCTGCTGCTGTATCTGAGCCAATAAGGAGTGAGAGAGCTGAGGGGAGACTAGGCTCTCGTGTACATCGTTGGGTCAGGATTGGACTCAGGTGTGGATTTAATGTGGGCTGTAGGGGAAGCTACAAGCAGAAGGTTTTTTTACCTTACTGCATAGAATGCAGTGGGGTAAAAAAAATCTTCACCTTTACCACATTAATAATAAAATTATAATTAATAATAAAAGTAAAAGGTAATTAACCTTCAACCAGGCATCATAGGGGCTTGCCCAGCAACATGGCTGACCGCCACCAACCATAAGCATGCCGCCAGAGCCCCATATATACCCTCAAAAACAGGAGGAGGAGGCAGCCGGTGGACACTGCCTCACAGCAACAGAGCAGTTTGCTGGCCAGACAATCCCCATATCCAGCACCAATTCCGGAGGGTGCCACTCACCCCCCCCCCCATGGATTCCCCATCACACATGCACCCAACACCCACCACGGCCAATATGGCCACAAAGATGTCACATGCATGCATGGTAGAAACATAATATTGAACTCAGGCAATGTGTCTTCAAAACAGGAGGTATAAATTGCCCATCTTTATGGCATAGACATGATCGTGAATTCTTTTCTACTTTCGTTTTTCCTACATAAAAGCTTCCACAACTACATATCAATAAATAAATGTCACTCTCCGTGCGGCAATTGACACAGCTTATATTGGTCATCATTAGGTAATCTACAACTACTGTCGGTTTTAATTAACGCACAATAACTGCAATTGCCGCAACAGACGGTGCCCAAAATCTTACATGGTTCCATTCTGTTGGTTCCCCAGTAATGACTATGAACCAGCTTAATACCAGCCCTCCTTGATAGAGGGTGCCCTACGAAAAGTTAAGTTTGAAGGATGGCCACAGGCTAGCCTGGATTTGTGGGAGGAGTCTGGAGCATATAACGCTCCATCCTCCTCCCTGTCAGCGTCGGCTTGGCTTCTGGTTCGTGAAGCGGCCGGCGTGACGTCAGTTCCGGTGTTACGAGGAACTTCCGGTGTCTTGGGGAAACGAGGTTTCGTGCGGCAGGGGCATTTCAGATTGCGGGGGCAGCCCGAAGGTGGTTCAGGTACTGGGGGGGGGGGTAGGGAGGGAGGTTGGGGCACCTCTGTGTCTACGGCCGGGCAGTTTTTTAATGTCTGCATTTATTGGAGCTGCTTTTAATTGGTATTATCATATCCTAGTATCATTGGCCATATTAAACATGGGAGGTATTTGGGTAGACTGCACTGGCAGGATCTACAGTATTTGTCACATTTTTGTTATTTAGGATTTTTCTTATTTATTTATTTCTGTCTGTTTTCACTCCAGGGTCGTGCCTTTGTTACGCTGCATTTTTCGCTGCAGTATCATGTCATTATGTGTCTGCAGGTTTCGCTGCGGTATCATGTCATTTTGTTATCTGCATTTTCGCTGCAGTATTATGTCATTATTTGTCTGCATTTTTTCGCTGCAGTATCATATCATTATTTGTCTGCATTTTTTGCTGCGGTATCATGTCATTATTGTCTGCTTTTTTCGCTGCAGTATCATGTCATTATTTGTCTGCATTTTTTCGCTGCAGTACCATGTTGTTGTTTGTTTACTGTTCTCGCTGCAGTATCATGCTGTTATTTGTCTGCTTTTCGCTGCAGTTTCATTTTAATTTTTTGTCTACATGTTTCGCTGCAGTTTTATGTCATTCTGTGTCTGTGTTTGTTTTCACTGCAGTTTCATGTCAGTATTTGTTTTTCTTCGCTGCAGTTTCATGTCATTAGTTGGCTGCGCTTTCGCTGCAGTTTCATGTCATCACTTGTCTAAGTTTTTTCGCTGCAGTTCATGTCATTATTTGTATGCATTTTTCTCTGCAGTATCATGACATTTTTGTTTGTCTGCTGGTTCGCTACAGTATCATGTCATTTCTTCTGCAGTCGCTGCAGTTTCATGCGTTATATATTTTCCATTATGTTTCATCAGGTGCATTACCAGGTGTCAGGTAATGTGGTTATTCGTGGTCTGGAGTTGTTAAGTAACAGGTGTGTCAGGCCATATTTATTCATTTCATGAGGTTAGTGGTCAGACAGGTGGCAAGGATCCGTTACGTCTACGGATCCATATGGGCTGAGTTTTCGTTTTTTAAAAATGTTATAGAACATATAATGCTCGCCCGTATAACATACGTCATACGTGCACGTTCATTCATCCTACTCTTACCTTATCCCACCACGTTCTTTGGGTACGTTAGCCCTGAGTGTTCGTTTTTAAATCTTGTATTAGCGCTATAGGTTGCTCGGGCTAAAATAAGGGGTACACTACACATAGGGGCGGTTATGTTAGGGGTTGCACGCGCTGTAAGGTGGCAGTTATTCATGCGCACCTTGAGGTATCATGCACAAGGTTCAACGATGGGTCATAAAGTAGGGGTGCTTACCCATATGTTTTCTTTTCTTTGGTTATGTCGCATGTGTCGGAAAGCGAGGACTTGGCTTTCATCCCTCCGACTCCACGAGGTGGGAGTACCCAGTCGATGAGAAACTGGACTATTCCTAGGCTTATAGCGGAGCTTCGTTAAAAAGGCATCCCCTTCCCAGCCTCAGCTAGGAAAGCTGAATTATTTAGGTTGTTGTTTCCCTCACAGCCTATCGCATCTACCAGCGAAGGACACGCATCTGTTCACAATTCATTGACTCAGATTCATGCAGTATTAAACACATTGGTCACTTCCATGTCTCAGCTTCAGGATAGGATGGAAGTGATATTAACTCGTGTGGCTAGGGATCAAGCAGTTGAAGTTCCAGCAGCTCCTGCTCTACCTAGCATTCCTATAGGTAACACTGGCGTTCCTTCACCTGTCGCAGCCCCGTCACAGTTATCAGTGCTACCTTCTGTATCCCCGGCTCATTTTATCACAGCCAATGTAAAAAAGGATATATTGGAAGGAAAAGATGTGAATTTGGCATCTCTGCTGATTGCTTCGCAGGATTTAGCAGAGAATAAGTCTTACGCTTGAGGAGAAGTCTCGGTGGTACTTAAGGCCAAGGACCCCAGGCTTAATCGCAAGCTCAATGTGGCAGAATTTGTCCTAGCATTTGGTATCTTTAGGGATATTATATGCTCGGTCAACCCCAATAGAAGGGAGGAATTAGACATATATCTGCACAAGGTAGTAGACTTAGCCCATAAATATGGGGGGTGTAGTTTCTATGATTATCATAGATCATTCTCAGCCAAGGTTGCAGCAACTTGGGCTCAGTTTCAACTGGTCACACGTTGGAGCAATATTGATACTGAATTGTTCTGCAGGCATTTTGCCAACCAAAAATCCCCAGTTTGTGGCAACTGTCAGTCCACGGCTCAGACATCTACCTCGGTTGAGGCGCACGGACATGTCGGGGTGGCCAAACAGGGGAGCGGGGTATCTTCCACAGGGCCCTCAGGACAGGTGGACAAATTAGGGAGGCCTATCCACTATCTTAGGAAGGCTCAACTATGTAATAATTACAACCAAGCTGGTTGTAATTATAATCAGTGTAGGCTCCTACATGTCTGTTCCAACTGCTTCAGGGCTCATCCCAAAACTGCTTGCTTGGTGAGGTCAGCTAGCTCATGACTGAGCCAGATCAACGTTCTTCTGTTCATCTCCTAAGGATTTGGACTCACTGACCAGGCTGTTCTCCGAATTGCATGTACCTTTAGCAGTCCACAAAGTGGAGGGGCCATCCAGGGTCATCAATTTTCTGGGGATAACTTTGGATTCCGGTAACATGGTGGCAAGTCTGACTGAAGAGAAGCTACTGAGGATTCGGGAGGTTGTTCATGGTTTTGTTCAATCATCAGCATGTTCAAAAAGGGAACTGCAGTCCCTGTTGGGCATGTTGAATCATGGCATGAGGATTATCCCTCAGGGGAGATCTTTCATATCCAGGTTGCTGGCCTTGTTACCTTTATCTCAGGATTCAGAAGCAGTGATCAGGTTGCAAGCGGATGCTGATTTGGTCATGTGGGATCAGTTCCTTGGTAACTGGAATGGTATCTCCTTGCTCATTCCTCAGCCAGACAATGATTCACCTAGGGTGTTCTCCGATGCGGCAGCATCCATGGGGTTCTTCGCCATATATGGTGAACAGTGGTTTGCCGGTCGGTGGCCACCTGAGGTGTTTCAGATACCAAAATTTGCTCGGATGTCAGCACTTTTTGAGATTTATCCCATCGTAGCAGCCGCAGTCACATGGGGGGCAGAATGGACCGGTTATTTTCTTAACAGATAATCTCGCGACGGCTAACATAATCAACAAGGGCAGATCAGGGTCATTGTTAATTATGTCTTTCATGCGTAGGTTGACTTGGTTGGGCCTTACACTTAAGTTTCATTTTCGTGGTGAATTCATTGGGGATAGGTTCAATGGTACGGCGGATTCATTATCACGTTTTAATATGCAGCAATTTTTCTTACAGCAGCCAGGAGCCGAGCTGGAGGGCAGAGCAGTCCCGGGTTACCACCAATTGATCTTGGACTGAGCAGGTTTTGGGATCAGGCCAGGACGTTTGCCAACAGTTCTCTGTCCAGGAATACCTTGAAGGCTTACAACACGGGGTGGTCGGTTTTTCGTAGATTCACGGATCGTTATCCGCGTGTTGATCCTGGGGACGTCAGTTACATCATGGCTTTTGCAGCTCATTGTCATAGTGAGTTGGGCTTATCTGCAAGCACAGTCAAGCTTTATTTATCAGGCATACAACATTTCAGGTCATTACATACACCTGATGCCCCGTCCATTTTTGCAGCTCACTCATTGAAGGCAATGTTAAGGGGGATGCAAAAGTCTCAAGTGCAAGCGCGGTTATCACGTTTACCGATCACGGGAAGCATGTTCCGGGACATGTCCGACATGTTGTCTTCGGCACCCTTTGGGGTGGCATCCAGTTTGGTGCTGAAGGCCGCAATGTACCTGAGTTATTTTGGTTTCCTTAGGCCGGGGGAAGTTTTGCAGGCCAATGTACATTCTCCCGTATTGCTGAAAAGCAGTCTCATTAAAGAGCATGACCATTACGCCCTGCGGCTCGGGATCAGCAAAACCAGTCAACTAGGGCCAGGGTTTGTAGTTAAATATTATGGTACTGGTGGCCCTTGGTGTCCTATGGCAGTATTGGATTCACTCTGTAGCTTTTTTGAGGCAGCACCTCTGGATTCCCCTTTGCTCCCCTTTCCGGTGAGTCCACTGTCCTCCAAACAATTTATCACCCATATACGCATGCTACTGACCAATTTACATCTGAATCCAAGTAGGTTTTCCGGTCATTCGTTTAGGATTGGGGCTGCCTCCGCAGCTTCCAAACAGGGGGTACCAGCGTACATCATTAAATAAATGGGGAGATGGAAGTCAGCTTGTTTTAATCGGTACATACCAGAACCACATGCCGAGGTTATTCGAGCCTTTAATACATTATTAAATTAAATAGGAAGTTGTCAATATCTGCAATAAAACATTTCATACCTATTTCGTGTCCTTGGCCCTCTTTCAAATATACTGACCAGCCAGGTCAAGGCACACTTCAGGCCTGGCAATTTCGGTATGTCATCCAGTCGTGGAAGAATCTGACCACAAGTTTGAAGGCTGGCCGCAGGCTAGCCTGGATTTGTGGGAGGAGTCTGGAGCATATAACGCTCCATCCTCCTCCCTGTCAGCGTCGGCTTGGCTTTCGGTCCCCACCCACCCGGGTCCCCAGGTCAGAGCCAGGCAGACTACATAGTCCCCCTGTTCATCAGGATATTTATTCAGGGCATGCCCTCTTTCAGGTATACTGACCAGCCAGGTCAAGGCACACTTCAGGCCTGGCAATTTTGGTATGTCATCCAGTCGGGGAAGAATCTGTCCACAAATATAGTTTATCCAGAACAACTTTCCCAATTGGTAGGGAATTTTTTTTTTCTTTTTCAACGCCTTTTTGGATGAGCTACAATTTGGCCGATTTACTAAAGGCAAATAGGCACTTTGCAAAAGAATGTTCAATATGTAGGGGAATTTTTCTACTAGCTTCGTGAATGTGGAGAAATTTACTTTGCAAAGAATACCAATTAACCTGCAAGGAACACAAAAAAACTGTATTTTTTTTTTGCTTGCACTTGTTGGATGATGGAGATCAGCAGAGCTTTCACTCATTTGCTAAATTTAGGGAAGATCACCCTGCAAAGTAAACAAACTGTTGTCATTAGTAAAGCATCCCCAATGATTTGCCTCTTGCAAAATTCTTCTCACCCAACATAAACTTATGCAGTTTGGAACTTATAGTAGCAGGACCCAGTGTAGGCTTTTCTGTGTTTATTTGACCTCTCAGTCAACTTTTTTCTGTCTTCGGTATTTTTGTAATACCAGTTTAGTTGCTAGCGTCATTGGCTTCACATGAATGTTCCAAATAGTTAATATTTTACAATAGCTTTTAATTTAGATAGAAGTAACTCCGTTGAATGGCTAGACAAAGAGTAGTTTTTTTCCATAAAATGTAATGTAAGATTTACATCCTGATTTGATTAGTTCTTTAATTTTTTTTTCTTGTTTAAAAATGTGAAGTCATTGAACTAAAAAAGTGATTGAAGAAAGAGACTCCTTGGAACAGGAACATGAAGCAGTAGGTAATGTGCTTAGGACAGATGCAGAACTTTGAGAATGAAAGCCTAGCAGCCAAAAATATATCCATTATGGATTTCATAGATAAAGATTCTCATTGCACAGCCTTTCACAGTATGACATTCATCACAAATCATGAATAAAGTCTCTGCTTGAATTATTTTCTGTTTAATAATGTGTTATGAGAAATGTGCTCTAATGGTTTATTTACATAGACTTCTGAAAGACAAACTCAAGCAAAGGCTTTATGCCATTTTTATCACATCTCTCTTTAATCCGTACAACATACTAAATTATCACCCAGGTGCTATGCATTAAATGCATTTAAGACTGTATTTACCTGCTTACAGACCAGTATGAAGCTTCCACTAAGAAATATGAGAGGGATAAGGCATGGTAAAATCTAAGAGCAAATGCTAAATTGGCCCATTAGTAAGAATATCTCTGTCTTTATTGCATTACACACAAGGAGGGAGAGATATAGGAGGCATAGATGACATCCGTCAAAATGCATTTTCATGTCCAAATGAGATCAATGAGCATTGCACTAATATAAATGCTTCTATGAAAGCCTAACAACTTTAAGTAATTTTATCTGAATATTAAAAAAAAACAATTCTGTACCATTGTGTATTCTAAATTGACTTGCCAATTTTATTAGAATATAAAATGGCTTAAATATACCCACGTCAAGTTCTAAAAGCATTTCAGAAGTATGTTCCTGACTATGTTTGGTTCATTTTTCAGTTCATGTTCGAAAATGATCTTAATGCACTGCACACACACTTCAAGTAAGCTTAAATATGGGAAGTAAATAGTTTCAACAAGAATTCCCAACCCTGTAGAGTGTGCTGCCAAAGTAAATGTATGTATGGCTAACATTTTACTGTGTTTGGACTGTGAAAACTTCCATGGTTCATCTCCTCTGGCTTGATTGAAACATGGATTGAAAAGCAAATTTCTATAAATATTTGTAAAATTAATCTTGATAAATTTTGCAGCAATCGCCTAGCAATCCTTAGCAAAACACATGATTTCTCTAAATATATCTTAGATTGCACTGATCTAATGCTTATAATTTGAGAACACCAAAGAATGCCCCAGGTTCAAGTTTTTATTCCTACATGTGCCTGGACCATGACTTTCCCTATCAGGTTTAGGTCATATCAGATTGGGTCCAGTTTGTTAGCCTCTTTTCAATCAAACTGAGTCTTTTAAGGCTTTGTTCACACCTATGCAGTTTGCTTTTGATCATTTCTGCAGTGCACACACAATTTTACCCTGATTTTGCTGTGATTTGCATTTTGCATTTTTATGCTTTTTTTTTGTTAATTTGTTGTTGGACAGCTCCTCCATTGATGTCTATTGAGCCAAAAAGAGCACAGATTTGCATTTAAAAAAGTCCCTGACCCTGTGCAAAAGTGCAGGGGCTGAAAAAAAGCATAGATGTGAACGTATCACATAGGAAATCATGTTAAATGGACTGTAGTGTGTTTCTGCGAAAAGCGCCAAAAAATGCATAGGTGTAAACTGAGCTTAAAGCCTCGTACACGCGGTCCGATTTTTGGACGACCGAGCGTCTGATTTTTGTCAGAAACACGTGTCCATGATTTTGTAAAGCATACTGACTATTGAAAATTTTTCATCCGACAAAGGCGAACATAGTGACGTACTACAAGAGTATAAAGAGGAAGTTCATTTTTGGTGCGTCACCCTTTGGGCTGCTTCCCCTAATTTCGCTATTAAAAAGATGATAATGTGTGCTGCATTTTGTAATTTCAATTTCCGCGTCACAAATGTTAGTTCTAGCTTACGATCGCCAATTTACACGATCAAACTCTTCTGGGTCGCTCCATGATTCCAATCATGCGTGTTTGTATTTCTGACTTTTGTGCGACGATTTCTGTACTGACCATCCAAAAATCAGGATCAAAAATTTACTAGTCTACACATCCAGCCTTTGTCTGACAGAAATCATAATTCGCTGTTGAAAGGAGCATACTAACAGTAAGAATTTTGGACGACAGGCGGTTGAACGAAAATTCTCGTACGAAATTTGCATCGTGTTTACGGGCTTGACTGCTGTTGGAGGAAGGGAGGGCTGTGGATTTGGAAAGTCTACTAGGTGAACTTATAGAATCCAGTGACTTTGAACAAGGCTCAACAGTCAATCTTGGATGGCTTTCACTTTCTTTATAATTTTATTATAGGATTTTTCATTTAAAAAATAGTATTGCCTGCAGTACAAAATGAGGATGAGATTTACTAAAACTGATGTGCACAAAATCTGGTGCAGCTATGCATAGTAACCAATAGACTTCTAGATTTATTTGTCAAAGCTTAAGGCTCCATGCACACTGAAGCTGATAAACAACCGTTTATGGTCATTTGGGCATTTTTTTTTAACAGCCCAAAAATGCCCTTTTATGTTATCCTATGTGTCCATGCACACATGGACGTTTATTGTCGTTTAACAGCAGTGGCGTTTTTGGGCTGTTATCTGAACGCCCTGAATTGGCATTTAGGAGTCGTTATTCTGACCACAAAAAATGCTGGACGCCGATAAACGCACAGCCGTTTATCGGCGTCCGGGGTTTTTTGTAGTCAATGGAAGCTAATGAAGTTAAAAGACAAACACTCAGAAACGCTGACGCCAAAAAACGCGCATATTACCAAACGCTGATGAAAGCTAGTTTTAAAAGCAGCGTTTTTCTGCCAGAAATCTGACGTCCAAAATGACTATATAGAGCGTCCAGTGTGCATGGAGCCTAATTGAACAAGCTGAAGTTAGAAGCTCATTGATTACTATGCACAGCTGTCCCCAGATTCTGTGTGCACCAGGTTTAGTAAATATCAATCTCTGAGTCTTTTGCTTAATCAATTTTTTTGTACTACTACTATTAGTAAGCAGAATCAGTTGCTTTTATTCTTAATGTCCTTAACACAAAAAGAGAAACCATTTTTAATGTAACACAACATATTAGCCTCTCTGATGCAAATATTCTATTGCAGATCTTTATATAAAATGCTCACTTTGGTGACCAGTACCATCAAAGTGGTAGTGTGCTAACAGTGTTGAACTTGGATGTGATATGCTGCTTTATTATTGGTACATTTAGGCAAATACAGTAAATGCATCAAATTAAAATCTTGTATGACAGAAAGATTTCTATTGCCAATTATTGGAAGGGTGAATTCCATGTTTTGCTGTACAGTGTAAATCATGTGCAACACCTCAGGCTAGAGGCCAATTTGCAGACATATAATCAACAGTTCACCACTGTAAATAGTATGTTTTGCAAGGAGATGCGCTTACAAAAATACCTTCCACCCTCAGGGTAGTCCAATTTTAGAAAATCAAGTAGCAGCATTTCTTTTTAAAGCAAACACGTGCATCTGTGGAGTTAAACTTTCAGGTTACTTTTGATGTGTTCATTACACTTTTTGTATTATAATAAAAATGTCTGCATATTATTAACATGCTAAATTCCTTATTATAGATTGCAACTATATGGAGAGCAAGGTGGTGCTATAAAACAAAAACAATTTAGTTTGACCTTCTATATTCAGCCAAGCCATAGATAGCAGTGCAACTATATCAAGTAATCAGTAATGTTGACCATACATGTTAAAATTTCTCTCATTCAGCCATACAGACTGAGTTGGAGAAATCACTTAGTTTCCCCATCCATGCTAAACAGCCAGCTATTGTATTCTGACAGCACCCAGACAGTGCCTGCATCTGACTGGATGCTGATGTTGTTAGCCCACCATGCCTCTGTTTACCGCCTGAACTGACCCTGGCCTGTTAATCAATCATGCCTCTGCTTGCCACCTGAACTGACTTTGGCCTGTTAATCGACTGTGCCTCTGGCTGCTGCCTGAACTGACATTGGCCTGTTTATCAGCCATGTTTCTGCCTTCCGCCTAAACTGACTTCCCCCAATTAATCAACCATGCTTTTTTCCTGCCATCTGGACTGATCAATAGTAGTGGGATTGAAGACAACAGAGAAGTCCCACATATATGCAGGAGTGGGGGGCTCCCAAGTGTTGTTTCAGAGAAGAGAAAACTAGCTTTTAGTTTCTTCAGGTTTCTCCAGGATTCCTGGATCAGGGTCTAGAGTCCAGAGGCTTCAATGCCTTTGGGGGAAAGAAGCCTCTACCCCTGTGTCCAGGTCTTAGGTGGCTGAGGCCCTAAGTTTGATGATTCTGTCTGCTGCCTAGACCAATCCTTTGGCTATTTGCTGCCCACGTCTCTGCCTGCTGCCTTCACTGGCCCTGGCCTTTTTATGGACCATGTTCCTGCTGGCTACATTTCTGTGAGACACCAGTCCCACCCATCCTGCACTACTAGGACCACAGATACTCTTTTGTTTATCCTTTGTTCAGCCTCCTGTACTTCCTGGCCAGTGAACATAGTGCTATAGGGGCAGTCACGTACAGAGGTGAACGTTGCAGTACATTATTTTCTTCACAGTGTTCATTGATTATTGTGATACACAAGTTGCAATGTCAGTGTACATAATCAGTCCAAACATTGAAACGTTCTTAGACATGTAGTACTGCCATACTCTGGAGGAGTATCAGAGTGTGTTTTGAGGTGTAATTCTAAGCATGCCTATGCTGTGTGTTAGCAATATCTTTGATAACTTTTTGTAAAAAAATACATTTTCATTTTACTTCCACATTTTCCAAAACTTGTGGCAAAAAAATACATATTCAGAAGAATGGGTTGATTTATTTATGGCAAAAAGACTGTGCACTTTGCATGTGCAGTTGCACTCTGTAAGTTCAGTTGGTCCAGAGCTTAGTAAATGAGGGGAAGCTCTGCTGCCTTTCATCATACAATCAGGTGCAAGCATGCAGTTTTTTTTATTTTCCTTGCATGTGATTGGAGAATCTTTGCAATGTGAAGTTTCACCACATTTACTGAGCTCTGAAGCCAATTATAGTGACTTCACAGTGAGGCAAGGAAAATCTGGCCGAACATCACTTACAGTGTATACATCTCAGTACGGAGCTGATCTCATACCTCATACATCAGGCCAGTCTATCTGGAGCTTGAGCCATAAAGTTGAAAGTGGTCCCTCTGCCATTAAGACCAGTGAACAAGAATTGGTGAGTGAATGTTGCCAAACCCATTTTACACAAATTACAGAAACAGACACTTATATCACATGTTTTAGGACATCCAATTGAAATAGTATTCATCCTACTCTCTCCGCCCATTGGAGCTTGTTTTAAATTCCATCAGTGTTTCCATTCTTTTCTAAAGTATCACTTTACAAACACCTACAACAGGATCGATGAACCTAACTAAGATTCACCAGTTGTGTACCATAGCAAAAAAAGAAAAGAAAAATAAAATTTTGGAGACAATCCCCTTTTATCTTAAATATTAGCACTTGTCTCACTATTTATTTTATTAAAGGTAATTTTTTATATATATATATCAAAGCCCGGCAGACAACTTGGATTTAGTAGGACCATCCCTGGGTCAGCTCCATGAAGTTTTTTTTTTACATTCTTTTGGGTGCGCAACCTGTGGCCCTCCAGCTTTTGCAGAATTACAAGTCCCATGGGACTTGCAAGGCTGACAGTTACAAGCATGAATCACAAAGGCAGAGGCATAATGATTCTGCAACAGTTGGAGGGCCAAAGGTTCAGCACCCATGCTTTAGATACTCTTTTTGGACTCTGGTGGTCCTTTCCTTTTACAGGTCAAGTTATAAACATGGTGATATTTGGGCCCAGTCACCAATAGAAAAAAATCTACATAAATCTCCAGTCTGTTTTGTGGTTGCATTGCATAGTAGTAAATTATTACAAGGTTGTGATTATAGTTGTATAACCTTGCCTTTGTTGACTCACTTACCTTCAATATACTCAAGGTCATTTTAAACTGGTGGGGGTTTATTTGTGTAAAGGGTGTGTGGTTGAGGTATTACATCACTCAGTTCAGTAAAAGAAGAATAACTGTAGAGGGATTACCAAATTAGCAGCTTCTGCAGGAGTGTGCTAAATTTATACACACACGTGGTATTACCATACTGGAAAGGGGTAGCAGAATGTGTTTTGAGGTGTAATTCTAAATATACCTATTCTTTGTGTTAGAAATATCTTAGAAATTGACAATGCTGTGTAAAAAATACATTTTAAATTTCTTTCAACATTTTTCCAAAAATGAGTTGCAAAGAATATCTAGGAGTGTTTGCTTTCAAAAATGTGGTTATTTTGAAGGTTTTTTTCACTGTCCTGATGCTCCAGAGCCTCCAAAAATGTGATAGGTAGTCAGGAAACTAGATGTGTAATTTATGTCCCTAAAACACCTAAAGGTTCTCCTTGGATGTTGGCCCCTTTTATGTGGCTAGCCTGTGAAAAAGTCGCACACATGTGGTATCGCCATACTCGGGAGGATTATCAGAATGTGCTTTGAGAAAACTTAGCAACTGACAACTTGTGTAAAAAAAATAAGTTTATTTATCTTCTACAGTATAATTTGCTGTACATGCAGATATACCTTGACATCAGCTTAGAGTTTAACTAGAGGAAACACTTTGTTTAAAAATTGGTTAGTTTGGGGAGGGATTAGACCCTCTGTGCTGGTGACCATTGTCACTGAGATAGGAGGTGAGGGGGGTCAAAAGTTTAACCATTGTTATCAGAACAAGAGGTTAGAGGAAGTCTTCCAATGGGGACACCTGTTAGGGTAATAATGCATAACAATGGATTCCCCTCACTTTGGGGAGATTTCCATTTCACTTCTTAATGCATCACCTACTCTATCCAAAACTAAAGAAAAAAATCATGGATCTTTATTTACGTTTTTTTATGTGTTTCATATGCTATCCCTGATCCCTGTTCTCTGGCAGAAAATATACATTTCACTTGAGTAGACTAAGCAACAAAATACTGATTCTAGGTGCCACTAATGCATTGAATAAATATTAAAATTTGCCTTACGTTTAACAACTTTGAAATACATGCTGACTTCAAATAAAAATACTTTATATTTAGGAAAATTTAAGTTATTAATTCTGTGAATTCGATGCGTAGGTAATGTATTCTTGAGTCCTATTTTAACATTATTGATGCACAGCTTCCCAAGGAGAAAAGATACATTAGAACTGGCTGGATCAGACTTCTGTGGTTTACATTCAAACAAGTGATACATAATTTCTCCCATATGAACCTTATTTTTTAAATAGATGAGCCTGTATCAGTTAGCATAAAGCTTCTACTTGGAAATGACAGTAAACCAGTGATGACATTAAGATCAATATAGTTACCATTTCTGCAAGAAGGAAAAATCAAACATGTGGAGATTTCATTGACACATAGATTGAAACAGCAAAGCTTATTTAATAGTTTCATTCAGTTAAGATGACATTGTATACAACACAGGATAACTAATATAATTCTTGAGATTGTGATTGTCATTTCTTACTGCTGGACTGGTTTATCTTAATGCTCCCTTGTTGCCCAAGCAATCTTGTTATCATTATTGCAGTAAGATTTTAGGACATGAAACAGACATATTTGCTGTTGTTGGTCTTTCTTGCAACTGGTAACTGTTATTCCTACATATTTAGACAATCGCCTTATGTTTGCTAAATGTTGATAACTTTATGTAATAGTTTTATGTGGAATTAGCTAAAAAAGAAAATAGAACAGAGCAACCACATAGCATCTTACAGTGTTTTACAGTATATAACCTACTATGCAGATGTTCATTCACGCACCGTGGTTTGCCAGCTTCCTGAATGAACGATTAGGCATCTTAAAGTGGCTCTTATGCAGCAACTGAAGCATCTGAAAGACTGCAGCTTTGAAACTAATTGGATTCTAGTTGTCAGTTCTCATGAAAGTATAAATACTGAATGCGAAATAGAGCCAGTAAAACTTAGAACATGGGCATGTGCTGTATATATATATATATATATATATATATATATATATATATATATATATATTCATATACAAAGTGGTCGTTTAAATGCATAGGCCCACTTTGGTCTAGATAAGTTCAAAGGTTTGCACAAATATAGAATTGCCTCAATATTTTCCATATCTTGATAAGCTACACCCTACTTATTTCTATCCATTATCAAGAATGCAAAATTATCATATTCTTTTATTGAACAGAATAATAAATAATGAACAGCCCTTTATCATAGCTACCCCTCTTTCCCTTTGCTGTTTTCATGAATATGTTCCTCCCTCTATAGCTGTTTGATGCAATTATTGCCATCTTGATGACAGTGCTGATTCTTTTGCTGTTTGTATTGAATACAAGAAAAGCAAAAGCCTTTTGCCAGAGGTGATAAGCTGGAGATACATAGCAGCCAAGAGTAGCTGGCTGTGAGAAAGTAGCAGAGTGCTTAGCTTGAAAGGACTGGGAGAGAGTATTTGGAGCAGAACTCAATTTGCAGAGAGAGCAAAGCTGCATTATATGTTGTGTGGGTTATCACTGAATTATGAGATACGGTATTGCAGAAAATAAGGAATGAATGTGTTGAGCTGAATATGTGGTAAACAACATAGATTTAATACATGGAAATGTACTAGCCAAATAAATGGCATATATATATGGCTATATGTGCCATTACTGCACAGTAAGTTTTACACTATATTAGAAGGACAAGCTCAAAATGAAACTCTCACTATGTTATTTTATTACCTAGCTCTGAGTGCTACTTCAGATACACAAGTAGTCCTCTTTAACAAAGAAGTGAAAAGTGACACAGTGAGGTTGATTTACTAAAGGCAAATCCACTTTGCACTATTTGGAAGTGCACGCAGAAGTACAGTCGCTGTAGATCTGAGGGGAAGACCTGAAATGAGAGGAAGCTTTGCTGATTTCATCATCCAATCACGTGCAAGCAAAAATGCTGTTTTTTTTATTTTCCTTGCATGTCCCCATCAGATCTACAGTGACTGCACTTCCAAGTGCACTTGAGGTGCACTTGTAGTGCAAAGTGAATTTGCCTTTAGTAAATAAATCCCAAGGTGTGTAAAATACAAGAACCTATAGCACCTAAGCAGTTTTTTTTGGTTTTCTTATTTTGCTATAGTAAAGTGAAATTGTATTAGCCACTATGGAGGACAGTGTGCTATTGTGTTTGACTAATAGGGTGTTCGCTTAGCAAGGGACTTTGCCGTTTTGAAAGGAATTTTCCCTTGACTTAGGTAATGTGGTGAAAATTCACTTTGCAAAGAACCCCTATTCTTGTGCAAGGAGAAAAAAACAGTATTTTTGCTTGCATATGTTGTCTATAAGACCCTTGCAGGGACAACAAGGTGCACCCACATACTTTTTGCCAGGAGGATCCTGATCCCACTAGGAAAGCAAATCACCACAAAAAGCAAATGTGTCTCAAGAAATACATGGAGGACAGCTGAGCTTCTCTTGCTTCCTGGTTTTGACGCATACATCTTCCACCTGGATTGGCGATAGTTGTCCATATATGAGGGGTGCTGATGTGTCTCCGGTGCCAAATTTCCATTTGCCAAGGTTGACCCTACATGCTGTTTACCAGCCTACCTCTGGTAAGGGTGTTTAACTACTTAAGGTGGCGGATACACTTCTTCGTGGTGGAATATTTTGAAGCACCGAACACTCTTCCTTGTTTAAATCATTTTTGTGTCACATTATTACTATGAATAACTCACCTTTTCTGTTCACCGGATCTTTGGAAGGACTGTTTTAAGGACACCATTATTCCTGGGTGGCTCCCCGGTCTTAAACCGTGTTTATTCTACATTTATTTTTAGCGCTGCACTTTTTATATTATATTGTTTGTGTTCACAAGTGCTGTTGAAATTTGTGGTGTCAGCTGCTTCACTCTTTTAGTGGATGTGCAGTGTTATTTTTTCGCATTCTATTATTAAGACCCACAGAGGGTCAATACACATGAGCCTGGAGAACTGCATGTTGTATTTCCTCAAATAAATAAAGTATTGCAAGAGCTACAGCAGGTGGTGGCTATATTCATTCACAGTTTAACTACTTCAATACCGCACCATAGCCGAAACACAGCTACAGTGCTGCTTTATTATGATGGGAGTGTGCACAAGAACATCCTCCCAGAACAAGCCTCCGCCACGCCCCCTGGGGTGCACTTCAGGTACTTCCTGTGATCACTGTGTCCTTTGGACACAGCTGATCACAGATCAAGGTAAAGGGCCAATCACAGAGGCCCTTTACCATGTGATCAGCTGTGTCAAATCACACCTGACCACATGTAAACAAAATTGCCGGTTATCAGCATCCCTTTCCTCATGCAATGTCACAGCGTGAGGAAAGAAAAGCCAGTAACCAACAAGTGTGACAGGGGATGTTTACACTGATAATCAGGGTACTGATCCAAGTGCAGATCCAACAGTGCCAATCAGTGCCCATCAGTTCATCCTATCAATGCCCATCAGTGCAGCTTCTCAGTGCAGCCTCATCAATGCCGCCAGATCAGTGCCACCTCATCATTGCCACCTCATCAGTGCAGCCACATCAGTGCTGCCTCATCAGTGTGCATCAGTGACCATTAGTGCAGCCTCACCAGTGACCATCAGTGCAGCCTCATCAGTGACCACAACAGTAGAGGTAAAAATTATTGATAGTGAAAAATACATATGTATATCACTGGTATATGAACCATGCATTTTTTTCTTAAATAAAAAATGTTGCATGGTCTATCTGTGGTTGAGGCTAACTGGGTGGTGTTACCAAGCAGCACAACCGTTTCTAGAAATTTTCTTGTTTATATAATGAGTAGTAAACAATACAGTTATACAGTTATTATCCTAAAGTATATGTATGGACAGTTAGGCACCTGTACAGTTCTATATAAAAAAGCTGTGCTAAAAATGAAGCAATACAAGTGAAGCAGAAACCATAAAATTTTATGCAAATAAGTCCACATAAAATACGGTTCCACAGTAGCGTTGGGTAGAGCTTCTGACAGAACACCCAGTGTGCTTCAAACTCATGTGTATCCACTACCAGATAATAGAGAGGCTTACCAGACCCAGCTGGAAGCTGAGCATTGATTTAAAAATGCCGGGGCCACCGCTCTTTAAATGGTAGTGAAATAGGACTCCTCCGGGTTCACAAGCCCATATCACGTCTCCCGTGGAGTAGAAAATATGTCGCCACACCACTCAATGTGGGATGTCATCTATTAAGCTCCTTACTCTGATAGACGGACGTTACCATAGGCACCCACAGAGAAAAAGAAGCCCCAATAGTGAAGTACTGCATAAATATAATTTATTAAGAAAGGTAGGGGTACTTACATAAGTACAGCAAATAACAGCAAAGAGAAAAAAGCCGGCCGGTTCCCGTGTTCCCGGTAGACAACAATGGTGACGTCAGCGCGCCCTCCCAGTTCTGTAGCAAGGCAGTTCAATTATGCAAAACTTACAGGATTGCTCCTTTAAACAGGTCCTCTTATGCTTACACAGTGGACCTTCCAGATAGGGTGCTGTGATGGCAATGTAGGGTACAAGGATGCTGATGCAGGCTGGTCCCTCTCCAAAGGCCAAGCAGTATATAAGGGCACTCCAGACTGCTCCTAATCTGTTCATGCTCCTCAGGAAACTTTTTACCCAAAAATGGAACTTCCACTTTAAGCACTCCTCACCCCCTTACATGCCACATTTGGCATTTTTTTGGGGGGGGGGTGTGTCCACAGGTTTCAGAGGGACTTCCTGTCCCTCTTCCACCTTCCGCCTCTGGGCCGCCTAGGCGACTCCTCCTCTACTCCTAGGCAGCCCCTCCCTCCTGGCAATCTTCTGGGACACGTCACAGGTCCCAGAAGATTGCCTGCCCACTAGGGATGCGTAGCGCGACTTGCGCATGCGCAGTGGGTGCCCGGCCATGAAGCCGAGCCGAGTGCCCACACTAGGAATGGCGGGGCTGTCGGGAGGAGCGGGGAGTCGATCGAGGCTTCAGGAGCAGCCGTCGCTGGACCGGGAGACAGGTAAGTTACTGTTTATTAAAAGTCAGCAGCTACATTTTTTGTAGCTGCTGACTTTTAATAAACAAAAAACAGTGTGGAACTCATGTACGACCGATATTACTCTATCCGAATTTCACCTCAAGGTGTGACAAAAAACAAATAATTTTCAGTCGTCGATGTTTTTTACATCGACGA
>BLSH010127324.1:837279-849116 GCA_018402905.1 Glandirana rugosa | reverse complement strand
ATTGTAGATTCTACAATCATCTTAAAACTGTGTGTGAAAAGTATACATTAGCCGGGAGAAGCCATATCACTGTTCTTAGAACATCTGCAAACTGTGTGTGAAAACTATAAATTAGCGGGGAGAAGCCATATCACTGTTCTAAGAACAGTGATATGGCTTCTCCCGGCTAATTTATACTTTTCTCACATAGTTTGAAGATGATTGTAGATTCTACAATCATCTTAAAACTGTGTGTGAAAAGTATACATTAGCCGGGAGAAGCCATATCACTTTTCTTATAACATCTGCAAACTGTGTGTGAAAACTATAAATTAGCAGGGAGAAACCATACCACTGTTCTAAGAACAGTGATATATCATATCACTGTTCTTAGAACAGTGGTATGGCTTCTCCCCGCTAATTTATAGTTTTCACACACAGTTTGCAGATGTTCTAAGATCAATGATATCACAAGACAAACGTGTAACCTCTTGTGCGCTCTGGGAGCTGGATGGAGAGAATGTGGGGGCACTGGATCAGTCTGTCATCCGTGGACCATGGATGGAAAGTCCAAGGTGTCTATTGAGGTCTCAGAATGTAAAATGCTGACTTTAGACGGCTGCAGGCTCTGAAAAGAGCTAGAAGGAACTCTGTGCGGACATAGAACAGAAAAAGAGCAGCGCCAATCTAAGTGCAGCAGTATAAAAACATCTTTATTAAAAAGACAAATGGCAACTCACAAGATAAAAGCGTTGTCAGCGCATGTGTGGCAATGGGTCTTATGTAGAGGTTAATCCACTCCTTTCAGAAGGACGGGCTGCAGGCGGGGAACACTGGTGGCTGCTGGTACGGGCTGAGCTGGTGGCTTCCAGCACTTCCAGAAACTCAGATGGGGCTCAGGAACCTCCGCTGACGTCACTTCCGGATGTAGGTTGGAGTGGGAGGTGCTCGCGTTCGGAGCATTCGTGCTCCTTCCTCAGGCAATAGGGGGCGGCCATGTTTGTGGTGACTTTTTATTTGTTAGGGGAGGATGGGTCAGGGCGGTGCTAAAGACTCCACCCACCCTGGTGTCATGTTCCCAGGATATGTGGTGATGTTTGGGGCTGAGTTCTTCATGTTGAGTACGAGCGGCACAGTGGTATAGTGGTTAACACTTTTGCCTAGCAGCAAAAGGGTCACTGGATCGAATCCCGACCACGACAACACCTGCTTGGAGTTTGCATGTGCACAAACTGACTGGGAAGAGCGATCCTAATGCAAGGGGTGCTTCAGGGTAAGTTGCAAGGAAAAAAAAATTACAAAAGAAAGTGAAAAGAGAAAAAATGAAAAATATGCAATGAACAACTGTGTAGTAGTCATAGTTTTAAGGTATGATATTGCAGAGATTAGAGTAGGGGATTAATCTCCAATTCTTCATTCAGTCCCCCTGGTGCCAAGACAACCAATCGGTATATCCAGTAGGATTCTCGGGCACACAGGCGTCTGAACCGTTCGGCTGCTGGAAGGGTGTTGGAGATGGCCTCAATTACCCAGACTCTGAGGCCCTGGGAGGAATGTTCATGATGGGTGAGAAAGTGTTTAGGGACACTATGCTGGTCAGAGCCGGCATCCACTAGCCACCTGTGTTGTCCGAACCTCTGTCGTAGTGTACGGGTGGTGCGCCCACATACAGTAGGCCGCAGGGACAGGACAAACAGTATACGACAAAGTCGGAAGAGCATGTATAGAAATCAGTGATGGGATAGCTCTTGCCTTTAGCCTGAAATTCTTTCTGTCTGTGGGTGACATGTGGGCACGTTAGGCATGGGGCTTTGCGACATTGGTACATGCCATGGATGTTGAAAAACTTGAGAGGGGCACTGATGGTGGTGGAGACTGATTTGATTTTGATGGGGGCTATCCGGGTTTTCGAGTTTTGTGGCCCGTCTATAGGAGATGAGTGGTCGAGCTGTAATGGTGGATTTTAGGTGTGGGTCCTCTTGCAGGATAGCCCAGTGTTTTTGGAATATGCGTTCCATATTCTGAAACTGAGTGTGGAAGTTGGTTGTGAATCTGAGAGGTTGTATTGACTGGGAGGGAATTTGCTCTCTATTGGCTGTGGCTGAGTTTTGTTTATAGAAAAAAAAGCCTCATCTATGAGGGTAGGTGGATAGCCTTTTTCCAGAAATGTTTTCTTTAGTAACTGCCCATGTTTATTGTAGTCCTCTTCTCTGGTACAGTTGTGTTTGAGACGGCAATATTGGCTTTTGGGAATGTTTTTCACCCTTGCTTGAATGAGTCCGTTGTCATGGCTCAACAGCAGGTCAAGGAAAGCTAGGGAATGTTCATCACACACAGACGTGAAAGAGAGACCCATGTCATTTGAATTGCAGTATGTCACAAACTGGCCTACCAGGGATTTGGGGCCATCCCAAATGATGACCACGTCATCAATATATTGCCCGTAGTAAACCAGGTGTGAGGAAAAGGGGTCATTGTGCCAGATGTAAAGGTTCTTCCACAGACCCATGGTGAGATGGGCATAGCTTGGGGCAAAATTTGCCCCCATAGCTGTGCTATGGGTCTGTAGGTAGAACTCGCCGTTGAATTCAAAGTAGTTGTGGGTCAGGCAGAAGTTGGTAGCTTCTAAGATGAATTGCGCCTGGCGTGTGTTGACCATAGAGTCCTCATTGAGAAAGTGTTGTACCACTCTTAAGCCTACTTCATGTGGAATGAATGTGTAAAGTGAGGCTACATCCAAAGAGAGCCACAGGTAGGATGGTTCCCAGGTGTAGCCTTTGAGGGTCTGCAGTAGTTGTATACCGTCTTTGATGTAGGAGGGGAGGTTTTGGGCTAAAGGCTGTAAGAAGTGATCAGTGTAGATGGAGAAGTAGCTGGTGATACTCTCCATTGCGGCCACAGACCTTACTTTTACCATTTACCCAAAATCCACAAAGATCCTGAAAACCCACTTGGTAGACCTATTGTGGCCGCGATGGAGAGTATCACCAGCTACCATACAAAACCATACTTCTTAAAAAATAACATATACAGTTGATAAAGACAATATAATTATTAAAAAAGTGTTATGCTCAATATCTGATGTGTATAATCCACTGTGCAAATAATAATAATAGTACTAAATGTCCAAACCATCTAATAAAGGACAAACACAGAGTGTCTAAAGTGCAAAAAAATAAAATGTAAAAAATCCACGTGATAATAGCAAATAAAGTGACATGTGCCAAATCATCAAGGTGAGCTTGTGCCAGTAAACGGAATCCTCCACCACAAGTTAAACCTGCTTACCAGATGCTGGTAAATCACCCGCAAAAATGGACCAATCATAATGGAACTGCCATCTTCTAAGGACACCCTCTGTGCCTCGAGACAGGAATCATATCTTATGGCTCCATATGTAAACGCCTTCTCAGCTTAATTTATATCCAGAGGATATATCCACGTGACCATAAGAAAGGTGTCTCCAGGAATTTTCACCACATCATGAAACATGAATGTACAATGTATATGTAAAGTGCTGCATAAATTGACGGCGCTATATAAGTACTTGTAGATACTTATATTTTTTACTAGTAAGGGTGGCGATCCGTGATTTTTAGCAAGGCTGCAACATTGCAGCGCACAAATCTGACACTAAGTGACACTTTTTCGGGACCAGCAACACCAATACAGCGATCAGTGCTAAAAATACACTGTCACTGTACTAATGACACTGCCAGGGAAGGGGTTAGAATCAAGGGCAATCAAAGGGTTAAATGTGCGGGGGGGGGTTCTTTGACTAAAAGAAAACAAGATCTCCATTTCACCCCTTGTAGAATGGCGGTTTGCCTTCTTTACATAGGCAGAACGCAGGTCTACCTCTCTCTGAATGATCGCTGAGTTACCCGCTGATTGGCTCCCGCTGTGTCCAATCACAGCAGGAGTGGGCCTCCAGTGGTGCGTGCACGCGCTTCAGACCAGGAAGAAGAAATCACGTACAGGTATGTGATTTTGCGCTTAACGGCCACCCTGCCACAGTATATGTACGTGGGGTTGCTACATCAACCCAGGACACATATTAATTACACAGGTTCTGTGGCTGATTTAGGGTTGTAATTAAACTCACTTGGTGCCTCGTCTGCATTAAATTAGCCTCAAAACCTAATTCATATGTGTCCTGGATTAAACGGATGATGTGGCAACCCTATATGTACATGGGGCGGTCCTTAAGCAGTTAAGGCACCTTTCATGCATTGGTCTATTCTATGATAAGCTGTGTCATGAATGTACTGTATATAGCCCCTGAATGTATGGTAATCTGCATATCACTGCAAATCATTGTTCATCTACAACATCTGCTGTAAATTTGCTTTGGTAGTCTAAATTTCATTAAAGTAAAACTAAAGGCAAAACTTTTTTTTTCATTTTGGATAAAGTAAGGAAGGGTTATCACCCCTGGCAGATTTTTTTTTTTCGCCATCTGTGTCTTATTGTGGAGATTTTCCTTCACTTCCTGTCCCATTGCCAAACAGGAAGTGAGAGGAAATCCCTGCAAATTAAGGGAATATCTTGGGTACCTCCAGGTCACCAGAACTAGTGTCTCTATTGGAAGATTTCCCCTACATTCGTTTTCTGGGGACAACCCAAAATTTGGGGTTTTTCTTTTACTTTCACTTTCAATGATAAATGGTAAACAGCACAAATAGAGAGGGGATAATCCTTAACGGGGGCACGCAGACAGCAATAAAAACTGACAGGGGTTCTAATCTCCCTCTGCTCTTACAAAACTAAATACTTTAAACACATAAAAGCGTAATATAATTAGCCCTGTTTATTTGTAAACTATATTTAAAAATATGTATGCAGCTATGTGCTTTTTAAATCATGGATCAGTCCTAGAAAGTTTGTGTACCTGCAGATATGTACAGATATACACTGCACACAGATTCTGATATAACGTAATGTGACTTTGGGGTTATGGGATTAGTTTATGGAACATTTCACATTTGAGAAGGATAAGGCAAATCCCCCTCTTACCACAGCAGACTTATACCAAAGTGAATTATTGCAGGAGATCAAGTGATCTGAAATATTAAATGTGACACAGCAGGACTTCTCATCCAGGAGAGCGATGGATAAGCTGCCAGTTATGTGAATTGATATATCTTATAAACAGAAAGATACAGAATAGGTTTTATGAGTGTATTATTATTTATAAATATGTATTATAAGGCTTGAATATAAAAAATAATCACTATAAAAGTATCCTTTATTACACATACTGTATCTCTGCTTTTTTAAGCTGATGTTAACATGGCAATGCACACTCAGGCTTTGATACTTTAGAACATTTACATCAGCCTTTCTCAACCTTGCTACCATACAGGGACTCTTCAAATAGCTTCCAGTTCTCAGGGAACCCCACACAAAATGTTACATCTACAGTTCATGGTACATTAAATAAATATAGAAACCCTGTGCTACTATGTATTTATTTATGTATTATTATTTATTTCAGGTACTTATATAGCACCATCAATGTATGCAGCACTTTACATATATATATATATATATATATATATATATATTGTGCACTTACATCAGTCCCTACCCTCAAGGAGCTTACAATCTAAAGTCCCTAACTCACATTCATACATATACTAGGGCCAATTTAGACAGGATCTAATTAACCTATCAGCATGTCTTTGGAGTGTGGGAGGAAACTGGAGTACCCGGAGAAAACCCACGTAGGCACAGGGAGAACATACAAACTCCAGGCAGGTAGTGTCGTGGTTGGGATTCAAACCAGCAACCCTTTTGCTGCTAGGTGAAAGTGTTATCCACTACACCATTGTGCCGCCCCATGTATTGTATGTAAAGTATTGTTAGAGCCTAAGCTCTAACAATATTAAGAACATGCAAACTCCAGGCAGGTAGTGTCGTGGTTGGGATTCAAACCAGCAACCCTTTTGCTGCTAAGCGAAAGTGTTATCCACTACACCATTGTGCCGCCCCATGTATTGTATGTAAAGTATTGTTAGAGCCTAAGCTCCTACAAGAGGTATAAAAGTGTATATATGAGGGTTTGCTGCTATAAACCTAGTGCATGTTCAGGGCAAAGAAAAATAATTATATGAATGGTAGAGCGCTTCCCTCTAGGGTAATTAATTCCCTTGTGTGGTAAATGAAATCATGTGATACAAATACACATTTAAAAAACAATATAAAAAAACTATAGACAAACACTGTGATAGTGCAATGAACCATGTATCACCATAGATGTACAAGCAAAAAATCCATAAAATAATTGCTATTGCTAGTGCATAAAGTCCAGAGGCACATCCGCTGGTGCCAGTGTGAACATGCGTACACAATTAATATGAAGAAGAATCCAAAGTATAAGTCTGTGGCTATTGTGCAGGTTAATTAACACCTTCTGTGTCCCTCCACCTTCACATTTATGTGCTCACCTCCATAAAAGACCAAGCCTGGTCACCAATGCGCCTCCCCCTTTAAGGGGCACACAAAACCCCTAGATGAGCCGGTATAAACTTCTCCAATGCAAAAGGGTCCTATGGTGGTCCGCAGTAGCAGCACTCATAAAAGGTTAAGAGAAACTGACATAGTGCTGCATCTTTTAAATACCATTTATTAAAACATAGAGTTAGAAACTCACAGGTTCCTGTGCACTGTTGCTGGTGCACTCAGAGTAAATGCATCGCACATGTATAGGTGCGCAGTCCCCTTTAGGATCACTCGTATGGTCACCCGGTAAGAAGTCCAATGGTGACAAAACCGGTCGGGTATGGTTCCATCCTAACGTACCGCACTTTGGAATGGTTCTGGAATACTGCAGGATGTCAATTGTGACCTTTTTATTAAAGCACATGTTTTAACGGTATAACGCTATGGGAGTTTTTTCTCTTATCTGATATACTCCACAACCCTGCTTTGAGAATCTGGAACGCTTATACCCGGACACAACCGTGGAAATCCTGTGGCTCCATGATGGTGACAAGTCATTTATTTAAGAGGAATCATATGCAGGCTTTCTCAGATCTTCTATAATAAGAGATCAACTCTTAGGGGTAAGCGCATTATTGATTGGTGGTGGAATCATCACGTAATTTGATTTCAAGTGCGGTGACACTTTTGCAACACATTAGCACAAGACACCTTTAAGAGAAACTGCTTTCTGTTTTTGTCTTTTATTCACTGGCTTTTGCCAGCTATATTTCACACAGTTGAACTGTTTTCCACTGAGGACTGGATTATAATTTTTGTTTTTGTTTGTTGATTTCACCTATTTTCTATGTTTTGACTACTTACTAATTACTTTTATAGCAACACTTTTATTATAATATTGTTTACAGTGTTTATATCTCACTTTCATTGTTGCAGCTATTTTGAAGTTCATTTTTAGTTGGTTTTTCACAAGGGCAATATATCCCCAATGCACTGAATCTTTTAACCACTTCAATACTGGGCACTTAAACCCCCTTCCTTCCCGGACCAATTTTCAGCTTTCAGCGCTGTTGCAGTTTGAATGACAATTGCGCGGTCATGCGACACTGTACCCTAGTGAAATTTTTATCATATTTTTTACACAAATAGAGCTTTCTTTTGGTGGTATTCAATCAGCCCTGGGTTTTTTATTTTTGCGCTATAAATTAAAAAATACTGAAAATTTTCAAAAACAATGCATTTTTCTTCGTTTCTGTTATAAAATTTTGCAAATAAGTAATTTCTCTTCATAAATTTTGACCAAAAATGATACTTCTACATTTCTGTTATGTTTTGTGTATGGTGACAGATGTGACGGGGACATACAGCTGTTTTGGGGACTGTGACAGATGTGATGGGGACATACAGATGTTTTGGGGACTGTGACAGGGACAGACAGATGTTTTGTGTATGGTGACAGATGTGGTGGGGGACATACAAATGTTTTGGGGACTGTTTTATGGGGACACTTATGTGTATGGGGACAGGGGTATCAGTGTGCTTGGTGCACTGTGTGGGGGGCGATCTGTGAGAGCTCTCTGCATGAAATCATCATTATGCAGAGAGCTGTCACATAGCTGCAGCTCCCCCCCCCCCCCGCACTGAGCTCTCACTGAGCTTGGCGGGGGGGAGAACTGTCACAGAGACGTTCGTCTCTGTTTCCAATGTGACGGCTGTGTCACATGATCGGGAGGTCCAATCACAGCGCCCATATCCCGATCTCTGCTCAGCTGGATCCTGTGATCATAATGATCACAGGATCCAGCCACAGCGCGCCACGCGGCCGCGCTCCGAGCTCCCGTTCTGCAGGACGTATATGCACGTCCTGTCAGAATGGGGAAGCTCCCACCCGGCCGTATAGTGGCCGGGTGAGAGGTGGTTAAATACCGTTTATTAAAACATAAAGATAGACCTCACAGGTTCCTGTGCACTGTTGCTGGTGCACTCAGATTAAATGCATCGCACATGTATGGGTGTGCAGCCCCCTTTAGGATCACTCATATGGTCGCAGCAACAACCGACTGGCAGTACACAAAAACTTCCTGCTTGGGCATGCTGACGTCACTAGGCCCCGTCTCCAATGCATTTCGTCACCTCCCACGTGACTTTGTAAAGGAGAATTTTATTTACCACACATGGGAAAAATTACCTTAGAGGGAAGCGCTTTACCATTCATATAGTTCATGGTACATTAGTTTGATTATCATCATTATATGACAATCTTAATTTTATGATAAAATTATCTTTATTAATATAAAAATAAATAAAAATGATAATAATGGCCACAAAGGCCATACAGTCGGTAAGAATTGCAGTGACCCCATACACTGGTGGTTTCCCCCATTTGCAGAAGTGATGGCTCAACTACATGATATCCATGTCAATAACATTAATTTATTTCAAAAGAGCGCGCCTTGTTAAGACAGAGCACTTATTTGCTTTAGAAATAATATTGACTGTATATTTTAATACTTAAATTTTTTGATATATCCAAAACTAAGAACACACAAATAATAAAATAGGCTATTTTTCCCCAAAATTCACTCAAATACTTTTTTTTCATGAAGGGACATCAAACAAAAACTACAAAAACATGAGATATTTTCTAGTCTGTTTGATTTAATATTTTTGCTTTACTTTGATGAAATACCAAGGTTTAAAGAGTGGGGCATTGGCCTATGCATTTATTAAAGTTCTATGTACATGCCACAATATCTCAAAGTTCAAAAGCTCACAAAGTGCTTTAAAAGTTGTCAGGACTGGCAGACATTTTTAAACTTTAAGTTACCATTTCACTCTATTTATTAATATAGTTTATTACATAGAGAGAAGCCGAAAAACAGTAGTTTGTTTTTATCTTGGGGAATGTGTTTAGCTGATTTATTGTATACGTATAAAATGATGATGATTATAATTAATATTATCATTAATAATAATAATGTTATTATAGTGACAAAAGGTTAAAAGCAGAAATGTTCACACACAGGTCCCTGAACTTGATATTTTCTTTATGTAAGTACAGTCTTTCTAGCTTTTAAAATTAAAGCTGTCCCACTTCTTCCTGTAATGCAAGTTTCTTTGTTGATTGGGCAGGTTTGCTGCCATTGCATACAGAAATCAGGGAGGTGGAAGCTGGAGGGGATGCTGGTGATGAGAAAATACTGACATCCTGGTGCAGGGGGTCAACTTTTAAAAGCCGCATTGGTGGGGTTGCAGACAGTACCCTGGAGGCAGTTCAGGAGCACAAGGTTAAAGTGTTACTAAACCCACAACAGTAAAATCAGCCTGTATATGTAGTAAAGCATGCTTGTTATACTCACTGTGGAGCCTAAGGGGTTAATCCTCTGCATTGTGTAAAAAGGCTGCTTGATCTTGTATGCACATGTAGCAGTACCCCCATAGAGGCTGCTGAGTATTGTGGTCCACCTGTCACCCTGCCCAGCCCGGCATTCACTTCCCAGACACTCCTAGACAATGAACAATCTGTGAGCTTTATTTTTTTTTTGTGTTATTGAGGGATTTGAACTTGGATGGGGTAAGGGATGCCCAGTGATAACATGAAACGTTTACAGTGGGATAACTATGTACACTCTCTGAACATAACACTACTCCAGATTCCTTATGCACATACTTGCTTGCAGACTATTCCTCTCTCTCTCTTCCTCCTGCACAACTCTTGCTCAGAGGGTCAGCTAGCACGTGGTTTTAGTAATTAGGCCTGACACTGGCTCAGTCAGGCCTCGGGAACTGCCTTTTGCGGGCAGGCACCACGGGCCCCTTTAAGTGTAGAAAAAGTCCTGTGCTAGCTGTCCCATAGATGGACTACTCAACCCAGTCAGCCCTCTTCAGACCCTGCCTGCCCTCCTGGCTGCAGCTGCCCGACTCCACGGCCCATGACACCACAGTCCACTCTGCTGGCTCTGCACCCATCTCACACTTTAACCTCCCAGTTCTCTCAGGCATGCCTCCCCAGTCCTCCTGACTGTGCATGTCACTCACCAGCCCTCCTGGCTGCGACTAGTTGTTCCTTTCCTTGAAGACTTGCCTGGCAATGCTAGTTCCTGCTGCCCTCTTTTGCTCCTCCTGTGCCTCCTATCCGGAACCTTCACGCTTGCTTGAAGGGCTCCGTTTGCACCTGAGTCCAGGCCCAAAGTCACCCCCCCAGACTGGGGGGCTCCTTTAAAGGCCCTGACAGCCTAGCACTCCATCTTCAAGCTCTGAACAGCTCAAACAACTCCTCCCCAGCTGGGATGACCCAGGGTATTTGAGGAGACCTGCCCCTAGCCATTCCAAGTTGGAGATCTTGGTCATGGCTCCCCAGAACATCCCAGACAGCTCTAACTCTCCTCTCCTCCTATCTTTCCAGAGCTTTCCAGAACCCTCTAGAAAGAAGAAGGAGGTCTCAGTGATGCTGCCTGTGCATCATCAGCTGCTGCCCTGAGCCACTCTCAGCCCAGATCAAACAAAACAAACAGGCCTGACTTCCTGCCAGGCCTGCCCAAATTTGCCTACACTCACCAAACAAATCCTCATCTAGCACCTACCTATGTAGAGGGTGCTACACACAGATCCTCACCTCCCTGCACCGCCCCCCTGGACAAGTCTGGATAAGAAAGAGTCTTTGGAGTCTGGCTGCACATGCTCAGTTTGGTGTGTATTGCCAGAGAGTTTTCTTTTTTCTGGGGAGAGTGCATGTGATCAGCACAGGGCCAATCAGCACTGTCCAGGCAGAGGTCAGGAGCCCTGCAACCTCATAGGACAGCTCAGTGCAGTATGAAAACTCCTCCTACAAGCTTCACCAGGAACTGATAGAAATCACAAGACTGCTATATCCACTTCCCGACCAGCGCCGTAAATAGCCGGTGGTCGGGTTTGAGCGGCTCTACCGGGACATATCCTGCACCTGCAGGCTATATCCCAGTATCATTTTTTAGAGCTGGCAGTCGGCTATCCAGGGGTAATGACCGATCTGGCTCGGGAGCCGCTCGGTCGTTACCCCAGGGGGCAGGAGGGGACACCCCCCTGCCGCCGCCTTCCGCCGCTCTTCTCCGGCGCGTCCGCCGGCTGGAAGGAGACCTGACAGAAGCCGTAATCGGCTTCAATCGGGTCTCCTTCGGCAAATTCTGGAAGCGACGTCACTTCCGGTTTACTCGGCGGCTAACGGCGCCAATTTTAAAAAACGACAGTATTCAGAATCGCCGTTTTTGATCTTTTAGTATCTGAATACTGTGAAGTGCAAAGGAGGGATGGGGGTCTATCACAAGGGATGTTTACATTCCTTGTGATAGCAATAAAAGTGATCAGATTTTTTTTTTAAAGGAACAGTGCTAAAAATAAATAAATAAATAAAATTAAAAAAAAAAAAGATTTAAATC